>JABYQE010000014.1:0-311378 GCA_022376435.1 Amylocystis lapponica
GCGTTGTCCCCACCTCCTCCTGCTGCATTGTCTTCCCCCGTCTCTTCACTCCTTTGTTATCACATTCATCGGTCACTCTCGCAGCCATGTCGCCCTCCCCGGAACGTAAGTCTCCAACGTCTAATATTAGAAATCTCGCTAAACCGCCTCTCCGCCGTCAGAAAACCACTCGGAAAACTCGCGGAGGCTGCCATTTGGCTGGCCCTTCCAGGGTATGTGGAATTGAGCTCTCAACATGTCATAATCCTA
Source organism: Amylocystis lapponica (assembly GCA_022376435.1). NCBI lineage: Eukaryota > Fungi > Basidiomycota > Agaricomycetes > Polyporales > Postiaceae > Amylocystis > Amylocystis lapponica. Next base: position 250 of record JABYQE010000014.1, read on the forward strand.
CATCTCAGAATGCTGTTCTTTTATTGTAGTCGAAGACTCATCAAGCGAAGGGTATCCGGTCCAACCTTCCGGTACATCCATTCACTTTTTGTTCAACTTGGAGAGGATACTCACTTACCTGTCATAACAGCACCCCGATGAGACAAGCACCTCAGGCAGAAGGAGGTGACTCACAGTTGGAGCAGGCATCGGGGACAGGTGCGTTTCTGTACAATGTGTTTTGGAGTCAATGTTGATCTGACAGTTTTTCTGATGAAGCTCCGTGGGCTGGACGCTTGGGATTCAACCCGGGCAAAACCACCAGGTCAGGTTCCATCATGGAGGACAACGACAGCCTGCCGGCACCCCGCCGTCTGCCGCCTTGGTGCCGTCTTCCAGCAGACTTCAGTCTGCCGCCTTGGTGCCGTCTTCCGGCAGACTTCAGTCTGCCGCCTCCCTGCCGCCGTCCCTACCGTCTGCCGCCTGCCGCCTCCCTGCCAACTTCCGCCTCCCCTGCCGTCTCCGCCTCCCTGCCGTCTGCCATTCCCCTGCCATCTGCCGTCTCCGTCTCCGCCTCCCTGCCGTCAGCATCCGCCGTCTCCACCTCCACTCGTACAATTCGGTCCACATCACCAAACCAGTTCCCAAGGATCATCTTTTATCATGTCAGAGAGGCACGGCTATTTGGCATCTCGCCAGCCGTCTCCCTATTTCGGGCCCAACGCATCATCCCAGATGGATGTCTGGTACATAAGTTTACTGGAACCATCTTCCGGCCGGAACCTCTCCAATTCAGGAGGCCGGATGGCCTGAACAGCATGGAGAAATCTCGCTGGAAGATTTTTGGTCCCAGAATCGCGAGGATGACAGCAGGATTGCACAGAGACCGCACCCCGCCAGACCCAAATGTCTTCTTGAGGAAAGAGGAAGCACTTGCGCAGGCTTTCATCGAGGACCAGGAGGAAGGTTACAGAATGGTGATGGGGGAGACACAAAGTGAGGCGGATGAGGAAGATGAAGATGCCGGTGAGTGCTCTGGCGGTTTGATCCCAAATATTCTGTCTAATGTAATGTCCATTACAGCGCCTGTGGTAAAGGTAGACAAAGGGAAACAGCGTCAAGCCAACCCTGCCCTCCCGGCTCCCCAACATGATGCGGAAGTCGTGTCTTCATCGCCGCGGCCGGTCCGCTATGTCTTCGCGGGTGTCGTGTTACCGGAACGGTCCCATCGTCATCTTCATTCCACCACCGCCACCACTACCACCACGACCAAGCGCCCTCGCCGTGCTGCCGCCATTCCTGCCTCCGCCGCCGCCGGCACCAGTCGTCGCGCAGCCCACCCTGTCGACCTCATTGACTTGCAGGCCGTTATGGGAGGCCCTGCTGACCCCATTGACATTGATGCGATCATGGGTGGTCCTACCGACCCCATTGACATTGATGCAATCATGGGTGGTCCTGCCGACCCCATTGACGTTGATGATATCTTGGGCGGTCCTGCCGACCCCATTGACGTTGATGATATCTTGGGCGGCCCTGCCCACCCCATCAACACCGATGCCGTCTGGCGCGAGTCTGCCGGTGACATCGACATCGACATCGACGATGACATGGGTATTTCAGATGCCCTTGCCGACACGTTGGAGCCATCGGAAGGGATGTCCGCTCGGCGTATGAGCATGGGGTCGGACCTGGCCAACATGCATCTAGACGACATGGTGAGTGCGCTGATACATAATCTACTCTTTTATGCTAATCAAACCATTAAGATGAATCTCAAAGGGATACCCAAGCAGCCGACAGTCCCGAATTGGATGAGGACGTCCAGCAGGTGGTCGGTCCGTTGTTTCCTGCATTGCAGCAGATGGAGGCGGAGACAACCAGATTGACTGCCACGGTGACTCGCCTGGACGAGATGTCGAGGGTGAACAGACAGAACATGGCAGCTCTGGACGCCTTGCTGAACATGTACACTTCCAAGTAGTAGTGCTTGTCATGGCTTCAGGTAACATTGACTGTCTGCATCAATGTATACATAATATAATGGACAATTGAATATGTATGGATACTTGGTTCCTGAGGAGTGTGGCATCCTAAGAAAGACAGCACAAATACATTCAATTTGAGATGTAGGTATGAAATGAAAACACCAGGCTGCTACTACATGGAAGTACAACTCCACAGCAGAGCTGGTTGGCTTCCATAGCCAATGGAAATTCGCAGAGTCGGACCACCCGTACGCAACGGGGCAATTCTCCCGTCGGCCCACCCGTAGGCTATGGGGTACCCCTACCGTCGGCCCACCCGTAGCCAACGGGGCAATCCTCCCGTCGGCCCACCCGTACCCTACGGGGTATCCCTACCGTCGGCCCACCCGTAGCCAACGGGGTACCCCTCCCGTCGGCCCACCCGTAGCCAACGGGGAAATCCTCCCGTCGGCCCACCCGTACGCAACGGGATATCCCTACCGTCGGCCCACCCGTAGCCAACGGGGTACCCCTCCCGTCGGCCCACCCGTAGCCAACGGGGTACCCCTCCCGTCGGCCCACCCGTAGCCAACGGGGAAATCCTCCCATCGGCCCACCCGTATCCAACAGGGCAATCCTCCCGTCGGTCCACCCGTGGGCTACGGGGTATCCCTACCGTCGGCCCACCCGTAGCCAACGGGGTATCTCTACCGTTGGCCGACCCGTAGGCTACGGGGTACCCCTACCGTCGGCCCACCCGTAGGCTACGGGGTACCCCCACCGTCGACCCACCCGTAGGCTACGGGGTTCCCCCACCATCGGCCCACCCGTAGCCAACGGGGCAATCCTCCCGTCGGCCCACCAGTACCCTACGGGGTATCCCTACCGTCGGCCCACCCGTGGCCAACGGGGTACCCCTCCCGTCGGCCCATCCGTAGCCAACGGGGAAATCCTCCCGTCGGCCCACCCGTAGCCAACGGGGAAATCCTCCCGTTGGCCCACCCGTAGCCAACGGGGCAATCCTCCCGTCGGCCCACCCGTAGCCTACGGGGTATCCCTACCGTTGGCCCACCCGTAGCCAACGGGGCAATCCTCCCGTCGGCCCACCCGTAGCCTACGGGGTATCCCTACCGTCGGCCCACCCGTGGCCAACGGGCGTTCCTGTTGTCGGCCGACCCGTAGGCTATGGGGTTCCCCCACCGTCGGCCCACCCGTACACAACGGGGCAATCCTCCTGTCGGCCCACCCGTAGGCTACGGGGTACCCCTACCGTTGGCCCACCCGTAGCCAACGGGGCAATCCTCCCGTCGGCCCACCCGTAGCCTACGGGGTATCCCTACCGTCGGCCCACCCGTGGCCAACGGGCGTTCCTGTTGTCGGCCGACCCGTAGGCTATGGGGTTCCCCCACCGTCGGCCCACCCGTACACAACGGGGCAATCCTCCCGTCGGCCCACCCGTAGGCTACGGGGTACCCCTACCGTCGGCCCACCCGTAGCCAACGGGGCACTCCTGCCGTCGGCCGACCCGTAGCCTACGGGGTACCCCTACCGTCGGCCCATCCGTAGGCTACGGGCGTTCCTGTTGTCGGCCGACCCGTAGGCTACGGGGTTCCCCCACCATCGGCCCACCCGTACACAACGGGGCAATCCTCCCGTCGGCCCACCCGTAGCCAACGGGGTACCCCTACCGTTGGCCCACCCGTAGCCAACGGGGCACTCCTTCCGTCGGCCCACCCGTGGCCTACGGGGTACCCCCACCGTCGGCCCACCCGTAGGCTACGGGGTACCCTCACCGTCGGCCCACCCGTACGCAACGGGGCAATCCTCCCGTCGGCCCACCCGTAGGCTACGGGGTACCCCTACCGTCGGCCCACCCGTGGCCAACGGTACATCTCACCTCCGTCGGCCCACCCATCTACACGGGTGCCCTCTTATCGTCGGCCGACGTCGGACACCCCGTTCTATACGGGCAAAACTCACCGTCGGATGGCCCGTCTAGACGGGATTTGTCACTGGATGGGCTCCGAGATTCCCTCGCAAATGGCCGTACAGGATGTCGCACAAGTCACCAATGCCGCACACCTCGATTCACGAGCACTCATCTTGTTGCTTGTGCAGCACTTCTCCAAGTACGAGGGTTGATATGTCGTCTTGATCCTGTTCGGTGCTGATGTAGATGGCCTAGTTCTTGGGGAACCCGTACCGCAGAATTTGCTATCTATCTTTTCCTCGTCACCCTATTTCCAGACTCATTACTGTCGGCCTCCATCTTCGGGTTTGTGACCACAGGGACAGCGATACTCCTGTCTGGCTTGGCAGGCCATCAAGTTGATGTGCGCCATAATCTCCGACTTGTGCGAGGATGCATAGTGGTCATCAAGATATCCGCCTGCGGCGCGTATGCCGGCTGCCTCACCATACTATATGCCCGAGGGCAAACCCTCACTCATCCGTGGTCCTCGTTGGCATCAGGGATGTTCGCTGTCATCGTTCTGTGCAGCTGCATCCATAACGTGGCCGGGGTATCCATTACTGTCGCTGTTGAGCGGGACTGGGTCACTACTATTGCGAATGGATCATCCGCTCACTTGACCACAATCAACACTTATCTACGACGGATTGACTTGTCTTGCAAGCTTCTTGCGCCACTGTTTGTATCTCTACTGACCTCTGTGTTGCGGGTTATGCGCGCGGGAGCGGAGGAGGAAGAAAAGAAGGATAGATTCCGTACAAACACCCGAGCCTATATATACATGCTTGAGGACAATGCGAGAGCCACGAGGCGCGAGCCCTTTGAGGTCAAAGGAATACAAAGAAGACAATCTAATCTACGCATTGTTCCATGTGCCCAAGCTCACAGTCCAAACCACAACACTCCCCCTCAAGGAGGCAGGATCCCGAGAAGCGTCGTCAACTCTTGATGACGAGGGCGTGCGAGGGCCTTCGTAAATAGGTCTGCCGAGTTGATCTCCGTGGGACAATACGTGACGGTGATGGTATCGGCGAGGATGCATTCCCGTATGAAATGGTGTCGAATGTCGATGTGCTTCGACCGTGCGTGATGGACTGAATCCTTCGACAGGGCGATCGCAGCCTGGTTGTCGACTTTGATCGTCGTCGCACCGTTCTGTTTGAATGTAAGTTCGGCGAGGAGGGCGCGCATCCAGATGGCGTGTCGTGCGGCGTATGCGACTGCCATGTACTCCGACTCCATGCTGGAAAGGGCGACCGTCGTCTGCTTCTTCGAACTCCATGCGACGACTCCGTCTCCGATCAGGAATGCGTATCCCGAGATGGATTTCCGATCGTCCGGGTTACCTCCCCAATCGGCGTCCGAGTATCCTCCCAAACGTACTCTGTCGTAAACTCCCTTCACCTCAACTCGGTCTCCACGGTACGTGATACCAAAGTCCTTGGTCCCCTGTAAGTATCGGAGGACGCGTTTCGCTGCCGTCCAGTGATCGGGTCCGGGTCGTGCACTGAATTGTGACAGTGCTTGTACAGCGTATGCAATGTCGGGTCGCGTTCCGAGTGCCGCGTACATGAGACTTCCAACGGCCGTCTGGTACGGAATATTCTTCATGTCGGTGAGATCCGCATCGTCGGGCGTCTTCATAAGCGTGACGTTCGGGTCGAGAGGAGTGCTGACGGCCGCACAGTTGGCCATGCCGAAACGTTCGAGCACTGTGCGAACATATTTAGTCTGACGTATGGTGAGAGTTCGTACCTTGCAATCGCGAGAGATCTCCAATCCGAGCAAGAGCCGAACAGGTCCTAGGTCAGTAATTGTGAAATGCTGTGCTATCTCCTTCTTGAATTGGAGGATCAGTGCAATTGTGTCAGCCAATAATGCCATGTCATCAACATGGATACCTATAATGGTGAGGCCATCGCGGCTCCACCGAAGGTAGACACAGGGGTCTGAATTAAGGCGTTGGAACCCGAGCTTGAGGAGTACACCGTTGATATTGACATTCCAAACTCGTCCGGCTTGTTTGAGTCCGTAAATGGCCTTATTGAGGTCGCATACTTGACCGCTCGCGTCGTCGTAGCCTTCGGGCTGTGTCATGTAAATCTTTTCTTCTAACTTACCATTCAGGTATGCTCTGACAACGTCCAGTTGCTCAATTTCCATGTTGCGTGCAGCAGCGATGGCGAGCAGGACACGGAGTGAATCCATCCTGATAACAGGTGCGTAAGTTTCCAAGTAATCCATACCTGGTATCTGTGTGAATCCGCGCGCGACCAATCGGGCCTTGTACCGAATAATGTCGCCGTCGGAGTTCCGCTTGATGCGATAAACCCACTTGCATGTGACGGGTTTCCGATCCTGTGGTAAGTCCGTGAGTGTATATGTACCGAGCCGACGCAACTGCGCCATTTCTTCGTCCATGGCTGCCTTCCACTGGGGCCAATGTGAGCCTGCTTGCGCTTCTCTGAAGGAACGAGGTTCGTCCTCGACCTCAGTGCCGACCAGCGTGTGGAGGCACATCGCTTCCGACTCCTCGTCATCGGGTACCCAACACTTCATACCAAATTCCTGCAAATTCGAGACATCCGGCTTCCGGCCAGAGAAGACTTCTTCGGGGGTCTTGTCGCCAAGGGCACGCGTCGGAGATCGATTCTTGAGATAACACATATAGGCAACGGCCTCGGCCCATAACGACTTCGGGAGCTGGCGAGCCTGGAGCATGGCAACGGCATGCTCCACGAGGGTCCGATTGAGTCGTTCCGCGATCCCGTTCTGGGCGGACGAATAGGGCGCCGTTGTGTCGAGTTCGATCCCCTTTTCTTGGAGAAAAGCCTTGAACTCCTTGTTAATATACTCCTTACCATTGTCTGCCCTCATCTTCTTGAGGGTTTTCCCATGGGCATTTGTCATCTCCGCGTGATACTGCCGGAACTTTTCGAGGGCCTCGGACTTGTGTTTGCCGAAAAAGACGACCGATCGGCGGGACTTCACATCTGTAAAGGTAAAAAGATACCGGTGCCCGCCAATGGCTTCGGTCCGAGCAGGGCCCCAAACGTCCGTGACAGTGAGATCACCGATCTCCGCATACGCTGTCAGCGACTCCTGCAGATAGGGCGTAGTGTGTTGCTTTGCGCGTACGCACGCCTCGCATTGCGTGCTCGGTGCGCTCGTTTCGTCCACAGCCATCCCATCGACCATGTTCTTCGTCTTGAGCATCCGGACGGACTTGACACTGATGTGACCGAAGATCCGGTGCCACTCGTCCCAGGTGCGCTTCCGGGCAGGACGTGCCGGCGCAACCACAAGGGCCTCATCCGAGGTGTTCTGCAGAGATACCGTCAGTTGATAAAGGAAACGGGACACTCGCCGTCCTGAGAGATAGGCCTCCCCAGCCTTGTTGAGCATTCGAAGAGTGCCGTCCGCGATTTCGATCCGATGGCCAGCCGCCTCAATCCGTCCAATCGAGACGAGATTGTGCGGGATCCCCGGGGCATGGATGGCGTCCTTTAACGTGATTGCGGTACGCTTACCGTCACACGTAGCCCACAGCTTGATCGTGCCACGTCCGAGGGCGGGCGTCGATCCAGCGCCGCTGACCGTGCCGCCCGGTGTCTCCCGGTAATCTGTGAAATAATCTCGGCGGCGCGCAACGTGCGCCGTAGTTCCCGTATCGCCTAGCCAAGCCTCCGCATCAATAACGTTGAGCGCGAAGGAGGACTCGCCTTCGAGAGGTGCCGCATCGGCGGCGACAAATGCATAGTCGTCAGCACTGGCAGCATCTGCGACCATGGCCTTGGCACCACCCTTGGTATCGCCTTTGGTGTCAGTGCTCTTGCCTTTGTCGCCTGCCTTCTTGCCAGCCTGAGGGTCATGGTTCGGGCAATCACGTTTGTATCCGGGCTTGCCACATCCGAAACAGAGGGGGGGCCTCTTTTTCCCTTTGTTGTTGGCCTTGGCATAGAGAGCTGTCGCATCGCCCGTCCGTGCCTTCTGCCGCCGGTCCTCGTCGAGTATCCGAGAGATCGTCTCGGTCGAGTCGGAGGTCGTCCGGGAATCTAGAGATGAAGTAAAATTGTCCCAGGTCTCGGGCAGTCCTGTCAGTATTGAAACAGCGAACTCGGAGTCGGGGACTGCCTGGCCGAGCGTAGCGAGCTCGTCCCGGTAACCTGTCATCTGACGGATGAAAGTCTCGATCTCTTCGCCGTCAGTGCATGTAGCGCGGAACATCTTCCGCCGGACATGAACGATTGCGAGCACACCTTTCGGCTCGTACATCTGTTCCAACTTTGTCCATGCTTCCTTACTCGTCTTTGCAGTCTGAATGTAAGTAACAACCGTGTTACCTACTCGCGTTCGGATTGCGCGGAGCGCCCTCCGGTCCCTCGCATTCCATTTCTTGATATCTTCAGCATTCGTGACTTCGCCATCTTTACCATGCTCCGTCTTCGGCGCGTCGGACGAGACGCACTCCCAAACATTTAATTCATCCAAAACGTCGATGAGACGCACCTTCCAGATCGTCCAGTTCTCGGCACCGGCGAGTGGGTCGATCTTGTATCGGGTGGCGTCCAAAGTTTGGTGTTCGGAGGTAGTAGACATAATAGGCGAATGGGGCTGATCGAGTAAGTGGAGATTCGAGATTTAGAGCTCGGGGCTCATAACCTGTTGCGGGTTATGCGCGCGGGAGCGGAGGAGGAAGAAAAGAAGGATAGATTCCGTACAAACACCCGAGCCTATATATACATGCTTGAGGACAATGCGAGAGCCACGAGGCGCGAGCCCTTTGAGGTCAAAGGAATACAAAGAAGACAATCTAATCTACGCATTGTTCCATGTGCCCAAGCTCACAGTCCAAACCACAACACTCTGCTGGATCATACAAATTCGCGGCTTACTTTCTCTGTGGAATTGAAGCTGCTTCTATGGTCTTCGAGCTCTTATGTGCGTCACTGTTTGTCCTCAGGCTCATCCCGCAGCTGGCGCTGAACTTGTCTCACTAGGGATCACGATTGTGTACAAACGTTTCCCTCTCTTGAAGGCCGCTCAGATTGCAAAAAAAGCGGCCAGACGAGAGAGTCGACAAGATCACCCCACGAATGTGTCATACAGCTCGACACGACCGAAAGTCATGATGGCGCTCGAGAACAGTCTTACAGACTGGAAAGAATTTATCCAGCATCCGATATTCCTATCTTCGGTTTCGATCTCCTGCCTCTACTTCACTGTACTCAGTTTTGATGGCACTATGCTGAGCTACCTGAAGTCGGACGCGTACAGTGATGCTTTTATTGCCGGGATGCGTGGTCTCAATGTGGTGGCAGGCCTTGCTGGAACCTTGGCAATGCCCCTCCTAGAGCGGAGACTGGGGCTTGTGCGTGCAGGCAATTGGAGTATATGGTGCGCACCGTTCAAATTGTGCTGCTACGTGAATTTCGCTTAAGAGTGGTAGGTCTGAGGTGATCTGCCTGGTACCGGTGGTTATCTCATTCTATGTTGGAGCTCCTGTAGGAGAGCGGGCACCAGCATGGAATGCTGCATTGCTCTTTGGTGGTGTGTGTACCATTTGTTGTGTGTAATAAGTACTTATGTTTTTATTTCAGGAATGATACTTTCTAGGATCGGTTTATGGGCATTCGACCTGTGTCAATTGAAGGAGTTACAAATGGCACTCGCTACACATCCTCGCCGGAATTCTATGTATGCTCGGGCCTCTCTCTGTTCAACACAGCAGACTTCACTCACAGTTCACAAATCAGCACGGCACTGCAGTTTTCACTTCAAAACATAGCAGACATGCTCAAGGCACATATTTAATTCGTCTCGAGTTGAATTCCGCTTACTGACTTGAACTTCCGTGGTGCAGTACGTTCTCACAATGATATTGTCCCGCCCCTCGCAATTCAAAATTGCGGCCTTGACTTCGTTCGTAAGTGTGGTGCTCGGCGCGTTGACGTACTTGGCATATGTGAGAAGGGAGCGGGGACACATCTTACACCACGACCTGGCCGATATCCTTCCTTTGTTGAAGAAGAGGCGATGAGGCTTCTAGTTCGAATTGCCCTACTTCATATGACCATTGTGACAATGGTCATTGTGGCATCTACTAGATTCAGATCTGTAACTTCCGCCTCCTCACATACTGTCTAGTGTAGAGTTAGACAGCAACTCGCACCACAAGTCTCGCTTCTGCACTGGTGCCACCTTCGCCTTGAGTGTCAGCGCGTTCGTGCGCCGGGCGGTCCCTCTGGGAAGACTCCGATTCGGAAGAGGGCTATGCATGATGGGTCACATGACCTCGCAGTGGGGAGCAAGAGCAACACGAATTTCGAAAGTACCCTCATGGCCGCTGTAGCCACACAAGCACTACTCATCATATAATTCCACTGGCCTTACGTTGGAGGACTCGTCGTCAGTACATTAGGGGGATTGTTTTCAATCGAATCTAGCTTGCCGGACCTGCTCGCCTCTAGCCCTTCATCTACCTAACACAAGTCCCGCACTCGAGGAACAGTACCTGGGTGTTTATTGGCTGCAATATCATCCTTGCTCGGATCCCTTGACTAGGAGGGTCTGTCTGCCGTGCGCAACCGATAATTACCTCACAGTCAAATATTCTGGCTACCTCTACGCTAATCGTACTTTCCGCCATCTTATACGCACGCATCTCCAGGCATATATTCATAACTGCGTTCGTGTATTGATCAGCCAAGATATCTCTCTGGTTCGTGGAAGGTTTCTCCATCGGATTAATCATACATATAACATGTTGATTCTTGGCGCTGTAGCTGGTCCACTCTAGAACCGACCCTCTTCCAGTTGGGATTGCAATAGAGGCCTTCTGAAATAAAGCCTGGCCATCCCAGGCTGCGCCTTGTAACATCGCGAGCAATGTTGGCTAGGATGTCCACGGACTTGCTACTGTTATATGCGCTCCTCTTCTGCAGCAACCCTGCAGTCGCCCAGATTGTCTCACCCACCGCGCTCGCATCGCAGTATTCGCTGACGAGCAGCACGTCTCTCCCCTTCCCCAGCGCCACCCTCTCCTCCGACGATACCCAATCCTTCCTCGTCTCCTCCTGGTCACTGAGCAACGGCAAGATCGAGGACGGCGCATCCGAACTCGCCTTCGTGGCCGATCCCTTCCCTTCCCCTTCCTCCTCCTCCGCGTCCTCCGCGCAAACAAGCGCGTTGCCAGTACTGCAGGTAACCTACCCCGCTGGCAGCTATTCGCATAACACAGGCGGCGCGCAATTCTATTCGCGCTGGAACGCGTCGGGCGCTCCGTTCGCGTCCGTTCTGCTCTCGTACGAAGTTGCGTTCGATGCGGACTGGGACTGGGTCAAAGGCGGGAAACTACCTGGGCTCCGCGGCGGTCCGGACGTTAACGGCTACGATGGCGGGGATCCCGCGAACGGCACGGACTGCTTCAGCGCGCGGCTGATGTGGCGCACAGGCGGTGCGGGCGAAGGTGCGTAACGGAGGCGCGTGGAGAAGGAGGTGCGGACGCTGATGCGGCATGCAGTGTATGCGTACTTCCTCGAACCGAACGGCCTGTGCGCCGACTCGGACTTCACCTGCAATTCGGACCAATTTGGAACGAGCATCGACCGCGGGGCGTTCAGTTTCGTTTCTGGAGAGTGGCGTCGCCAGTTTTTACACTCCGCGTGATAAGCTGCCTGACATTTGTTGTGCAGGTGGAATCGTGTCACACTTCTCGTGCGGCTGAACGATCCGGACAACGAGGCGAACGGGCAGGTTTCGCTGTAGTACGTCCCCGCATACCTCTTCTCGCAATGGCAACGGAAAGCTAATTTGTGTCTGCAGCTACAATAATGTTCAAGCGCTCAACGAGGCGAACTTGCAGTACCGCAGCAGTGCCGCCGTCGACATCGGTGGGCTGTACTTCTCGTGCGTCTTTTTTTAAGTCCACTGCTCCGTTTACTGATGTCATCGTTCTGATACCTGCCTTACCCCAGGACATTCTTCGGTGGTATGTCCATCCGTTAATGAGAAAATATAACTTCTCACAGTGCCCCGCAGGAGACGACTCTTCCTGGGCAACGCCGCAGACCGTGCACAGTTACTTCCGCAATTTCGAGATGTGGGGCAGTACTGCGCCGTCGAACCTCACTGGTGAGACGGTCAGCAACGCTGCATTCCGGTTCGGCACGAGCACGACGTATATATGGCTCGGAAGCGTTCTCGCATCCGTTGGGTATTGAGCGTGTTGTAGTGGGGACGCAGGGTCCGGCGGTGTCAAAGGGCGAGGTTGTTGGGTCAGCTGAGTCACATTTTGGACTATTCGTTTTGCGCATAATTTATCGCACACTGCATGATGCTTTGGTAATCCGTTATATGCTCAGTAATAAAATGGCTGTCGAATCGTCTAAACTGGAATATACAACAGTACCGGAATATCACAGCACTGTCATGCGTCAGTGTGGATCTGGTTAAATCTATCTCATTCCAACGGAGACAACCTCACAGACACTCGCTGAAGCAACGGAAGAGTTTCAAACTTGGACAGTCCGTGAAAAGCGCTTTGAGGCCAACGAGGGCAGGATCATGTATCGAAAGTTCTTTACTTCACGGTGTGTATCCGACATCCTATGAGACCGTGGAGCAATCGCACAGTACCCAAAAGATTGGCCTCGGTGTTGAGCATAACACCAAACTTGAATAGATCATTACCGGTAACTCACCTGGCCGACTGCAAGGTATGTCGTAGCTGCTGCTTTCACGGGACTACTGTGTCACATACGCCCCTCGCTGAAACGATGGGACGTAGTGCTCGCAATCGGAACGTGTGCAATCGTCTCCTCATTCTGTTCCGACACAAGGAGCGGATTATTCTGCAATGTTGGAGTAGTGTGATCAACCGTGTAACACTACACCATTGCACCGACAGGACCACAAGTTTGTGAAAATAAGCATACCGAGCCGTCATACTATGGGAACAATACGGGAAGTCGAAACAGGTATTAGCATGCTGATATTTGTGGTAGGCAAAGTGAGAAGCAACTGGTACGCAGTGGGTTGGTTCGTGACACGACACGTCCGCACGTTCTGTGCCCTGGCAAAATTTTAGAAAGTATGTTATATTCATTGCAACGTCAAGCTGAAGCCTCTTCTGTCGAAGTGAACGTCAATTCAGCCGTACTAATATGAGAACACGAATGCATTCCCACCTGTGTAAATATATTCGCATTAGTTTTATGTCCACCGGAACCCTGCGCGATGGTTTGGAACTTGAAGTGCTTAACGCCGCATGTGTCAATGAGCGAGTACATAGCGTCTGGATGCTTGACAGCATTCCGGGCTTGGAAAGGAGTTTCAAAGGAGACACGCAGTGCATCGAAGGCCAGAGACGACGGGGTAGAGACGAGACAGTCGAGACAGGCCTCGGGTTGACTGGTTGACCGGGTGGGAGTGATGCGCGCTTACGACGTGGCTCTTTTGAATCCGTCCATGCTGCTGATGCATCTCGCGTACAAGGCCACCGCTCGTCTCTCCGGAAGACTTTCATCCTTTCCACAACTCTCCTACTTCGAGAGGCCGTAGTAACTCAGCGCATAACAGCTGCAGCCCAGCCACATTCTGTGTGTAGTTGCCGATGTTCCCGCGCCACCTATACGCCTTGCTTCTTGGCTTTCTCCTCGATCCGCTCGCTCACCCTCGGACCTCTGCGCGGGTCGCCCTCTCTCAGTCACTCCTCTCTGATCCTGTCGTCCGACATGAGCAGGTGCAAAACCTGTTAGAACACAAGCCTGTAAAGGAGCCCGCTTGCAAACAATTTGTAGGCAGTACCTGTGAAGTTCGCCGCAGTTACCGTCTGATCCCCGTATTCTGCCTTTAGCCCACAGGCCCCATAGAAACCACTCTTTGCGATTATGAGACGGTAGAAAGCGTCAACGAAGAGCTTTTCGAGCAAGTGCACGCGCTAGTACAGACTCCCTTTTTCAAGTACTTTCGGGTATGCGACTGTAGGTTTTGGTGCTGCATACGGAAGACTGACGAGGAGGGCTGCAGGTTGATCTATATCGAGAGTGTCCATTCTGGGAAGAAAATGGGTTTTGTGCTAACAGAGAGTGCGGCATCACTACCGTTGACGAGGTGAGCAATTTGTATATGCGACACTGCATTTATTGACCCTTGGAGGAAGAGTGAGATCCCGGAGAGATGGCGAGCGGCTGCGCTCAGCAAGGTGGAGATGCCACCAGAAGACCAGGTCTGCCTTCATGCATACTCCTTTCATCTGCGATCTCAATTTACTCCAGCGTACACCACTCCCTGGATGTTACTATCGCGACTCAGATTACTGTTTCCTTGATGATTGACTGGTTCGTTTGTTATTTGTATCGTGCGTTTCTACGAACTCAGAGACCATCAGAGGGTGACTATGTTGACTTGACCGCCAATCCTGAGCGTTTCACTGGTTACATTGGTCCCTCGCCACCGCGTATGGTCATCAATCTACAAGAAAACTGTTTCGGTGTGTCGGATGTTAGCCTTCACTCTTCGGGCACTGCAGAGTCCGCTCCGGTGCTGGTGGCCAATCGTGGAAAAGATTCGTTAACCGAGGACAGTCCCAGGGGGCGCGGGAGTGTCTTGAGCAGCGTGTCTACTACAAGATCATCTCAGGTGAGTTATGACTCCTACAACTGAGAGCCAGTATGCTGATATGTGTAGGTCTGCATGCGAGTATCTCGACGCATATATGCCATGACAACATGAATCAGACCACGGGCGAATGGGTGCGTGGTCGATGCCATCGCGTCTTCCTTCCGTGAGGACATCGAGTGTCTGATACCTCTCGCCTCGCAGGGTCCTAGTCTGCCGTGCTTCATCATCGCGTGGCGTCTTATCCCGAGCGCCTCCAGTATATCTACTTCGACACCGTCCTCCTTCTGCGTGCCGTCGCCCGCCTGGGCCATACCTCTCGGCGTACGACTACTGCGGCACTGGCACGCACGAAGACGACGCAGAAACTCTCGAACGACTGAAGCGTGTCATTACGATTGCCCAAGCGTCGGCAAATTTGATGAGACTGCGCTTTTCAAGGAGAGAATGCCAATGTGAGGTTTCTGTGCCAGTAGTTCGCATTGAAATGCTAACATCCTGCAGATTGTCAAGGAAGAATTCAAAGAGCACTTCAGAAATGTCACACGTATCATGGACTGTGTGGCTGTGACAAATGCGTCTATGGGGCAAGGTGCAAACCACGGGAATCGCAACTGCTCTCAAGGTTCTTTTTGAGCTTGATGAGAAGGCACTCGAGTATGTTTGCTGAATGACTCAGGATTCGAATCGCCGTACTGACATAATTATTTTGGTACAGCCCACAAGTGAACTCGAACCTGTTGCAGCGTTCTGAGGTCGTTGCTCTCATCAATACCCTGCACCGCTTGACGGAGAGCCTTTACGCTGTCAATAACTTCCGGCGGATGTGGGCGGAAGCAGACTCTCATGAAGAGGCGCGGCTCATTGAGGACGCTACGTACGTCATTCAGAACCCTCAGAAGGTACATATCCATCTATTCCATTTCCTCGCGTCTCCTCACTCTGACTTTCAGCCTCATCGTTCTCCCCTGGCCGGCGAGACAGTGCAACCTCAGATTTTTTCGTCGAGGCACTTGACCGCATGACGTTCTGGGTTCGTGCATGCAAGGATGGCACACTTGATTGTGTACGGGGGCTATTCGACGGACTCCGAGATCTGCTTAGTGCTGTCACGGATACATTCAAGTTCTCAGGGAAGGAGCAAGCACCACGGAGCGACTTGTAGGCCCTTGTTGAGAGACTTGGTGAGCGCACTTCAATATAATGTACTTATCCTACACCGCACGCTATATATTGCATGGTTCATGATCACCACTCCACCTTATCTGGGCGATTTGGGGTCCGTCGCAAGTTGAGATGAGGTATGTTGCATTATATGTTGTCCTACTTGCAATTCACTAATAACTTTCGTCTCCTAGTTGAATCTTTGCGTTGCCCAAGCATGACTGTGACATGCGCTAAACATGTGTGTGACAACGATTCATCGATGTCAGCGCGATCACTGGTACGTAAGTGCGTTCTGTGGGAGTATGTGCCCTTGCGACACGGCGAGACCTTGGCTCGTTGCGACGAGGCTGTCTTTGAGGTTGCCCGCCATGCGAGAAGATCGCGGAACGAGGCGGGGCGGGGTTGTCGGAGTTCGAATTAGTTGATCCCACGCCGTGACTTCGGCGGCGGTCACGGGAGAATACTGGAATTCCCGGCCCGTGTGCGACCTCCTCGACGACTGGCGCGCTGTCGTGGCCGACCTCGACTGAATCGTACAACCACTTTTTTCTTCGACTCACCTTCCTCGCTCCATGATATGCCCCGAAACCACAACGCCGGCCCATCCACACTGCGCAACCGCAACCGGGTCACCAACAAAACACGCCTCAGGGTTATCACTGAAGCCATCGATGCCGACCCGATTGTGCTCGACGAAGACGAGGAGAAGGCCAGAGTCGTATCCACGGCTGGGGTGGATGCTGAGGATGCGAATGTGAGGCCCTTTCTGCTCACTGTGGCCACCGTCCGCGCCCTTGTTGAACGGCCTCGTGTGGCACGCTCTGATTGGCTGGAAGCGTGGGAACGTCATTCCGTGGATTGCTGACTAAGACATTCTTTTCTCCTTTTTAGGAACACCACTTGCAGGCCGTCCTGTCTGCGGCGGCTTATCGACATCAAGCCGGTTCGCGTTCAACAAGAGCAGCATCGGAGAAAGAGAAGGCAGCGCCTGCCGCTTATATTCCCACACCCGACAGTACTGGTTTGGTGGACAACTATGAGGAGCTATACCCTCCTAGTAGATGGAAAGACCCGGCGACATATGTCAAGTCTTCCGACACCATCGAAGAAGCTTGCTCCTTTGCTCTCTCGAATGGCTTCATCTATTATATGGACGAACGTGACAAGGAGTGGTTGGACAAGAACAACGAGGAGGCTCGCGGAGAGGGAACTAGCGCGCAAGGCGCGGTTTCCCAGACGAACACGCGCTCCGGGCGAAGTGCGAAGGGCAAGGGCAAGGATCCTGATGTCAATCAGTCGGTTGTTATGTCGGAGGACGAGTTCGAACTCGTGATGGCCCTTTTCGAAAAGATCACTCACGAGAAGACGGAGTTCTTGCATCATGTCAGTCCAGTTGTACTGTCGAGTCTAATGTGGTTTTCAAATATCCCTTTCGTACCCAGGGTCTCGAACAAGGAGCTACATTTCCGCCATTCTCGGACTACCAGGATACGTTCGCTGAGAAATTGACATCGGTGATGTTTGCGCTGTATGAAGTCCCAAAGTGGTCCCTGAGCCCAGCCACATGCTGCGCTTTGCTCGTGTCGTCTATCCCTATTGGCGGGAGCGGCGACTAGAGCGTGTTGGTCATCGCATCATACCCATGGTCAATGTATGTTTCTTTTCATTGAAATGCGAGTTGGAGAACACTAATGGCATATATTCAGTTGGACGAAACAGACACCTTGAATGAATCCTACATATGCTTCAGGCGTCGCGAGATCAAGGCTGTGCGCAAGACACGCGCTCAACAGGCGACATATTCCGACAAATTGCTGCGGTTGCAGACCGAGCTGGGAATGTCACTGGAGATGGCGTTGGCTGTCCGCCGCCGCGAACTCACGAAACGTGGCGCATCCGCGGAGGGGAAAGCAGTATGGAATGCACGTCTCGCACTCGTCGAAGTCAAGCGTAAGTTCTCTGCGCTAAATACGAAGGAGGACGACGACTTGCTCTATGACAAGGAGAGACCTGTAAAGAAGCCAAAGGCGGAAACGTGCGTGCTCGCCGTGGTTTTTTGCATCACAGTGAAATTCATTTTGTCAATCTAGCCGCATACCCCTCAAACTCCGTACACGAGACAATGGCGATCTTGCATCTCCTGTCACGTACAATGAGCCGCAGATTCGACCAAAGGAACGGCAAGCCCAGATTCGTAGCCAGATCGAGCAAGAGATGGCAAGGATCAAGGAGAGAAATAACCAATGGGAGGATCTCGTCGACGTATGTGTTCGCCGGCATATTGTGCGACTTAGATGCTGAATCACACCATTCACCAGAATCCGTATCAACCACCTTCAGTGCCATATCCCTCGCGTCTCTTCAAAGTAGTCCCTCCCCACAAGTCACTCTCGTCCACGGATAACGATGACGAGCAACCCAAGCGCAGTGCTCGTGCAGTCCGTCTACGTTACGGTCGCGGCGGACGTCTATATGTAGATAGGCGGTTCTTGTCACGACCAGCACCACCAAAACGCAGTCGCACACACGAACAGCCACCCGACTCCGACTCAGAAGCTCCAGAAGATGAAGCCGAGGATCAAGAGCGTTCCCGGACGCTGGAGGAGCGATGGAAATATGACGACGACGACGAACCCGCTGTTGGTCCCAATGGCGCCGACGAGCAGGACCGGATGTTGGTTGACGACTATGATACAAAGTACGCCGCTATTCTTGGATATGCCGTGATTCGACACTGACAGTTTTGAGCAGGTTTATCGTGCAACGTATGCTGCTTTTCTCCGAGCAGGAGGCGAATTTGAAGACGGACCCAACGCTGCTCGTCGCGACGCCCGATGGCAGGCAGCAGGCCGTAGTACCGTCAGCGCTTGCCACGCCCATGCCACGTCCAATGCCACGACCCACACCTTCATCATCCTCGGCACATGGCTCTGCGCATCTGTCGAACGGGATGTTGGCCGGCCCGTCCACATCCAATGGAGCTTCAGTCGCAGTGGCCAAGAAGATGGCACCACCCATCAGTGTTCCACAGATGCGAATTTCGTCTGGCGGTGGTATGCGACTTATAGGAACTCCCACACTTCCGGCTCTTCCCAACATGCACCCGAACGGTCTTGTGCCGCTTACATCCCCACACAACACTCCTCCCAATAGTGCGGGACAGCTGAACGGCTTTCACGACGTGAACAGTCTAGCGGCAGACGATGGCGAATCAGACGTCAAGCGGACAATGCATCCCAGCGTGAATGGACCTCTCAAGCTGGCGGAGACCACATTCAGGCAGACGGCGATGCCTTCACCGCTTCGGCTACGTCTCCCTTGCGAACCAAGGCGCATAACTCCCAGCCCGTTTCCACGCCTACTATACCTAATGGCTATCATATGAATCCCACTAATGCATACCCTGCCAATATCGCGAACGTATCTCCTTATATGCTTCCTGCCGCCCGCCCACACACGCTCAGCGTTCAGCAGATGCAAAATATCAAGTCCGCATTTGCCGCAATGTCACCTCCGCCGGATGCCACCACACAAGTTAACGCTGCAAGTACGAACCTCGCTCACCGTTCGCCTGCGTCTTACATAGCGCATGGTGTTCCTACTGGGGCAAATTACTCGATGCCCCTCGCTGTTGCGCGGCAGATACAGTGGGCGGCGGCGGCTGCACAGCAGCAGCAGCGTCCTCCGTCTGTCAACACTGGTGAAGCCAACGGCATTGAGGGAATACAGGGTGCCCAGGCCTCGCCGCCCCTTCCTGGAACCCCGGCACGGGTACCTTCCGCGAACGGGATGCGCGCTATGCCTCTTCAGCGGAATCTGCCCGTGCAGGCAGCGAACCATCAGATGGGCGCGATGCAGGGCAGGGCGTCACCGGCGAACGGGCATATTGCGCGCCTCGGGCAGCCGCACTCGCCTCTACCGCATATGCTTAGTCCTTCCCTCAACGCGTCGCAGCCTCAGGTGTCACCGACACGCTCACCTCAACCGCCGCTCGCGTCGCCATCGCCATCGCTGCAGTCGCGCCAGGTGGTGGGGGGTTCGGGGGCAGGGTACTAGTCGATGGCTAGGTAGTGGTGGTACTTTATATGGATTTGGATCTCGTGTGATTTTGCTTTCCTTGACTATGTATACAGTAGCTCGATGATTACTTCTATCCGCTGTACGTGCACTGAGCTGTCGCGCCGCAAGGGGCTTCTCGCGTATGTTTATGCATCATGACTGGTTATGCTCGCCACTCAGTATTATAGATATTAGTAACCTCAGCCCAGTTATCGCACTTGCTGAGAGTACTGTGCATGCACTGCCACCCATGGGCAGCGTTTGGTAGCCGTGATCGAAGGAGATTCCATAACTGCGCAACATGTTTGATCAACAAACCTGTGTGCACGGCGTTGTGAACATGGTAACGTCCTGTAATTCCATCCCGTTGAAGAAAGGGAAGTGATGTATGTCGGGGGAAATAGCAGATATGTTATTATGTATTCGCGAGGAAGTTGGCTTAGGTAATCGACGACGGAGGAGGAGACCGGCAAAGAGAATATCACACCGACCAGCGCTTCATCAGCCCCTGCTCACCGTGTCCACCGTCTTGCTCTCACCCGCTTCCGTCCTCCTCATCGTTCTTGACAGCCAGCTCGCCGTCGGACAGCACTCCATGCGTCACAAGTTGCATACAGTATCATGATCATTCTTGACGAAGCAGACGACCCTCATATCCAGTCCAAGGTCGCCTCCGAGACAACCCTTACCTCCCGCACCGTCCGCCCGACAACTCCCACTCCTTCCCTCCCAGACTATGAGTCCTCTCAGTCCATCTCCTCCTCCTCCTCCTCTGCTTCCCATTCTTCTCGTGCTCAACTGACGGCGGTCGAGTCTGCCGAGCCGCCTGTCAACCGTTGGTGGCCTAAACACCGGAGTGCTCGTGTCCGAAGAGTGGTTCTCTATGCTCTTGTTATCTATTTTTTCTTCACCGTTGCTGTCGGCGTCCCGATCATCGTCGTCGTGAGTGCACTTGGCCGCTAATCTTGGCATATTCTTCATTGTCTCTCATTGTTTCCTTTTGTTAGAAAATGCAGCACAGGTGGTATGAGCGGCAGATCGTAGCGCAGGACACCAGCGCAATGATCTCTTCGCCGAGCCTTCTTATCATCGACGGAGAGACACCTCTAGCACAGGGCTCCAATGTCTCCTGCAACGCATGGGTTGATATGGACGTGCCGCTTTCCGATCTCATGCGTGCAGAGTAAATTCCACCCTTGAATTATGCATCTGCCTTATCTGAATGACCCTTGTTTCTGGCAGTCTCCAATACGTCATCCCTCTGAGCGGGCCAATATTTCTGCAGTCCAACGTCTCCTACTACGAAGAGAATGATCTCTCGCAGCAGGTTTCCGGGACGCTGAACGTCGATGTCAACGACGACCCTGCAGCGACTGATGCAGTTGTCTCCGTCTCCATGTTTTATTCCGTCGCTAGCATCAGGATGGACACAAGTGTCTGCCTCGTGAACTTGTCGGGAAGCAACGGTATCTACATTTATGTCAGTTATTTCCACACCTCGCATGGATGTTGTGTAACCGACAGATTGACAGGGTCCACATACTGTGCAATGGCCAGAAACACTCATGTTCAACATATCACTACTGCTCCCGCAAACTCCAGACTTATTCATATCCAAGCTAGTCACTATGCTTCCTCGCTTCAGCCAGCAGTATGGACCATTAGCGTCCAGCGTACTTTTTGGTAATGTAGAATTGGGCGGTCCTTTGTCGAAAGTGATGATTGATGTGAGTCGCTTTCCCTGGAGGGCTCACGGTGGTTGATACATTGGGGTCACAGTCATTGTCTGCTGGTACTGCTGTCATCAAGAGTCCCCTGGCTGAAATATCTGGTCAATTCGACATAACACAAGCACTAGTGCTGGACACTGTCTCAGCGTATGTTATCGACGAAGTTTTAGACCTATCTCATTTTGATTGATCTCATACATAGCCCAATCACCGCAAATATATCCCTCCACAATAGCGGCTCACTGGCGCAAGTGACATACCTCGAGTTGAGCACGGGGAACAGGTGAAGTCTTTGAATACTCTACATCTCCCAGCATACATTGACTATCCTTGATAGCCCACTCACTGCGAATGTCACATTGTATTTCCCTTACGGTTCGCCGCCAGCGTACAAAGCCCCGAACTTCCTGGCTAAGGCCCAGACATTCAACGGACCTCTCAACCTTACCATCGCGCACGCACCATCCTCCGCGCCCGCAGCGCTGCAGCTGCAAGCAGAGAACGCACTTGGCGAGGTGCTAGTGAGCGTCGACTCCAAGTTCGCGGGCACGTTTGACGTCACAACCACCTACGCGAGCGCGCAGGTGCTTATGCCCGACGTGCTCAGCGAGAACGGCACCCAGTACGACCTCGGCCTCTACACACCCTCGAGCTCCGCCGCGGCGCCGTCGTCGTCTTTCACACGCGCAGTTGACTTCGATGTCATCTCTAGCTCGCGGATGGCCGGCTGGGTAGGCTTCGGCCCGCGTCCTCCCTCGCCCCAAAAATATCACGCGAACGGCCAGGGCCGTATAGAGGTCGAGTCGACTCTCACGCCGGTTACGCTCCTGCTGGGCTCGTAGTCCGCACCCTGGGGCATGTAGTATAGTGTACTTTAGGACGGTCTGGGTTTTATATCTCTATCGGCACGGAATTCGCATTACGAGCTACACATACAAGCTTATCGCAGCGCATTCACTCATAATGTTATTTCATTCAGGCTTCGCGGATAAACACTTTGTAGTGCCTAGCGTAATCGTCGTTTTGCACGATATGTTCACTACTCACTCGAAGGGCATTGGGATTGTCGTAGCACGAATATCCATAGATACAGAAAGAATCATATTATGCATCAACCGGTGCACCATCAATGTCATCGTCCATGGGCTCGCCGTCAATGCCAGCATCGTCCATTGGTTCGCCGTCGACGTCGTCAATCGGCTCGCCATCCACGTCTGCAGCCATAGGCTCTCCGTCGACATCATCCACGGGCTCGCCATCAATGTCGCTCCCCTCGTCCATCGGCTCACCGTCATCTTCGCCCGCCATTGCAGGTGCAGCAGCCTCAGCCGCGGGCTTGAAAGAGCTCGCAGTGAACTTGGACGCGAACGCCGGCGCGCTCTCCGTCACCTCGCTCACCACCACCTCGTCCTGTGGCTCCTCCTCCGGCAGCACTTCGCCTTCGAGGCGCGCGCGCAGCTCCGCCGTGAAGTCGGGCGGGAACACGATCCAGTCCTCCCAGATGTCCACGACAGATGCGATCTGCTTTTTGAAGGTCTCCGCGGTGATGCGCCCGGGAAATGAATGGTAGATCGTCGAGAGGTGGTCGAACACGAGCCCGAGCCGCGCCTGAAACTCCTGTCGGAAGCGCCACGCCATCGGCAGAGGCGCCGCCGAGTTGTGCAGGATGTCGCAGATCAGGTGAGCCGCGCGACCTTGCGCGGGACCGGCGTCCCGTCCACCAGCAGCGAGGCATGATGATGTCTGACACCTGCGAGGCGTTGGATCAGCGCACGCGCCAGTGGTGATCGGGTGCACGCACCTCCCCTGCAGCTTCCGCGTGTTCGAGGCTGAACGCCATGCAGCGTGCGAGCTCTCCTCGCCGTCCTGAGAGCGCACGAAGCATTGCCTCGAATCGGCGACGAGCACACTTGCCGAGCTCGTTTTTCCGCACACGTTCTCGCTCCGACTCTTCCGCAGAATCCGTAGAGTAGACCGAGTTGTACCCCTGGAGACGTCGCCTTTCAGCATGAATGCATGGATAGTAGGCTGCATTTCATGACTCGCCTCGTCTTCAAACTGTGGCTCTAGAGGCTCGCGACGATCCACCATCGAGCGGTAAAATCTGTGCCTCCGATGCTACAGTCATGCATGAGCGTCACCCACGCTCCGAGAGCCCAAATCCCTACCTGTCTCTTCAAGAACGCATACTTCGGATTAGACCGTTCTCGCTCCCGTAGGCTGTCCTCATACTCCGCATCATGCCCCTTGACCTCTGCCGCGACAGTCTTGATGAACTGGTCGGAGATATCATCCTCCTCCACGCCGCCGCGCCCTAACGGGCTCTTCGAGTGTCGTCCGCGCGGCGAGCGGCTGCGGCCGCCAAAGTGGCGCTCGCGACTGTACGAACGCCGCCGCCGAGGCGATCGCGAGCGGCTGGGTGAGCGGGCTGAGCGAAAGCCCCGCAGCCGTGCGCGGTCCGGAGATCGCGAGCGTGACGGTGAGCGGCGACGAGACGGTGAGCGGGAGCGAGAGCGGCTTCTCTCGCGGGGCTTATCTGGAGAGCGGGACCGCGACCGGGAGCGAGAGGGTGATCGCGACTTGGGCTTCTTGGCGACTGCGTAAGGCCGTGCGTCAAGGGCGGAAAACACATGTGGATAGTGCACACTTACCGTACATGGGCTTGGCGGCAATGGGCACGGCCTTGCTCCATCCCACGCGCAGAATGGAGCCGCCCCAATCGAATCCGTCAAGCTCGCGCAGGGCGGCTTCCGCATCTTTGCGCCTCATGAACGACACGAAGCCGCTGAGCCCTGCGTTCTTCGTACGACGGGTCGCGGTCATGTCTGCGCCAGGACCTATGGTGGCATCACTCCGTGGCCACATAATCTTGACCTGCAAGAGATATTGTAGATGCGCTGGTTTAAAAGGGCAAGTGCACTCACAGATCCCACGGGCCCCACGCGTGCGAAGAAGGTGCCCAAGCTCTGCTCGTTGACGTGAGGAGGTAGGTTGGCAACGAATATGTTGGATGTCTAAAGAAGGGCGGCATGAGGGAGGACTCCATTTACAACGAGCAGTGTACTCACTTCTGGGTCCCCTCGGTCCTTGCTACCACTTTGACCTTCATACGCTGATCGGAATCTCAGTTGGCCTCGCATGATAGATACCAAAGGTTATACTCGCCTGCAATTGAAGTTACAGACCTGCCATATGTGACTTTACACAAGTCAATATGAGAAGACGTCTAGAAGTTTTTTTATAATTACCATGTCGCGAGAGCCTTGATTCGCGGTCTGCTTGTTCTCTGAAATAGTACGCGTTATGGATGGCAAATTCAACGCAAGGAGAGTCACCCGACCTTTTGATCTCTTCCAGAAAGGAATCCATGGCCCGCTTGCCTTTGGGTTTTGGTGCCACCGGTGGTGGAGATGGAGGATGCTACGTGTATGTACATATGTCATTTAGATACAAATACATTTGTGAAGATTTCCACACTGACCATGGGCTGATCATCGAATCCGCGAAGGGGCCGCGACGCTTGCGCCTTGGACTTCACCGCCGGAGCAAATGCAGGTCGCTCCTGGCCAGCCTTTACGAAAGTAGATGCAGTCTTCTTCTTGTCAATACTTTCGCCCTCAAACGCGTCCAGGAATTCGGCATAGGCCTTCGCTGCATTCTGTTCCTCCTCCTTGCGCTTGGCCTCCGCGGCTTCCTTCTCCTTCTCTCGTTTTGATTTACGCACAGTGCCCTGGGTGTATATGCTGCGCTTCTGGTCGTCTACCTCCTTTTGCTAGCATAGAGATCGGTTGGTGAGCGTGAATGGGAAGAAAGAAGGTCGTATCCGTCGCACTGGGAACGATTCCTCGTCATCGTTATCAAAGAAAGCTGCGAGTCTGGATTTAGTCTTGTCCATGTAGACAGAGACAAATGTATCTTGATGACAAGGCCGAGAAGAGTAGCTGAAGTCGCAACACTGAGAGGTGGCGGTCAACAAATCGGTACTGATTAAGCGCCCGCTGTACCACTTGCCCAAACAGGCATGTCCAGTCAATGTTCAAGTTGAACATATCCGCCCGGCATTAACAGTACTGCACTGTGTAGCATATGTCTGCTCCCAATATTTCCTTACTGTGCATCTAAAGTATCTTCGTTGCGGATGAACATCTCGATCTGACGAGCATACGAACTGGACTTCCGAGTCTCGCCGTGACTATCCTAGTACCAATTCGTTCTGTCTTCCTTTATTATAGACTGCATCACCGGATCATTAACATATGAACGATTTGCTTTTAATTATACACACGACGACAGCGAGAATTACAGTAAGGGAAGTCGTGCAAGATTCACATTGATAGACTTGCCATCCTCCGAATTCTTGAGAAGGCCTGTGGTAAGGTTCCCCGTGTAATTAATCTCCCTCATCCAACTCTCGAGTGTATGAATATGCGGGTGGATGCTCCGGATCCACTGCATGTCCCTCTTCAGGATGTCGTCCCGGAACGCTGCCCACCACCCGGAGAAATTCTCACCCCAGGTCGTCGACCCATCATTCTGCCGCCCGCGCTCATTGGCGATCGGTGCGTCTATACCCTTGAGGTTTTGATACCACTCCTCCAGCGTCTGGCGCAGGTGGACTGCCTTCTTCCCCGTCACTTTCGTGAACGTCTTCACCAACTCGTCCCAACTGACCATCTCGGTGGCGACTTCGAGGTCCTGAGCAGAGGTCAGGGAACGATTGTCGAATACGTATCGTGCGAAAAAACCCAGGTCGGAAAGGGCGATCATGGGTACGTGTCCATCGCCAACTGGGCTAGCGAAGACGTAGGTGCCATCTGCACGGCGATTCAACGGTGCGAACATGGCCTGGAATAGCTATTGATAAGTTGAAGACCTCATAAGTATACATTCCAGCTCACTATCTTCAGCATCTCCATATAGGGACCGGTCGTGACGGAAGTCCAGGACAGGTCGTCGTCGCTGACAACGGACGGCTGGGCTTTCAACCATTCCGCCACGCGTCCTTTGCCGTCGTAATGCTCGCATCTGTAGATGGAATTGTAGTTTCCTTTCTGTTGAAGATGAGACAACTGATGGACCTCAATAACGAGTTCAACCAACAAACCTTAAAAGCATAGTCCAAGTTACTCCAGACGAAGTGTCGGACGCTTTTGACCTGTTTCGCAAGCTCGAAGATCCGCATCCCGGCTTGGAGCTCCTTTGCTTCGCCAACGGTGAAGCCGTCTGTGTTTACCCATGCGCCGTACACGCCCTGGAGGGCGGCCAGAACAGAGGGGAAGTCGTCGAAAGAACCTGAACGACATGTTCATCCAAGTTCATGTCCAGTAAAACTGTGCTGACCTTTTGCAATCTCTACCCCCTTGCTGGCCAATTCCACAGCACGACTGCTTTCCGGGCTACGGGTGAAAGCCCGGATGGCATAGGGAGAGGGCGAACCGTCCGGGGCGGGCTTCAGCAATGCATCGATAACGGCGAGTCCCTGCGCGCCCGTCGCGCCGATGACAAGGATGAGTTTTTTCTGAACTGGAGACATCGTCGAGATATGCAGTATGATCCTAGCGTTGGAAGCGCCGCGGCGGGTTTGCTGACAGATACCACGCTCGGTCAGTTACATCTTATACTGCCATCCCCCGAATTTTCGGTCGAGCACTGGCCAACAGGCTTCACCGGCATGAATAATTATAGACATGATTCTTGAGTCTTCGCGCAGCTGGAGCCGTTCGTTGGTCACTAATCAAGGCAACCATTTGGCGCTCCAAGATATCGGCTGAATCACCACACCGGAGAGAAGCCCTGAGCCCGCAGTGGTGCTATGCTAGAAGTCGTCAAAAACCTAGAATCTATGGGATAAAATCTGTTTAGATGGAATTTGAGCCTGTGGGATAAAGAACGTACAACAATCTACTTACTAGCGTGGTTCATACTGAGATCTTTCGAGCAACGGCCAGGAGGTAGTCGAGAGTCTTCGCTCCTGGCCGTTGGTTCCGTCAGTATCCAGATGCATGTGGCCGTAACTGGATGCCTTGGAGCCCCGCAGCCGTCTAGGGATTGTTCTAGACTAAACGTTCACATGTGAGTGCGAGTCGACGCTGTACTGGGAAGATGAAGGTTTAGAAATGCATTCGGGGTGCATTCGGAGGGACACCGAGACTTGTGACATACTCACGCTTCAAGAAGCGTCGTAAATTCTGCCGCCGAACGGCTCTTGTTCGTCGACGCACGTCCGAATCAACAGATGTACGGCACTGTCTGGTGGTGCACGATGTTATGCAAGGTCTTCGCTCAGACAAATCTTCAGTCTACCAATCGTGCACTGGCAATCATAATCATTGTCCTCTATCGGCTGATGTCAGCAAAGTTCTCTGAAGGCGGACACTGACGATGGAACGGGTACTGACATTAACAAGCTGCCCAGTTTGGGTGTATAGTCCAGAAGAAGCATTCGCAGCACTAGCTTCGCGATAGAATACTACAGTAACAAAACAACATACAATATAGTGCCTATACCTCCGTGTCCACATAGTTGGCCATCGGATCCTCCGTCATCCGCCTGTTCATCCGGTATGCCTCTGCACCAACAGTCAGCACACGACACGAGTGAGCGCGACGGAAGCAACGCACCAAGCTCCTCCTGTGACACTTCGCTGCCTTTCTGCCGCTTGCCGAACCGATCGTCAGTATCATCGCCTCGTGCCTTTCGCTTCCGCTCCTCATTCAGAGCCTCCGAAAGCCGCTCCTTGTCCAGGCTCAAGTCTCCCTCACCCAGCCGCTTCTTGGAGTATAGCTCTTCCGCCTTCTTCTTGCGCTCCTCTGCAGTACTTGAAAACACCGGAACAGGTGGCGGCGGCATGGTGGTGGAGGCGGCGGAGGCGAGAAGCTGTTTCGCGCTCGACGCTCTGGCAGCGTCAATGCCCGCCTCACCGGTGCAATAGGACAAATGGATGGACGAATGGCAACACGCGTAGCCCCATTGCCCCGAGGAAGGATCGTACCACGAGCCCCACACGGCTGTATGGTTGTTCACGTAGACTACATCGTGACCGCATGAGTCTCTGCAACATCCTACACAAATAGTGATAGGAACACATACCATCTTCAGGATACTTCGACCGAATAAGCGCGCGCTCCTTGCCCTTGATGACCTGCCCCGTGCGCGAAAACTCGACATACTCCTCCGTCTGGCCCTGCAGCAACTCCTTTGGTGCCGTCTCGAGGTACTCCTCGCCACCGTACTTGGCGAGGATGCTGACTTTCGTCATGTCCTTGAGTTTATCCTTCTTGTGCTGGTATGCCTGGTGCAGCAGTTGGCCTTGCGTCGGATTCGCGTTCATGTGGACGTCGTTCCCGCGGGCGGCTGCATTCCACGCGAACAGCTGCAGCTTCTGTACCTCGGGTGCCTCGCCTGAGTGTCGCAGGAAATTGTCGCCTGCGAATATCGCCTTATGAAATATCAGCATACGGTTGGAAGAACGTAGAGTGAATGCGCATACCTCCTCAGGGGATATGTTCTTGACCGGGTTGTCACGCATCGAGCGAGTCTTTGGATCATAGTATGCACTCGACGGGTCGAGGTTGATAAGGTATTTGGCCGTGTCCTCACGGATACGCAGGTTGCGCACGGTGATACGTGTCTTGGTGTCCAGCTTCTGCCCGACAGCGTCCGCAGCATCCGCATACTTGTCCGCATCCTCGTCCTCCTCATCGCTACTCCCAAAGTCATCATCGCGCGCAGCCTTCTCATGGCCCGCCTTCGCGACCTTGCGCACCGCCGCGAGGTCCGTCGTCGTCTGCTTGTCGATCTCCTCCTCGCGCAGCTTCTGCCGTGCCGCTTCGACCGCCTCGTACTCGTCGTACACGCGCTTGTGCTCCGCGGGATCGTAACCATTCCACCGATCACGCTTCGCATCATATCCACCCGCAACCTCCTGTATCACCTCGTCTGCCGCGATGTCCGTGTTCGTGAACTTTGCGCCGCGCCGTCGTGGCCGCTCAAGGCAGTCCTGCTTCTTGTGCGTCATCGCACCGCAGTTCTCGCACGCACCCTTGCGGTACTTTTTCGCGGCCGGCCCCGCCTTCGCCCCACGGTCATACCAACTATCGAGCTTTTCCGGAATGCGGTCGTAGTCGGGCATCCGCTGATGGCTCAACGAGGGCGCACCAGTATCGAGGTACCATGGTGCCTGGGCAATGTACTCTGTAACAAGGATCAGAGGTATAAAACATGGGGGAAGTTTGCTCTGGGATGCGTACGGGGAATGTGAGGGTTGATGGCGTGACCCTCCTCATCGAGGGCAGCCGGGGCTGTACCCGCTTTCCGGGCAGCGTCGAGGTCTTTTTGGCGGCGGAACTCCTCACGAGAGAGCTTTCCAGTAGCTAGGTAGCATGTCAGCACAGTCGGCTAGCCAGATACATAGTATGACTGACCTGATGCTGAAGCCATTGTGGAAGTTGCAATGAAGGTGAACAGATGAACGGAAAGCACCAAGGAGTGAAATAAGCGCCGGTCGGAGCTTGCCTGAGATCACGTGTAGGGATGTCCAAATATTACTCCTTATGGCAATCTCTTACAGATAATGTCCTCAGCCAAAGAAGAGCAGAAAATAAAATGAAATCTCTGAAAGTACTCGCAAAAACGACAAAATCAATTGACACTTAAGTGTTATGACAGTGACGAGATTCGAACTCGCGCGGGAAACCCATCACGGTGATTCAAGCATGCTTGACCTAAACGTGACGCCGTAACCACTTGGCTACACTGCCGACAGATGTGGTAAGCGCGGTGGGTGTGTTGAGAGTGGTATGGATGTGTTGTGGGAACCGTCGAGGCGGACGGGCAGGTGGGTTGAAACTGACACATCTGCAGTGCGTCGGAGATGCGGAGGCACGGAAGAAAAGGCCGGGGAGAGCGAGGCTCGGCGAGGGAATCAGATGGCGGGCGAGGGAGTGCACGTGGAGCAGACGCGCATTGCGGTGGTGGCTTTAGTCGCAGACCGTGACTGCGTTGTGCACCCGTCGTGCCTTCAGCGCATCGTCGACTACGATGCACTCCCTCCATCCCAGCTCTGCTCGTCCCGTCGGTCCCCGCACCCTCCCCCGTTCATCCTCCCCCGCCCCCTTCGCACTTCCCGAGGTCGCTCCTCTAAATATCCGCAAGACCTCCAAAGAGCCCACAGAGGGTCGTCCAAAGCTTAAGCTGCCCAAGATCGACTTCAAGAATCTCGCTCCCGATGAGGGCCCCTTTGCAGGCGGATATGCAGGCGGGCCTCAGACCAACTCGGCCACTCCTCGCGTCAATGGCGACAGCCCAGGCGAACCCACAATCAAGCCCGACCAGACAATCTCACCGCGCCCTCGTCCCCCACCTGTTGTATCCATGGAGAACATCCGCCAGACAGTCGAGGAGTTTGATCAGTGGTCGGATGACCTTCTCGACGAACTCTCCCGTCTGGGCGAGGGCGCGGGCGGGGCCGTCTACAAAGTCAAGGACCGTCGCACCGGCAATGTCATGGCCCGCAAGTCGATCACCACCCTTGAAGCCCCCATGAAGCAGCTCCTTCGCGAGATCCGCATCATCTCCTCCACGTCCCACGTCAACATCATCCACTTCTATGGCGCGTACATCACCCCGTCCTCCAGTGAGGTCAAGGTCCTCATGGAGTTCTGCGAGGGCGGCTCACTCGAGTCCGTCGGCAAGCGCATGCGCGAAATTGGCGGTCGTGTCGGAGAGAAGGTCGCTGGGCGGCTCGCCGAGGGTGTACGTATCATCTTCTCTTCATGTCTCTGACAGTCGCCTATAACTTCGCGCGCTGGCCTGCCCCACAGATCCTACAAGGCCTCGCGTATTTGCACAAACACAAGACCATCCATCGCGACATCAAGCCCCCAAATATTCTGCTCACACGCGAAGGCGTTGTCAAGCTCTGCGACTTCGGCGTCTCGGGAGAGCTCGTCAATTCCATGGCCGGTACCTTTACAGGCACGAGCCTGTACATGGCGGTGGGCGTCCCTGCTTCATGCCGTGTTGCCAAACGCTGATCATGGCCCTTGTTTAATTATATGCAGCCTGAGCGCCTCTCAGGTCTCGACTACACCATCCGCTCCGATGTCTGGTCCACGGGCATCTCCCTGCTCGAGCTGGTGCAGAACCGCTTCCCGTTCCCCAGCGATCTGGCCGCGATCGAGCTCATGATGTACATCACACAGAATGAGGTCAGTTCCGCGCGCTCTTCCCCTGCCTTCCGTGCTGACGCACCTTCCCACGCGCAGCCGCCAGAACTCGAAGACGAAGAGGACATCCTCTGGAGTGCGGAGATGAAGGACTTCATCAAGGCTACGTACGTCCCTTCCCTGCCCTTCCCGCTTCTCCCGCGCGCACAGATCGTCTCACACGCACGCAGCCTCACGCGCAACCCGACTGCGCGCCCGACGCCGCGCGACATGCTCGACCATCCGTGGATCGTGAGCGTCATGCAGCACGAGGTCAACATGGCCAAATGGATGCGCATGGTCTGGGGCTGGCCGAAAAGCCGCAAGTCCGGCGATACGTGAGTGCCTCTTTTCGGGCTTCGGCACAGCGCTGATGGTCGCTGTGCAGTGGATCACGGCCAGGGTCGAGCCGGAGCGACCCCTCGCTGGACGCGTCCATGGCAGGCTGTCCGTAGGGACCGACTCGGACACGCCGTCCGCCGACCCTTGAAGCTGGCCGAGGGGCCTCTCCGCCCCAGCTCGCGCGCCCGCAGCCCATCTACTTCGTGCCATCTCTGCATGCATATACGCGCCTCGCTCATCTGATCTCACCTCGTATCGCCGGTCTCTTGCTTCGCGATTCCCGTCTCGCTGATCTGTCTCCGCTATCTCATCATGCATGCCACGCACCAGTCCAATAATAATACCACGCATCGCACACTGCACTACGTCCCTTCCTCTTCGCTTCTTCTGCTGTACATAGACTTACGCATGCCAGCACCGGCAGTGTTGGGAGCTGAAGGCCTGGTGCGCCTGCGCATGGACATTGTAGTGTTTCGGCGGGGATGTCTATATGTGTACACTAGTAATGCGCGGATGATGTGTAGTAGCTACAAGCTTGGAAGTCTCAGCTGCAGTCCCTCGAGACGTGTAACATTTGGAGATTATTGTCGGATGCATTCGGTCCATTGGCTGTGTGAAGGGCTACTTATATGCCATGCTAACAGTACAGTGATTGCGACAATTACACTACGTATACAACATTCGGCGATCCATTATCAGGTTGATACAGTAATACCCGTGCGCGAAGAGTTCCATGTTCAACAAATTGCTTTTCGGTGTATATATATGAATGCTTGAACGTCCGGTGTCATTTACCTGAAAACATCGATGGAGAGGGAATGTCCTGGAACAGCGACGAGAGCTATGTCAAGGAAAGGTAAACCTAAGGGGAAAAACAGAGCGTTGAGCTAAACACCAACTCGATCTCTGTACCGGACAACACACCTCAAGATTTGACCATCAAACCTCCGTCAACCCTGACCGGGCCATTGTGCACATGGCTACTCCCAGCGGAGCTCGCACCCCTTCCTCTCCTTCCGCGCCCCCCCTCTTCTGGCCCCTCCCCCTCATCTCATGCTCCCTCGCACCACCGTCTTTGGCACCCTCCCGGCGCCTTCCAGAGCTGTCCTTCCCACCACCGCGTTCCGCGACTTTCCCAGGCAGTCTCACCGTCGCCTGTGCCGGCCTCTCACTCTCCGCCAGCGCCTCCCCGCCCCTGCTCTGCGGCACCAGCGTACTCTGCGCGGGGCTCTGTGCACGCAGCGGCCATTTGAGCGGGGTGGGCGGAGATAGCAGCTGCGCATCTTTGCGAGGCGTCGCGCCGGCAGGCGAGCCCGAAGAAAAGCTGCGCACGCGCTGCCCAAGTCTGGGCGAGTTAGCAGTGGGCGCCTCGCCGACGTCTTCCTCGGGGACAGACGAAAGGCGCCGTTGAATGAGGCGTGCGAGCGGGATCGAGCGGGTTTGCTGGTGCGAGATGCTGCGGAGGCGTGGCTTGGGAGAGGTGGGCGAGGGAGGGTTGTGAGGGAGGAGGGCTTGGCATATGTCGGGTGGCAGGGAGAGGGGAGAGCCAAGAGTGGGGTGTTGGGCGGGGGCTTTGGCAGAGCAGGCGAGCGGTCGCTGTGCGTCACAGGAAACGAGATGTTTGCGGCGTTGCGGTTCCGAGCATGCAGGATCTGGGAGAGCGGAGCCACAGCAGCCGGATCAGAGAGACAACTGGCGAGAGAGCGAGCTTGAGCTTTCTGAAGGAGAATGCCGTCCATCTGAGCAGCAGGTGCCAGAAAAGACGTATCGAGGCCGCGAAACCCTAGGACAGAATTGTTCAACCGTTCTTGAGCAGACCTACGCGGCTGTTGAGAATCGTTTGAACGCAGAGGCACAGGGTGTTGATGCAGAGTGGTAGGCGAGAGCTTTGACAACCGAGAAACCGAGAGCAATTCCGGAGAGATCAGAGAATCCTGGTATGGAGAGAAATTTGACGACCAAATCGGAGACGTTGAGTTTGGTGGAGTAGGCAGCATGGACTGTTGTTGGTGCAGCTGCTGTTGACGATATTTCTGAGCTATTTCCAGGGCAGACATACGGCGAGGTTGTGTTGGTTGTTTATGAGCCTGTTGAGGGAACTGACTAGAACGAGGCTCCAGAATGATAGGAGAACGAAACGACCCGAGATACGGTAGAGAAGAGCTAGAAGACGAGGAGAAGGCGGGACTCAGATGATCGCCAAGTTCGTGAACTGAAGGAGAAGTAGAGAGGAAACCAGCATTCAGAAACTTCTCCTGAGCGAGCAGCGCCGATTGCCAGTCCAATCCAAGTTCATTGTTGTAGTCATAAGAACGACGATCGTGACCCGAAGGGCCAAGTGCACGATTGCTAGAGAGCTCGTAATCGTTGGAGTACCCATCCATGGCAATTTCTTGACGCTGACGAATGATATTGCTGAGGTCGATCGGCTCTTGCCCACGGAGAGGATATCCAAGATTCTCCCGTTGACGTTGCTGCGGGCTAGGCAGGTGAACCTGGCGGTCAGGAAAAGACGCACGAGAACGGGGGAAATCCTGTACGGCGAGCTTCTCGAATTGCGGGGCCAAGTCAGCATCCACCTTCGGTTTCTGAAAGCGAGGAGGCATGTGGCTGTGGTTGGAATGCGAATTTCCCCGGTAAAAGGATGTCGTGGATGGGACATGGAGAGTCGAGTCTGCGCGAGACTTGGAGGACGACATATCTTCGCCTTCAAGGCCCCAGATCATGCGGGGCAGATTGTCTTGTTCCTCGATTATTGTCCCTTCAGCGCCACTTCACAAAATAGGTCTATGGTTAGCTTGCAGACATAGACTCAATGTGAGGCGACAACGCACGATGGGCAGCGAGCGTATGGCAACGAAAGCGGGCCGTGGAGAGCGGGAATAGGCCGCGGTGGTGACTTCGCCCAGGTTATCCAGCCTAGTTCGCCATATTATGAGATGAAAACCAATGTGGAACAGCAGGACACAAACCCTCGTCGTCCGGAACAGTCGACGGCGAATCCTCGATATGTACATTGTTGCGCAGAAAGCCCGCAGAAAGTTGGTCCTTGTTCGCGATGATAAGTACTGATTCCGGAGACGATGGAGGAGAGGGTGTGCGAAGCAGATCCGAGCCGCGCCGTCCGATACGAATGCGAGAACGCTGCTCATCCTCAGATAGAAACACATCTCCAGAACTAGCAGAAACGTCGAGTTCGTCCAAAAGCAAGCTAGTGTCTTCTGGTGCGGGCATGGGCATCGACACCACACGTACGGTCCTCTCCAACGTTGCTTTGGCTGAATAGGCCGACACCGTCTCGGGAAGAGAAGTTACTCTTGAAGATACGGCTTTGTGTTCAACTATCCTAGAAGGGCGATTGAATGGCAATTGTTGGCGTTTGAGGCTGCGCACGTTGGTGGAAATGGATTGTACCGGACTGGTAGGGTCCGTGGGCTCTTCGGTGTAGCTATATGCGCTGTCGAATTGGGTGGAAGACCGGGAATGACTGGTTCGGGGCGAAGACGCAGGCATCACAGAGTCCGATGGATTGAGGACAGTGTCTGGAGACGCGACTTGCGAAAATGACGACCTGGACAAGATTGGGCTCATCAGGAGCGAGTGGTCGTCGGTTTGTACGCCGCACTCGACATATTGCTTCGACACAGCTTCGGTCATGATTGTGTAGGGGCGGAAGAGATATGGTCGATATGCCGCGGGGGGACGGAGTTGAACATGCAGGTTCGCGACAAGACGCGAACCAGCGGAGATTCAATCTGCATCGAGCTACCGTGACTCTCAACTTGTAGTCCTCAGTGGCAAGTCCTTCATACAACGCAATACTTGCTAGACAGAGCTACTAATCAAAGTACAAACGATATGCATCAGGCCTGATTATTTCACTTGGCCGGTTTCTGGAAGAAGTTCGATATCTTCGCCATCCCCTTCACGTTCGCTTTCTTCAGCTTCTCCACACCGAAAGAAGCCTTGGGGGCCTTCCGTTTCTTCCCATCGGCAGCAGCGCCCGTAGTCTTGCTTTCTTTCTCCTCGACTTTGTCCATGTTCTCGGCTACAAGAGCAGCAAGGGCGTTCCGACTGGTTCGAGATGAGCGTTTAGTTCCTTGAAGCTGAACTCGTCATTAGGCGAGTCCTCCAGTCGAAGAGGTTGTGACACATACTCGTATGATGCGACTAAAGCATTGTAGAGATCCTGGGTGATATATTGTGAGACGAGGTCACAAGCAGCTCGGACACGTGCAGCTGAGGAAGTGAGCGTTGGTTAGACGTTGTTGTCTAACATAGCCAGAAACTTGCACCGACATTCCAGCAGGGCCTCTTTTCCATCCTCCATCAAGCCGTCCTTGGCAAGGTTGCGCGTCAAAGTTCTTGACGCTTCGAACACCTCTGCCTTTGCCAATCGCGCGACTTTCGCCTTCAGGTACTCCTCCACTTTGACAGGCGAGTATCGGTAGACTGTGATCTCTGGCGTGATGTCTAAAATACATAAGTACGGAAAATGTCTTTCAGGTTCGAGAAACACGGCACCTTTTGTCTCGCATATACGTCTCACGGCATTCAATGTACAGTCAAACGACAGGAAGTGCAGAATGTCTTTTGCAGTACAGCCTTCCGGAGTTTCTTGTGAAACAGACATCTCAGCCTGCATGAACTTCGTAGCCACTTCATCGAATAGATCATCTGTGGTACGAAACTGTCCGTGCGAGTCTGCCTCCTGAATCTCCGCGACGTTTTGAGCCTAATGTATGCGCATTAATTTTATGAGTACTCACGGAGTGTACACTCCGGAACAGAGCGATAAGAATGAAAGCAGGGTCAATTGGGGTCATGAGCAGCAGCTTTCCATCTGTCAATCAATGAGTATCATCAGCCCTCCGTAGCCAGAACATTTACATGCCTTCGATAATTTCTCCTTCTGTCATAAACCACGACCGTGGGTTGGGAGGAGCCACAGCTTGCACCTCGAGAATGCTGCTGCTCCCAGTCTTTGATGAGAGATACGGCAAAAACAACGACGGCATGCCTGTAAATAAGCAGCTTACATTTAATCCAGTTCACCCCAGCATAAAACGCCTCTTACCAGTGCGAGGATGAGGCAGTCTCACGAATTGTAGGCCAGCTTTAACATCGTCTGTCTCGTTGAGCTTTCTGACCAACGTGTGAAGCACATCTGAATCAACGTCAGGAGAGCGGTGACAGTAAGTACATTCCGTAACGTACCCTCGGGGAGAATACCAACGTGGTAAGCCATCTCGACGTTGCAGTCGCCGCGTGGTTGTGTGGTCAAGAGGCCAGGGCCACAAGCGCGACCGCGTTGTGTGACCGTGTTTGGTTCCGGTGGCACCTTCAGCTCACGCATTCATGACAAGTCCGGACAATTTCTATGTCATTGCAGTTCATGGAGGTGCTGGGCACCACTCGAACGCCAAACTGCAGAAAAAGAGCTCAAGAAAGTTCTTAAATCGTGTGTATCGAGATATTTGCCTCCAACCATCCAGTATACATCTGATGATTGTACTTACGCAGGGCCTGCACGCGAGGCCTCGCATGTCTGCACCATGGTGATCCCTCTCTTCATGCCGTAGAAGAGGCAATATCTGTCTTGGAGGACGAAGAATGTCTGAACGCAGGTACGAGCTGGTTGCTTCGCACTCCAAGTCGAGGCTTCGTGGACCTGGTGTTGAATGTCATGCACGTTAGGTTATGGGTCCAATCTGACACTGAAAGGGACAGTGGAATGTGATGCTTCAGTCATGGACGGACAGACCGGCGACTTTGGCAGTGTTGGCGCAGTGTCTGGTATGTTAGCTTCCAGACAGAGCGCGGGTCTTGGTAATTCTGGTGCAAATGCCGTGAAATCATTCTGGCGTTTATAGTGGCTTAGTTAAGCTCTATATCAGAGCTGACACACGCACAGTAGCTTCATGATGATCTTGCAGTTCCTCATGACAATCTCATGACCCATCCGCAGTGGACGCCCGAATAGCGGTGGCCGTGCTGACGGACCGCGCGTCTTCTAGGCATCAAAATCCAGTGAAGCTCGCCCGAGCGGTACTCCATCAATCACGTATAGCAGATCCTTGGGTCGAATACCTCCGATGTCAGTCATTTTCGTTCTGCTATGCTCGCGTTGCGCAAACCTGTGTTGATTACAGGACCTTGGTGTCTGATGGTGCACTGCAATTTGCAGAATCACTGGGGTTGGGCGTACTTCCGGTCGATTCTCTGGTATCTCCTCGGGCAAAAGAGGATTGGACAAGATGGATGACGATTCTCGAATCTCGCCAGACTCGGTCACAAACAGACACTTCCGAGAAACTTGGCAGTGCCTCTCCTTCGGGGAATGATGGCCTACATGACAAACAAGATACTGTTGGCGCAGTCGCTTGGGATGCTGGCGGAGGTCTCTCCGCAGGCGTGTCCAGGTATCCACATTGGATCAAACGCCTATCGTCGGGCTCATCAAACATCTTTCTTCAGCGGCGGAATACTGCTCAAGCACCCCGGCCGCGTTGGCGAAGTGATACGTTCCAGTTTCCTCTCTATTCCGAGACTAATATTATTTGTCCGATCGCCTCACGCGTCCTCGCTACCATGTTATCCCAGGCGGCCATTTTTGGTGCGGGCTGCTGGGCAACCCAGCCGCTGACTGATTATCGGGCGGGGTCGCATGTAGCGTCTCAGGTACGTTCGCTTGTCCGAGGTTCGACCGGGGGTAGGCGGCAATACCGAGCACGACTTTACCTCCCACAGGTGCAGGCGAAGCCATCATACGTTCCTCAATTGCAAAGATCGTCGGGGAAGCCTTCGGCTCGTCTGTGACGAAAATGAAGACCCGCATGATGTCCTCCAGCGCGTGCTCGTCGAGCACTTTTACAGTAAGCACACTTCCCCACGCTAGCCCATCTCACTTGGCTCCGAGCCGTGGAATTTGACCGCCTGGCGTTTAGAGGAATGTCGCAACCGAGGCCAGCTCGAACCAGACGCTGGCTTAATTCTGCTGCTTCGAGACACAGACGCTTCCGGATGCGCCGTCGGTAAGCACGTCCGTTCTCGACGTGCTATTTTTCCTCTTACATCATGCATACCTGCCGGTACCTGGTCGTTGTCAACTGCACCCGTCGCAGCCCGCCTCTGGTGTGCATTCACCACCGACAGCATGGCGGTCGCGTACGCGTCTTCGCTCGATCCCAAACCAAGGGTGTGTAATCCTCTAAACCTTGCGCTCGACTACTGACGGCACGTCGAGCTCCAGGCTCTCATCCTGCGCCGTCCTCAATGGCGACAAGTGGATAACGTACCCATCTACATCACCATGCTTCCGCTGAACAGGGCGTGAGCTGCAGACGCCGCTGCACCGACTCGGCGCTCCTACGTCATGTCCATCGGGGCAGATATGCGCCGCTCGGCACTCCTCGCGATCGCGGCATTTTCCCAACTCGCCGCGGACATGGCCGCAGGTTCGGCTGGCGCGCAGCTGCTCTGATCTGCCAACCTACTTACCTGGCGCTTCGGCTCGCTGGTCCGGCACCCTTGTTGGGGTAGGAAAGAGTGGCAGACGTAAGATCACGTCTATATCCATGGCTATGTTGTAATACTCCCGAGATAAGTACGGTACAGATGGCAATCCGCTGACCGGATGCACGCGCGCCCTGCAGATCGACCGCGGCCTCGTTTGCACTACGGACAGAGCTGATCGATGGGCAGGGCGCGTCGCCCAAGGCATTCGCCGCGCCCTGTTCCTGGAATCTGCGTGAAACCCCCGCGAGATCAAGACGGCGGATCGAGTCTATCGTGCCGTGCCGTTCCTACCGCCGGTGATGCCGTTGCCGTTGCCTGTGTGAATAGTGTTGGACGAGGGGAGCGCAGTCGCCGCCGGGGAAGGCGCCGGTTGACCTTGCAGGGCAATTGGTCGCGCAGCGTTGAGCCGCTGGAGCGTCTTGATAGGGAACTT
Source organism: Amylocystis lapponica (assembly GCA_022376435.1). Lineage (NCBI taxonomy): Eukaryota > Fungi > Basidiomycota > Agaricomycetes > Polyporales > Postiaceae > Amylocystis > Amylocystis lapponica. The sequence continues at coordinate 40,243 of JABYQE010000014.1, forward strand.
GGTGCTAAATAGGAAAGGGCACATGAGCACACGCGGAAGGACTACAGCTGATAAACAGAGATGCGGGCTGCGATGCCATGTATAGGTGCCATGCAGCTGGTGCTGGGAAGTGCGGGTTCGGGGGAACTTTGAGGAATGTGCAATGGAAATGTGATGTGATGGAAGGGAGAAGACTGCAATGCGGGAGAAACAAGAGGAGACTTGCCGGCATGTAGAGCACACGGGAACTGGCTGGCAGAAGACTGTAATGGGAGAAGCTCAGCGGCAGGAGCAAAATGAAATTATGGTGGACTAACTCGATAAGCACACGGAACAAACGAAGCCGATATCGACAATACGTTTGTGACAAAAGCACGCTGCCCTGAAGTCGATCTTGTCTTGCGTGGGTACAGAAAGTAGCTGACGAATGGCTGGTGGTGGTAGAAGGACATCTGAGTGACGAGCACGTAAGTGAATGCACGTCCAGTGTGTCACTGTGGGATGTTAACTCACGATAAGGTACTGCAAAACAGCGTCTGGACGGTCGAGAATCATGTAAGAACCACCGGTAAGATGCGCTGCCTGCTGCAAAAAGACGCTGTCGGGCCCGTATATCTTGCACACGTCTATCGTCACTTTCTGAGATAACCTTGTTAATGGAGCTCTCGGAAACAATGCACGCAGGGCTCACAAGCTTCTGGGCAGAGAAAATCGAGTTCATAATAGGTATATAGGACGAGGATTGATCCGGCGAGACGGACAATATCAGGATGCGAGGATCAAGAACGGTTGGCTGGTCGTCCGTGCGAGCAGAAGACGTAGGGCTCGTGGTCCTGTTGATATCTGTGAGATAACTTGAGCGGGAATGTCGCATGGAATGGATTGATTTGGCTACTAACAGCATAAAGATTTTGTGAGAGCACCGACGAGTCCAATTGGTGCTAGTGGGTAGGAATGTTAGCGAGCTGTTGTCAGGCCTGCGCAGTATCGTACCTTCCTCCTCCATCTCCCCAATAGCATCCATCTCGTCAAGCATTGACTTCATGATGGTCGAATCAAGTACTTTGAACGGTCCGATACGTATTCGCATCTGCACCACCGACCTGCGCTTCATCAACTTCGCTCGTTGATGAATACAGCATGACACTTCGTGTACACCGTCAGTTGTCATTTCGGGGAGAATCATCCGTTCAGAGTTCCGTATGACGGCTTAGAAGTGAGAGGAATTGCTCACCTCCTTCCAGGCAATGCACCGAACACGGCAAGTGTGTTCTCATCCTTGCAAGCAATGTGCGCATTCAAAAATGCCAGCAGCTGTGACAGAAAATACTGCAGGGAAATCCGATGAGAGCTGCCAGGCGCATTGGAGAGGTGCCATTGAGTCGGGGATAAGTCAACGATCACGCTGAGGTGAGACGCTGTGTCCATCATGACTTGTTTCTGGTACCTAAAATAGATCAATTAGGCACAATACAGGATCGCAACAACAGCACTGAAGAAGTGTGTTGTATTCGTGGCCACCCGAATAATTTGGGCCACTAGTACGTAGGCCGCCACAAACTTCAAAGAAGATATCGTTCTCTCGTGCAGTCCACGTGATTGAAAGAGCTTCTCACCGCAAACATAAGTAACTTCCACGACATCAGCTGTGCCACATTCTCAGTCCGTGCAAAACGTAATAAAATGTACGCATTGACTACAGTTAAACAACTTGGACAGTAGTACCGGACCAAGATGTGTCTTTACCCGCACCAAGCATGTTCATGCTTCGGAAGCGGAACGACGACAACACCTCCCGCTTCTGGTCCTTTCGGCGCGCCCATCCACCTCCAACAAGGTACACAAATCACGAAAGGACTTTCTCCTAACCGTACATCTCCAAGGACCGAGTATACTGCGGGAACCTTGTTGCACGCACGGCAAAGGTCGAGTAGAGGAGGCGTGATTTGTGTGGTGAGTGGGTACGCAGCGTGCGGAGGATCCGTTGTATGGTGAAGTCTGTAGATATCAAAAACGTGAGATCATGAAGATTGAAAGGACATAGGTTACGTACCGAATTTGTTCGATTTCAAAGAAGTGTTCGCAGTTGCCCGCATGCAATAGCCAATACGGCTTGTGCAGCTGAAGCGTCAAGGAGTTGAAGGTCGTCTCATACATCGACGCACCCTTCTCTCCATGCGGGTATTTATTCTTGTCCCTGGGAAAAGCCTTGAGGATACGGCTTTGGTAGATTATAGTAAGTGAAACCTGAATTCAGGAGGTAATGAAGCGATCATACTCAGAGTAATCCTCCATATCCTGGCCATCTCCATATAGCACACCATCAATTAATATTGCACATCCAGTGCTGCCCTCGGACAAGCTTGCGCCGGGAGCCGTCTGCATCTGATACCCCTCAATGACCCCATTTTCACCTACGATTTCCTTCGGGATCTCACTAGACGAACACGGGACGACGTCGTACATGTCTCCAAGTGTCTGCGAGGACAGCATGACATGCTGCGATGACCGTGAAAACAGACGGTGTCCCCATAGAAGCCTGTTGTATATGGTGACAAAAATCACCGCCTCGTGTGGGCTCGGAGCCTCGGAGCCCATCGCAAATTGCTTCTGCAACCAGCGTACAAAAGGTCAGTTCAGAAGTTCAAGCGCCACACACAACTGCCATGCGAACCACATAAAGCAAAGTATTATGGTCGGAGTGCTTGGGCGGCCGGATGAACGATGCGGCGGATAATGTCAGTCTGCAAGTACGAAATTGGGTCAAAGAGTGAAACAACGTGTACATGCCGTGCAGACATACTGCGAGCTTTTGAGCTGACTGCTCTCCATTCTCAGCCTCAATGCTGTGACATCTGCGTGCTCCTCAGCCGGCTCAACGACTACCGGGCGCTTTCTCTTTCTTCGATTCGACTGGTCCGCCGTCTCGTAGATTGAGTGCACTGAGGCTTCGTGTGTCTTGGTGACATGAGCCATGAGCATCGGGTTATGTATCACATCAACGAGTGACTTTCGGAGGTCGTCAACTCTGTTCTGAGCATGCTGACATTAGTCTAAGTCCGTCCTTCGAAGAAAACGGGAATGAAAGTATCGTGATGTGTGTAATGCTACAATGCATGTTTGTTTGAAGCTAGCAGGTACACTTGCTGGTGCGTCTTTTCGTGCCCTTCAAATGTGACCGAAATGCCAGACGTACCCACATTCCACGGCTACTGCCAGTTGTTCATCGGGTGACAAGTGGTTCCAGGTTTCCATGGCTGAACCAGTGATAGAACTCGGAGACGTAGAGAATACATGGCATGGTCGTTGGTCTTCCTCGAGCTCGACCGCAGATTGCAGAAATTGTGCGACGGAGATGAATTCCGAAGGAGGTCCGAAGTGCGACTCGTGTGCTTGTCCCTGTCCGATGTTCATGGAGGCAAAACACAAGTGTCGGCTTGCTTTCGACCGGAGAGTCCGAAAGTGCCTGCAAGATGGTGCGTGGAAGAGGGCCACGTGAACTGGCTGACGGGCCAGACGGTGGCCGAAAGGAAAGTGGCTCCGCTCGTCAACGAATCGTACGGTCCGAGTAGGCAGTCGAGCCCTATTTAGTTCGTCGAAGTCCCCGACGGTGCCAACGAGCTCCCTCTCAGTAGACAAATGCTGTCGACAGTGCGAAGCTCCCTCCCCAGAACTCTCCGCGCTAGGATCTCCCCATTTCGTGCGCAGGCATTTCTACAGCCGCCTCAGGACTTCGCCAGCCCATCGTCCAGCACTATCATTGCCTTTGAGTGTAGCCACCACAGCCTCGCGCAACATGTCTACTCACGCGGAGTCCGCTGTGCGTCCGGAGCCTGACCAGGTCCTTCAGGACATCGCAGACTACGTCACAATTACAAAATCGACTCGGAGTTGGCCTTGGAGACGGCCAGACTCTGCTTGATTGATACAATTGGTTGTGGCTTGAAGCACTCAAGTTCCCCGCGTGTGCACAGCTACTGGGTCCAGTGGTCGAAGGGACGGTTGTACCAAATGGTGTGTTCAATCATACCGAGCCGACTTGATGCGTACGAACCCGCGTCACATCCTTGTGCTTACGTTGCCTGCTACCCCATAGGCACAAGGGTCCCTGGGACAAATTACCAGCTTGATCCCATTCGCGGTGCCTTTAATATCGGTACCCAGATTCGCTGGCTTGATTTTAATGACTGTTTCCTCGCCGCGGAATGGGGACACCCTTCCGATAACCTTGGTGCTATCCTTGCCGTAGCCGACCATCTCGCCCGGAAAGGCGAGCCGGTCACTGTTCACGACATTCTGGAGGGGATGATCAAGGCCCACGAAATCCAGGGATGTCTCGCGCTCCTGAACTCGTTCAATCGCGTCGGCCTCGACCACGTTGTCCTTGTCAAGGTCGCGAGTACTGCGGTCGTTTCTAAGATGCTGTTAGTACCGTGGCGTCTGACGTGAACCTGAACCTGATTGTTATACAGTGGCCTCGACCGCACCCAGACTATTGACGCCATTTCGCAAGCATGGGCGGATGGCCAGTCACTCCGTACATATAGGCATGCGCCTAACACGGGTTCTCGCAAGTCCTGGGCTGCTGGAGACGCTTGCTCGCGTGCGGTGAATCTCGCCTACCTTGTCAAGAAGGGTGAGAAGGGCATGCCGTCTGTGCTTACCGCCAAAACATGGGGCTTTTATGATGTCTGTTCAAGGTGAATGCCGCTTGTTGTGCTCCTGTCCCTCGAAAATCTGTGATGATGGTGGCTGACTGATCTGTGCAATGGCAGGGAAAGCCGTTTGAATTCCAACTACCGTATTCCTCATACATCATGGAGAATGTCCTCTTCAAGATCTCGTATCCCGCCGAGTTCCACGCGCAGACTGCCGTGGAAGCTGCGCACATCATCCATGCCAAGCTGGCCGCAATGGGAAAGACGAGTGACGACATCAAGAGCATCAGGATCCGCACACAGGAGGCTGCCATGCGCATCATCAACAAGCGTGGACCGCTAGACAACTTCGCCGACAGAGAGTGAGTGCGCTGGCCTTGTATTCAATCAACTCACCCATATCCAAATACAGCCACGATATCAACTATATGGTTGCGTACCCGTTGATCTACGGCGAGCTCACGTCGGAGTCGTACACTGACGCACGTGCGGCGGACCCGCGCATCGATGCGCTCCGTGCCAAGATCACTTGCGTCGAAGAGCAGACGTACAGCGTCGACTACCACGATCCTGCAAAGCGGTCGATCTCGAACGCGCTTCTCGTCGAGCTTAACGACGATACCGTGCTCGAGGAGGTCGAGGTGCAGTACCCGGTCGGGCACAAGCGTCGGCGGGCAGAGGGTACGCCATTGCTGCTGCAGAAGTTCAAGAACCACATTGGTCCGCACTTTGACAGTGCGCAGCAGAAGAAGTGAGTCCGATCTACCCTGTCGAGGCTGCGACACTGTGCTCATCCTGTCTGCGACTTCCAGAATCCTCGACACGGTCAACGACAAAGCAAAGCTCTTCGAATTGCCGGTAGACAAGTTCACGGACCTCTTCGTGAAGCCATGAGCAATGATCAAAGTCGGTAGTATTTTTTGTATGAATATGGTGTCCGGAGGAGTGCGGCTGTACCACGCGATAGTCTAAGATGTATACTGCCATGTCCGTAACGGCTACCTCTATCACCTTCACTGGGTGCAAGTCCATGCAAGTCCACGCACATGAGAAGCGTCAGTTTCGGCGGCAAGAATTTGCAGAAAGTTGCTAGGCGAAATTCAATCTCGGCAATGAGAAAAATATGAGGTCCCCTTTCTGTTTGGAATCTAAGTCTTCGGCGGAAGAATTCCGCATCAAAGGAAATGAATAGTTATAATTACTGTTCAGAGTAACAAGGAACAAGACAGTGTCGGTACTTTATGGAATATTGTACGCATTGGCACAGACGTAATGATGCACATAGTCAGGAACGTGCACAAGGAAGTGCGTCCGCAGTCTGACGGATATTTTGTCTCTTTTCGTTACTAGGAGTGAACGACGCAGGTTGAGGCTGTGGCTTTCTGATCAGTGAGTGCTGTTGATCGCAGGAGCTAGCAAAACAACTGGTGCACAGCGTAGGAAGTTTAACGAGCTGAGATATACTCACTGATATAGATCGGAGCAATTACCGACCGTGCTCCAGTAAGGACAGACGGTCCGACATGACAGAAGATGGTCCGATGATGTGGTTCGATCACTGTCCGGTCTGCAGGAAGATGTCACGGAAAAAATGAACATCGGAAGCTGATTCCATAACGGCAGATACTGTCCAGCATTACCAGCGGTGCGTCCTCGCCGAATCATAGACCATGAGTTTTGATTGACATCGAACAGCCGTGGGCTAGATATCCCTCTCAAACGTTATTCTGGACGGTTCGGTTTGATGGAGCCATACATGGTTCGCCATCATGGTTGGTTGGTGACCGTATAACACCGTGTCAGTGCCCGCATGATCACGCTCACCTGTACATGCGCAACGGGGATCATACGAACTGAGCATTTTAACCCAGAAGAGACGGAATAGGAACGTCATGATGGAAACGCGTGTATCAGCCCTGAATACAGCAATGAGTGTAGGCTTGTTTACTCTCCAAGTACTTGCTTACACGTATTTCACAAGAGAATGAATGTGGTATGATCGAACACATGTACTTTTCCACTGTGGATTTGAGCATCTGACGGTGATGTAAGTGGTAGGTAGAAAAATATTCGCTCAGCGACACATAGACACTCACAACAGCCATGCTATGATATCATGCGAGCAGCAGCGCACTTACCTCCGCTCTTAGCGGAGCGGTATCTAAAAGGCACCCCGAGAGAGTACTTAGTTCCATTTTAGCGGATAATCATGTTTGTTACCAACGCTACCTGACGGCCTCTTGAGTCCGACGGGGATCTGCGAAATTACCGAGATCCTAATGGTGAGCGGTCGAGTGGCTTGCAAGCCGCTCGATGTTAAATTCACTACAATGTGTTTCTCGTAAGGGTTGGTCAGAGGCACCATCAACACTAGAACACAGTGACCAGAGCGGAATATCCCTCCCTCAACACAGCACGTTTACAAGAATCCAAGGCGGTAGAACAATTAACAGGCCCAGACAGTCTTTCAAATATGGCCACGGACAGATCAAGCACAACGTTCACTCACTCTTAGCTGGTAGCGGGATCATCGGAGCTATCGTGGTACGCCGTTGTATTGCCACAGGTGCATGCGGACGTATCATACTTCTGTGTTGACAACAATCTTCCTTGACACTGCTATTTGATTGGGGTGTACTTGAAGGGTCAGATTTTCACATATGGTTCCAATGAGACGGGAAACCCACACATTACGCCTGGCGTTAGCTTGCGCGGGGGCCGGGAAGATGACAAGGCTGAGCTTGCACGTTCCTAAACGAGACTCTGGTTGGTCGTGTTAGAGGGCCTATGTAGGCAATGCCGACGCTGTGGGAGTCCATGCAGATCTAGAGAAAGCCTTGCCGAGCTAGTCCAACCGCCCCGATAGACTCGGATTTGCACTTCCCCGGTTGGGCGCAGGCCAATCTCTTCGAAGGCTGTCCTGGACCCCTGGCGTTTGCACAGTTACACTGTACAATGCGACGCTCGTGAGGGGCACTCAGCTGAGACTTGTTGTACAAGACTTGCAGAAGACCCGAAGAATCGCATTACGGTCCCGCGATACTTTGTCGGATAAGTAATTACGGCCGTGACGTCGGTAACGAGTATCTTCTCAAGGCAAAGTGTAGCGTCGGGACTCCTGGGCGCTCGGCGACCCTGATGACCCGCTACGCGCGCGCCCACGAGATCGGCCGCGGGGCTTCATTGGAAGTCTGGATCTGCTGAGGCAAGTTTAACCCTCTCCCCCACACCCATCGCGTGTGCGTGTCGAGGAAACTCCGCCCTCGTTTTCCAAGACTTGTGCGGAGGTGGAATTCGTGATTGCCAGTCAGTCTTATTCGGGATTGCAAGAAACCTTTGCTTCAGGTTCAAACTCCGCATACGCCGGTAAGTTCTTCGTCAGATTCGGCCACAATCGTTCTGAATGGTGGTCTCGACGTCGTTGAGGTGTCTTCTTCTTCTCGAGCTCTGCTGACTGTCAAACGAAGTTGGATTATCTATTGTACTCACGACTGTGCCTACGCCATGTGTTGTCTGCGCAGCTAGTGGTATCTGTTGAGTATATGTCATGCAGTCCCGAAGCGTCTCGTGGGTGACCATGTTGATTTCATTCAAATCCTTGCGATAGTATGGGATTTTCTGACTTCATCACGTCGATGCCTGACAGTGCCATTGCTCCGCATTACCAAAAGAACGGCTGCTATCGAGTTTCGTCGGCTCCTTTAACAAAGCGCTCCGGCCATCATCCATACCACGTCTCGAAGCAATCAGTCATAGGCCGTGCAACCCATTCCGGTGGATAAACGTGCATGACCGACACGGAACATTGGGCCCTCATCAACGCTGGCTTTGCCATCAGGATGTACGTAGCCACTTTGAAAGTCGTCAACGATACAGCCACGAGAGCTCACAGGCTGTCTGATATGACGAATGCGCATGTTCGTTCCTTGCATGTGTATGTCCGCGGAGCTCATTTCTTTGCGACTCGCAGGCTCTATGGACAATCGTGAGGCTGTGCAATAACCGGACTTGTCCGTTGGTATCGACACCGTCTCGCGCCCAACAGTGAACTTCGAAGGAAGGCAAAAGAAGCTTGTGGACCCTCATGCAACCACAGTTTCCGCACAGGCCTGCTTCTTATCTACAGAAGGGCGCCCTGATGTTGCAAATTCACTGCACGTCGGCATCAGAACTCCAACACACAGTGCCGTAACGTCGTTCCGACATGTACCGCACCCCACTGCAGCACATCCATGCATGGCGTACTACGATCGTAGGCGGCTCCTTAGCGACATACGAACTTTTGGTGCCTCTCTGGAAATCTTCTGAACAGTTCAATTTTTAGTGACCTGAAGGGCTGGCGAGACAAGTTCTCCACAGCGCTGTCGCAGCATGCACCCCGTGAATGGCGTGATTGTAACATCCCGCTATGCTCCCACAAGCCTACTGAAGAATACCCCGTAGAAGCCGGTGATGGAAGCCGTTAGAGCTTCGATATGTAGGTAAGCCGTTCTCAGGCGCACTTTTCATTAAGTTATCAGCGTTGTGGCGCTTGTACGCATCAACCCCGAGGATTGCTGCCTGCTTCGGACGGAACCGGTGGGGCATAGGCTTCGTTCGGATGGTGAAAATCCATTCTCACTTGAACGGCCTCTCGCGACTGTCTGCCAACGTGTTGGCGCGTGGCAGCTCGGTGATGGCCCTAGTGAATACGCCTTCGACATCTGTGCGTTTTGGTGTTTCTGAGTTTAGCATCCACCGGAGCGCAAGTCCGTGAGGTAATTGATAGGAACAAAAGTGCGCCACATATGGAACGAATCCTCCACCCTCTTTTTCACGTAAATTTTCCGCTATCATAAAGGGTTGGACGTTGCATGCGGGTTCAAGACACCCTTGTCTGTGTCGCGGTCACTGGGTATGGCAACCCTGTCAGCACCCGTTTATCCACATGTTGTATTTGCTAATGGTGTCGAGTTGGGCAGTCATTGAAATGCAGGCTTGCCCTCTGCTCCGGCAGGTTGTGCACAACTGATGCAGCAGTGCCATTCTGACACGTTGGACCTCGACAAGGATATTGTGTCAAGGAAGTACGAGCGGTGGAGATAACCATGATTGATAGTTTGCCTGCAGATACACACGCACGCCGTGCCCTTGCCATAAGTGCCTTCGCAGCGTCAGGTCGGGGAATTGTGACCAATGTAGTGTATGTACGTTATTTGTATCATGTTCCATTTCTTGCAGAAAGTGCCGGCTTCTTGAGGCGTTATCGTGGTTCAGGCCAGCCTCACGGGAGCATCTGGGCGGCAGATAGGGTTGCGGGCATTCAAATCTATGGGTCTGGGTGGTAACCAAGACACTGTCGCATGATGGTGAGCCACAGTTGGAAAGACCAGCACAGCTATCCACAAGTGACTACACAACATGTTCGAAATGTCTGAGAGCTGCGGCATCATGGGGAGCATGATGAACACCAGGCCGTCAGTTGATGGAAAATAGGTGAGTGCATTTTGAGTACGGTAGAGCCAAGTGCCGCTACAGTACGTATGTCACGGGGTATCCATGGGAGCCAAGAAGGTCGGAACAGCTCGGCGTGATCAGCAACATCAAAACAGGCGTCCCTGACATTTAGGGTGAGAATTTCGAGCGAATGTATCCATAACGAGCGGGGCTACTGATCTTGCGCAGGGTGCAGCTGGAGGGCGCAACAAAGGAAATGGCGAGAGAATGGGCGGTGTGGGCAGGAGAATAATGGGACGGCGGGGAGGACAATGGGGGAGGGCGGCAGATGCCGGGGTGAAGAGGCTAGTGGAGCTTCAAGAAATATTCGTGCGGAAATAACAACAGGAAATTCTTTCTCCGTCTGTTCCAGAATTCGTGTTTTACTCATATGCCTTAGATCTCCCATCGGGGATGCGCCCGATTGGCCATGATCCGCTCAAATCAACTCATTCCAACTCCTCGTCCCCTCGCTTCCTCCCATGAACTCTTGTCTTCTTAAGCATGGATAATCCGTCCCCGTCTCTCCCTCACGAGAGTCCTCCCCCTCATTTTGTCTCCATGGCCGACAGTCTCCAATAGTCAGTCCTCTTATCTTTCTCTCCTCTTCCTGCCTCCACTAATCTTTCCCCAGCCCTTCCGCGAGTCACTACGTCCCCGCCGCGTACTTTGCCCAGCCGCATGCGCCTGGCCACATGCACATCGTCACCGCTCCTCCGCGTCAGGATACTGGCGCGCAGCGCAAGCGCCCTAAGTATACCCGCAGTAAGACTGGCTGCTTGACCTGCAGAGCCAAAAAGATCAAGGTACGGCTCTCCTCGACGCGTCGTGGCGCGCTCTCACCGTCGTCTAGTGTGACGAGTCCAAGCCCAACTGCATGCGTTGCACCCATGGTCAACGAGAGGCATGTTCTGTCACTACATTGTCTACGCGCTTTCCTGACTCCGTTGTCATTGTTAGTGCACCTGGCCAGAGGGCGTCCCAGCGCGCAAAAAGCCTGCTCCCCGACGTGAGCCTGCCACCGAGGCGAACGGTGATGGGCGGCCGTCCACAGCTGGTTCTTCCGGCTTGTCCGACACGTCTACCCCACCTACCCGTGATCACACGCCCCCGTCTAGACGCGACCCAGTCGAGTTGGGACTTCCCCCCTTAGTAACTCGTCGCAACAGGTAGTTGTCTTAATTTAGAGGCGCTTCAGACGTGTCTGACGCGTTTGACCAGCGAGCCTCTCCTGCACCTGCCTTCTGGCAATGATCCCAACGTCCGTCGACAGAGGTCAGTCGAGTTCGGGCCCACGCGACCGTGCGCTAATCAGTCATGATGCAGTTTGGCGCCCGGTCCCTCCAACGGATACCCTATGCACCCCAGCTCCCATACCCAGCTCTTGCCTGCTATTCCTGAGATCTCGTCCTCTTATTCTGCTCACCAGTACCAACACGTATACCCCCACGCTTCTCATAATTACGGATCGACGCACTCGCTCAATTTGTCTCGTCATGATAATGGTCACGCTCTCCGTCAGGCGGAATCTTCCTCAAGTCATGGTCAATGGTCTCATTCACCGATGCTCACTACGCCTGTTGACCCCTTGGAACCTTTTGTAAGTTTTCGTTTTCCCAAAGCGTTACATTTGCACTGACGGTGACATGGTACAGTTCCCAACGGTCCAGGAGAGAAACTTGGTGGGGCACCCTTCGCCTAATGTTCACAACGTTAGATATCAATGAATCGATGTGTTGCTTTCTTTCTAAAGATCCGTCATTACTGCGACAACTCAATGAGCATCATAATGGCCTTTCCGTCTGAGAACCCAATCCTGGCTGCAAATCTCCAATTTGTGCTCAGCCGTTCCCGGGGATCTGACTCCGCTATTGAGTCACTGCGCACAGCACTGTTGGGTGTCGCCGCCGTCCACCAGTCCTTCCTGCTCTCGCGCAGCGGCATGTGCCATGGGCAGGGTGGTGCTGACGATGTCATGCAATTGGCTAACTCATTCCGCGCGAAGTCGAAACGGCTCCTCTACGCATCTATAACGCCAGAAGGTGCGGGGAGTGATGCAGCACTTGGGGCGGCGGTGGCGATCGCGCTCATAGACGTAAGTGTGCACTTCTTTGGACGGCACAGCGCGGGACTCAAGCCACTGCTAGATATTCTCCGGTGGGCGCGGCTGGTTCAAGACGTTGCACCTTGCGAAGGTGTTAGTCAATATGAGGGGAGGCCCTGCAGTCCTCCTAGCGCGTAGTGCACATCCAAAGACAGGCTCCGTGACGGGTGTGTCCAGGGCTAGGCTTTTGCTAGAGATCCTTGCAGTGTATGAGATTTTTGGTCGGTATTACTTATTGACATCTCGTATATACGTCACTGACGAAAGGAATGGTAGGTTGTTTCGCATGTAGAGAGGAGCCAACGCTTCTATCCCCAAACACGAGTAGTTGGTGGTAGGTCGCTCCGCAGCACTGACTCCCCATGCACTCATTCGTATTTAGGCTGGACAAGACTAATTCAAACGATTCGCAATCCTTCGTTGAGAAAGTCTTCGGCATGTCTCGGGAGCTCATTCTTGTGCTAGCTCGGGTACGCCAGCAAAGTAGGACCTAGAAGCATATGTCGTTGACACATCTCCCCTAGGTTACGTGCCTGGTGGCCCGCGCACCTCAAAACCAGTCAGGCATTCAAGAAATTCCTGATCCAGACACGGAGTCGGTGTCATCAACAGAATCGGAAGACATAAAGGACGCCCGCGTCCTGTACTCGGAGCTGAATGACTGGTCCAGTCGCTCTGAAGATCTTCCCGACCGAGTGCGGGCAGGCAACTGCATCTACCAAAATGCCGCACAGGTACGTTGTCTGTGCGCCCTGAGCAACGAGCGAGGCGAGCTAAAGCAGCGCAGATCATCTTGCTGCGTGATGTCCTCGAGCTTCCGCCAGATGACACGCTCGTTCAGCAACACGCGGCCAGTGTGCTTGCGCTATGCTTAGACTGCGGCGAGAACAGAATGGGTGTTGAGTGCGTGGTCTCGTCCTTCTGATCTCCTCCTATCCTGATTATCTGCAGCCTGAACTGGCCCGTGATCATCGCTGGTTCACAGATGTTTGGAGCCGACCGTACTCGTGTGCTGGATATATTCGAGGCATTCAGGTGTGTGTTATCACTGCCTCATCTTGGTGGAGGTCCTTAATCGGCCCGGTTGTCACAGGACGCAATGTGAGTGTAATACGGCACGCAGCACTGGACGCAGGGTTCACATGCGAACGTATTCTAGGCTGCTATGAAATCGAAACATCCGAACACATTGTGCTTCAGGTAATCTTTCCCCCTGTCTTCGGTGTTCTTCGAGCTCATGCACGGCGAACGTACCAGGTGTGGCGACGACTGGACGAGAAACTACCAAGGGCAGACTGGCGCTCCGTGATGCAAGATCTCGATCTCAACGTTCTCATACTATAAATTGATATCGCTGACACCCATCTGAATGTTCAATGTGTACTCATGTCCACCCTGTAATTTAGACTGTACCTTAGGGGTGGACAAATTGGCTTGGATCGTACTAACTAGTTTGCTGACCGCTTTTCTCGGTAGAATACATCTCAGTAGCAATCTATTGTTTCCTGCACGTAAGACGGCGAACCGTCTAGGGAACCTCATGGTGGACACAGGTGAGTCTTCTTCCATTTGTGTGTGCATCGATGACAGACGAAGATGTAAGAGGTGCTCGAGGGCATGTCGAACAATCAGTGTAGCTCGGTCCACGCCGCCGTGCTACTGGTTGCCCACGCACAGCTTGAACTTTCTGCCACAGTAGGCGCTCAAGTATCACATCGGTGGTTCTTTGAATAGACTTCCACATACAATTCGCTATAAATCTGGTGGGGTATCACCGGAACAGTCGTTTTAGATGCGCTCAGTCCCTCTTCAATCCACTAGAAGCAGCGGGCGGAAGCCCCCCGCTCGTCAGCACACAAGGCAAACAACAATTCTCGAGCACATGTTCCTGCATTTCTGATCGGTGCCACCATGTTCTGGTGCGGGCCTCTCGACATGGTCCCGATTTTTTTTTTCACTACGTGTACAGGTCCAGGGCGGCCCAACGGCGCCCTTACGATTTGACTGCGGACGGCGAACAGATCTCAACTCAGTTTACTGGTCCTTATTCTGCTCCGGCATCGCGGAGGCTGTCTGCGGTCGACGGTGAAGCCGACATCGGGGAACCAGTCCTATGAAAGCCCGAGATGTATGGAACCTGCGTGCGGGCGCGAAAGCACACGGTCCCGACCAACTGCACAGCATGTCTATGGTTCCCGCCGTTGATGCGCACGGGTTGTACGCACAACTGGGAAGATCAACGATATGACATCGTATCCCGGACATCATGGCTTCATCTCGACGTGGTCACCCACGACCGGTCAGGAGGAGCCCATACTGTCGCCGAAGTTCTGTACTAGGCTGGCCGGAGAACAAAGAACCCTTGGTACGACAATGGACCTCTTTCATGTCCGTAGGGAAGCAAGGGACAGCATAACTGCGGGCGCGGCCTTGTCCCAAGATGGAAGGAGACAGGAAGTTATAGCAGTGACGCAAAGACCCCGGCACAAAGGTACACCTAAAAATTGCCAGGTCCCACAGCAGACAAAGAAACAGAACTGATAGCATATCTTCGACGGAAGTCCAACCAATGGAAAGTGTTGGGAGTAATGATGGCCCGATTGATTATGGCGATTGTGGCGACTATGGCGGACAATGGTGCGACCTCCGCGATTAGAGTCGTAGTTGTCTGGAGTTGGGCAGAGCCACCGGGTTCAGCGTCGAGAGTTTGATTGATAGTACGCCGACGCGCAATTGTCCTGTTACCATATTGTAATGATCAGCAAGGATGATGTCAGAACGTGCGAGATGTGCGAGTCTTCACTGGTCCAGAACCAACTTACCTCTCAGAACCGTCGAAAGACTCCGCAATTACAGCACAAGGAGCGATTAGATACGACATGCGGGAGACATGTGTTAGCAATATACGCAAAGTTCGCTACTTCGAACTCGCTCACAGACACGCCCGTACGAGAAGCGGTTTACGTCTATTGATGTTCCAGCACGCAAGGGGGTTGAAAAAGCATCCGATATGAACTTACGAGCTGCCTGTGAAACGCGCCACAAGATAATGGCTCTCCGGCCGTCCCACGGTAAGCTGATGGTCCGATTCACCTGTGGAGATGAGCTTTGTTCCAAAGGCAGGCTCCTTGAGAAGAACAATCGTCTTTCCATCTAGGGCACCTTGTCACTGAAGATCCGCATCAGGTGGCAAGGTGACGCTTAAGTACAAGACGCACCTAAGAAGGTAACTTCGGCGTCAATATCGATGACTTCATGGATACATGGATAGACCAATGCAGTTTACCGCCCCCGGTTGCGCTTATGAGTTTCGAGGCTGGACACTCGCATATGGGAGCCTGCAATGGCGAGTCAAACCGATCGACAGAAGTCGGCTGGGTTGATCGCAGATCATCCTGATCGACGTCGGCGCAAGAACTCTTGAGGATCGGTCGGATCCGCGACGTCGTGAACAGCGTCGACATGATCTCCTGTCACAGAGGCGGCCCGACGCCTCGAGTCTGACGAGGGCCGATGAGGTGCCAGTTCATTTATGAGGCGCATAAATCAGTGATTGTCAATATGCGCGCTCCCGCCTTGCCCCGACGCATGGGCATCATTGCAAACGGTGTTGCAAAATACGACTGCGAGCAGCGATATATCAATACACTGCCAATACAGGAATTGGCAACCAAATACCAAGTGTGATGGCCAGTTTTTAGAGTCTCACATAAGCGCTCTACCATCACCTGAGGCCATGTCCGCTTTCTCCGGACAAGACACAAGCGAAGACAGGTCGGCAATTCCACGATACAGCGAACTATCATGGCACAACTACCCCGGCGTTGGACGAGGTGCGTACTGCAATCAATAATGCGTGTGTAACCCACTGCGGCCTGACGGAACGACGTTTGTTGGACGCTATGATACTCAAAAGATGTCTGCCATGATTTGACGCACCCGATAAGATCATTTGTAGGTGAAATGGCGACAGCATAGTCCCATCTGCCAGCGACAAACTATTGCTCGTCACAAAGTCACAGTGAGCCCAGATGTGAAGACATACGTGAGAGGTATCATTGCTGGGAAAGCTGTCTGTTCAAGTCAGTGCTTGCGACGACACGATGATAGCCGCTCAGCAACAAGAATCGAGCCACCCCGAGCCCGTCGAGATTGAAGCTGTGATGACGAGCATTCCATATCAGCTGCATGAATGTCGTCACAGAATCCCACAGTGACCCACATATAATTTCGCTGATGCTGATATAGAGCTGGAAGCGGCAGAGAAGGACGAAGACTAGGACGAACTATATCCGTTTGGGGTGCTCGGGCTCGGAGCTGCAGCTGGGTCTAATGCAGAAGTTTCTGGCTAGAGGCCCCCAGACTGAGCATTTGCGGAGAGATGGGAAACTGTTCGGGCACAAAGGGATAGGATTGACGCACAGTCGCATACTGTAGCCGGGTGGAACCGTGAGTCAAGTCCACCGAGGTCGACAATACAGGAAGGAATGACTTCGTGTCCGGCGCGCCGGGTTGAACTCGGTCCCTACGAGCGTTAAGTATTCGCATTTAGTATGGCAGGCGCCTGATGACACGAGGATATCATCATTCTTGTCCAAATGAAACAGGTCACCGTACCTTCAGGCGCCTCCGGGAGATATCGCGCAATAGCAACGAAGTTGACTGAACACGGAGAGGCATGGCAACTCAAGCGACGTTGGGTGTCACCTGCTAATTACGAGCAATATCAGTCCACAAAAGCCACTTGGGACACACAGGTGCCAATTGTGTCCTGACGCGGAGAAGCAACACGCACGTTTGCGTACAGGTGTATGGTGCTACGCAGCGGATGATTAGAGTACTGGCCAAGAAAGTGATTGCTGGAACCATAGTATGAAGAAGATTACATGCATATTTGTCATTCTGCGTGACGAATAGTGGCGTGAAAACCAGCCGAGCGAGAGGCAAACACATGTGATACGCGACATGGTACAGGTGAGAAGCCGACGCAGCTGTATAGCCATAGCGAATGGTCATGCCGCCTCACAAAAGAGTGGTCGTTCACAGACGTCCAAAATAGGAATGTGGATGTATTCGAACCTTTGCAGCTGCGGGATGTGCGGCGAGAAGTCCCCAAACGTTATAGCTTTTCCGAGACAGAAGAGTCAGCCGCACAGGGTTGGGGATGACATAGGGTGTAGTTCCGTTGCATGTTGCGAGTAATGTACTGCGCGAACCGGTGTCGATGTTTGTCAGACAAGCCAAGGTCACAGAGGGAACGCTTATGATATCCATTTATACCGGTAGACACCAAGACAGAGCCTTGTCGCGTGGAGATAGCACGAGAAGAGCTCGAGACAAGGCGCGGGATGAATGTTTGAACAAAGTGTCGACCGCGGCGGGGATAGAAGAACGCGAAAAGCTCTGCAGGTCGACCGATGCGGCGAAGCATCCGAGTGGATGATCATGCGTAAGTGAGCGTGAATATGCATATGGGGAAAGCGTGGAGTCACGCAGCGGAGAATTTGAAAGCACCGTGACGTCGAGCGTGTGCGCGGATCCATGAATTTAGGATATCTTGGCGGTCTCCAGGAGGACATTGGAAAGGGCATGGGACAGCCGGGGCGGCTGCAACGGCCAGCGACTGGGATACGGTTAACGTTTGGCTGGAGATGGCAGAGAGCAAGCTGTGCACATGAGCCGGAGGGACGGGAGAGTGACTCCTGCGAGTTGTGGCATGTTTGTTTTGTGGCTGATGCCTGGCGTGATAAACTTATCCGAGTTGACTCTCCTGTGACTCCCTCGAACGCCCCTTATAGCCCCCAGCCGCCTCTACGCTGCCAACGCGCTCTGTGCTGTTCTCGACATCCCGAAACCCTACAACCCGCTCGCCCTCGTCGTGAGTTCTTGCTGATCCAGTACAGAACTCGATCCACAGGATAGTCCGAAGTCAGTGACTTTGGGCATCCTCAACTCTTAGCCCAGTCGCAATGTGCTCTGTCTCCCAAGTCCGCCCTCGATACCCCAAGCCGTCTCTTGTCTCGTCCGCTGCCCCCGTCTCCCCGATCTCGCCCTTTGCACCTATCCTTATCCATTCCAGTATTCACTCGGCCCATGCTTCCATGAACTAAGCTACTCTATGATAATCTGCCTTTTTTCTCTGTTCCGGAAACCCATCTCAGTCTCCCTCGTCAAAACAATATGCATGCCATCTCTCACTCATTGCCCTGTCGCGGCCCTGGCGCCTCGCGCGCCAGGACCCGCTGGCAACCGTACTCCGCTACGGTCACGTTACCACCTCACCTGCATTGGCTCCATCGCGCTCGCCTGCCTCGTATCTCCATACCCCTGCTTCTTCAGTCTCATCGTCTGCACCACCGACCGTCTACCTCAACCCCGTACTCGACATCGATCGTTTCAAACCACCTCCTCAGCCCAACTCTTTCAGCAGTCCCCGCTTCGCGATGCGCATAAAGTTCGATATGTCACGCGCCTTGTTGGTAAGTGACCATTTCAATTTGGTGTAACGAACAGTTTAATTGTGCTGCGTGACGTCGATCGGGTTCGGATCTTTAGGTGGTCGTGGCCCGCGTGGCAGCTCCATGTTGGAGGTCCGAGCTTCAGATGTCCGCTGACACATGATACTGTTTCTGTCATGAACATAGCTTTCCGGCTCCTTGTCGTCCATGTCATGAACATCGCTAACGATACGGTTGCTTGCAGATCAGGCGGTGAAGTCTTTGTGCGACATCTGGCGTCCGGACGACATACCGCTCGTGTTCTCTGCACCTGCGTGCGCCGCTGAGCCCCCTGTCATTCAGCGGGATAGTCGATTCTGTCCCATCACTTCCAATCTTTTCGCGCGCAATCCACAGCTCCCCTCTCCCGTCTCTCCTTCCACTCAGTCTTCGCCGTTTCCGCCCACTCCAGACTCGAACGAATCAAGCAGTCAGAACGCAGCCGACATATCGCGAAATGGGCACCTCGTCCCTATGAAAACCTTTGTGCACGAAGTGCTTCGTCGCTCTCGGACCTCCACAGGTGTTCTACAGACCGCGCTCTGCTATCTCGAAGCTGTGCGTGTCAGAATTCCTGAGTCCTTCAAAAGGAGCAAGCAGGTTCTCAACGCGAAGAAGAGGAATGTGAAGAAGTGCCTCGGATTGTTCTAGGCGACATCGTTTCTATTTCCGAAGACGTACCGAGCAATATCACCTCCGTGCCTCCTAATCTCTCACCTCTCCCTCCCCTCCCTCCCCTTCCCTCCCCACTGTTATGTCCGCGCAGGACGTTTCTCGCATGCCTCATTCTTGCATCCAAGTTCATGCAGGATCGTTCCTACTCGAATCGTGCATGGGCTAAGCTAGCTGGCTTGCCCCGCGGGAGATAGGCCGCTGCGAACGTGCGGTCGGTGACGCTCTGGGCTGGCGGCTCTGGGTCGGCAAAGGAATGAGTACCTCTACGGCAGGAGGCAATGCGAATGGCGGCAGGACTGTTACGCGAAGCAGGAGCGATGGCGATCTGTTAAATGGGCCTAGCAATCGTACTGCGGTATGGTCAAGCCCTGCTGCGGAAGACCCGACGGGCGCGTCCTGTCGGCACTCTCGTTGTGACCATCCTGCTGCGGCGCTGCCAACACCAGCGCAGACACCTGCCAGTCGGTCCCGACGGCTGTGTCGCTGTGCAACGGAGCCGGCTATCGTACATGGGCTTGCATGTGCTTCTACCAGCCATGCACCGCGCTTCCCTTCAAGGTCGGCTGCTCCTCTTGCTGGGATAGTAGAGGATTGCGAAATGTTCCTGGTCGAGCCATGCGCTACCCCTGCTGCAACAGTGGATGCGCAGCAGGACGAAGACTTCTCACCCTCAATGTTGACCCCTACACTCTCATACTCCCCAATGTCCACCGCATCTTCGGCGTCGTCTGACAGCAGTGGCGATAGGACAATCCAGATGTCGGCGTTCGCCGACCTGCCTACCCCTTCGTTGACGTCGTTCGCTTATGCGCACTACTCCGGTGTATGGGACAACTCCGGCATCGTTGACTCCAACTTCAACAGTGTTAGCTGGCAGGCGAAGGGCAAGGCCACGCTTGATGGAATGATGACGCAGATGGAAGACGTGTCTCCGGGCCCTACGTCTGCGACGATCAATACCTCAGAAACAAGACGCTTGCCGTACAGTCTCCCTTCCCTTTCAGATACCGTTTCTCTCGCTCCTAATCATGATGGCCTGTATAATTGTTGGACTAAATAGCTGTCCCTGTCCTCTTAGTCGTTCGAAAGGGAGGAGAGGGAAGCGGTTTCGAAATACGGATTTCTACCTATGTTGCTGTTGTCGTGTCTCTCTGTCTCGGTTATGATTCTTTCTAGTTCTTCCTGCACATATGTGGCCTCCCTTGTCTCATCTTTGTCGACATTGTACTCACACTCTGTACGTAGATCTCTCTTACTACCGTTCGGTATGCAACCTCGAGGTTTATGCTGGCATACCTCCGTGCCGTCGCGACCTACCACTGGATGGCGGGCACGACCGTACACGAATGGTCTGAACATTTCAGATTGTTGGCCTGGAGCCAACCTCAACCTTCAAACACCCAATGCCGTCGCCGCCGTATGCGTATGTGGTCTTCTTGGTGTTCGTACAATCACGATCACACCTCACATGAGGCCGCACGTCGGATGGCTCATTTTCCGGTGAGTATAACTATTCTCAAGTGGGGCTCGTCCGTTTGCCCAATGTCTAGGGACGTCTACGGCGTCACCGAAGCCCCGATACCGCAACAAGGCCAGTCATAGGCGAAGTTTCTCAGCAGGTGAGTGATGATCATTCGCTCACGTTGAAGAACTTACTTAGTTCGTCGCACGGCACCGGTATCACAGGAGCATATCGGTGGTCATCTCGAAGAAGGTGACGTTTCGAACAGTCTGGATCACCTCCGCTGTCATCAGAGACGGATTGATCGTGCATCTATAACAAGGGTTTCGACCCGCTCCCGCTTTTTTAGGATCATTTCTGTGACACTGCCATCACTCGGCCTGTGGGAAGGCTCCGTTTTATTGTGTCATCCTGTGGGGTAAGTCTTAAATGTGCATGAATTGTTCAGCTAAGTAATTCAAAAGCTGCTGCATTTCCGCCGCAGTGCTTGCGTGACCTCCAGGGAGGGTCATCGGCTATTTTTTGCTCGTCGGAGGTCTCTTTGACAAGATTTATCTACGCGAGACTTGGACTTGATGCGCCTTGGATTTGAAGGCACAGATTGGATCCGAAGCAGAGGACAACACAGCCGGCTCTCCATGCTCCTTCCATTCCATCAAGAGATGGGTGGCCCTATCATTTGGGTGTTCGACTTCATACCTAGCCCTCGCGACCATCCAAATTCTGACAGCACGCGAAATGGTACAGGGAACTCTCAACCTTCATGACGAAGATCGTTTGTGGATTGCGACGAGCCTTCACTGACCTGTCGAAATCAGAAGCGTTAAAGCTGGATCCTTTCTTTTCCAAACATCAATGACGGCGTACTGATAAGTCTTCAAAGCTGTTCTGGATGCACGATGCGAGCTACGAACGCTAACGGGATCTGCTGGTTTGAGCATCTCCTCAATAGCGAGCAGAAAGGTATTGTCTGCGTATATATCAAGACGTCACACATGTTCAAGGTGAGTTGGTGCTTATTGATTGACTGTTATGCCTAGTCTGTCCTTAGGGATTACCTCTCAAGCCAACTGAACACCGGCAGTCGAGATCCAGGACACCAGGAATTAGGAAAGATACAGCTTATGTCACGGAAGCTGGCAAACTTGTCGGGGACCCTTAATTTGAATGCGAAGGATGGTCTTACAACTTACAGGGGAGCAGGGTCTGCCAATGACGGTATTTTTAGCGTTACTTCTGAGAATATTCTCGTACCTCCACACTCACATTTATCGTTACATATAGAAGTCGATCGGTATGAAGATCGAAAAACTACTTACAGAGTATGTCGAGTCTTTCTACGGACACATACGGTCTGCGTGGAATAGTCCCCGTCAGGATTTACTAACGGACCGGCACACTGTCATGCTACTTTATGTGAGTGCAACGGTGTTTGATATACAGAAACGCCGCATCCTCCCCGCCACATTCAAATGCTTACAGAGTCGACCTCGCCTGAGCAGGCCCGATCCTATGGAACATGTTACTCCCAATACGACGGGCAACAACGCTCTTTTCACAACGCTGTTTCCTGTTCCCTTATCCTGTCTCTTCATTCTCCCTTCAGGAAAGGCCACCTTATGATGAAACCTCTGGAAGTTTTCCACGAAACCATGTGAGCTCCCGGTCTTTGCTTGGGCGAATTTTGGAACCTTGATTTCTCAGATGACACTTCGAAGACCAAATCCTGAAAGCCGATAGGGGTAAATCAATTGTGGCCATTGTGATTGTCTCGACAGCAGGTTGCCTGTCTTCCGGTCTCTCAGCGGAGATGCCTCAAAGTACGACGC
The DNA here is from genome assembly GCA_022376435.1 of Amylocystis lapponica. NCBI lineage: Eukaryota > Fungi > Basidiomycota > Agaricomycetes > Polyporales > Postiaceae > Amylocystis > Amylocystis lapponica. The sequence continues at coordinate 62,922 of JABYQE010000014.1, forward strand.
TGCCGCCGCGCCTCAGGTTGTCGATTTACAATCAAGTCATTGGATCATTACCGTGTTCTTCAGTCTGAGGTACGGAATCCATGAGAATATTATGGGCACTGTTCTTCCCGATCCAAATTGTAACGAACATCGTGAATTTGTGAGAAGGCGGAGGATGTGTGAAGCTTCTGGCCACGAGATCTGGTCGAGATGGTATTTACTGCTGTTTATAACTGTGGGCGTCGTACCAGCGCTTCGTCGAAGCAGCCGACGCTTGTGGCCAGCCATGCACCGTAATTCCCACTTCCTCGACAAACTATTGCCATTGTTCTCGACTGTCTCAAGCATATTCAGCCCATTCAGTTTCTTGTCGATACACCATATCTTTTGGCCATGTCCCTACCAAGCTCCTACAGCGCCGACAGCAGCCTCCCTAGCCCGTCATCATCATCGTCGTCTTCCTTGTCCTGGTCCACCCCAAACTCACGACCACCCCAAACACTCGGAATAAACCCCTCGCAGCTAGTGGGAAAAGTGCTGAAGCTCGTTCGCCGCTCCCCTACACACCCCAACGTCACACTCCATTTCTCCGATAACACCACCTTCCAAATTTTGGTCGATGGCTACGACCCCGTCCATCGCGGCATCCCGAAGGAGATAGAGATGGATCCCGACCTCGAGCCCATCTTCAACCACCCCGAGGGCCAGTGCGCGGTGGACCTCACCATTTCCAAAGCTGCGATCGTCACATTGACGGACAAGGCGTTCGTGCTGGGCGAGCGGGAGAGCCGGTGGGACCAGTACCACTCCGCGATTGCGTTCAAGTTCGAGGAGGAGAACAGGTGGCACTGCGTGTGGGCGACGTTGGCGGAGTACAACGGCCGCGGGAGGACCGACTGCGTGTTCCGGACATACCATGACGTTTATCTCGACACACCCCATCGTGCGCCGAGGAAGCGCAAGCCGGGCAAGGGCTCGTGGCGGGATGCACGCCGGGTGCGCTAGAGCCTTGAAGGTACGGGCACCGTTCTCCCTTCAATTCATGCACAACTCACGTCCCATATTCCAACTTTCCACAGGCTGCGCACCATTGCTCATCGTTCTTGATATCGTATCTTGACATGGGGACTTAATCACATTCCAAGGACACTCGACTCGCTCCGTTGTACCACCATCTGATACCTATCTTGTTGCTATCTTGTTGTACATGTACTAACAGTAGATGTAGCACGGATCTCACGCTGTTATACTTTGATTTATCGCCGTTATACCTCACCTCGCTGCATCGACCCAGTATCGTGGTGAACTGAAGTGCAAAGGTGGACGGACACATCTGCCGTGGAGGCATGTTTCCTGTCACCTCCTGGACTCCTGTGTGCTGGAGCGACTAGATGAATTGTGACACGATCAGAACTGTCAGACTCTCAAGATAATCTGTACGCCGGACTCCTATTGAGAGCGAACACCCGCCTGCATCGGGCCCTGTGACTGACTAGGCACACAGGTCGAGCTTAAACATTTGAATGCGAGAGTGGGCCGGTCGAGAACGAAACTGCCCAGAGTCGGACGACATCGTGGTCGCAAGGTACGATGACCTGCGCACCTAGGGCCGGCGTCGGACACGTAGATGTCTATGACTAGTAGCACGAATGAGGCTGGAGGGGACCCTGAAAGCACTCATCGTCACCAACAAGGTAAGGTACAAAGCAATCAAAAACGCGTACGAACGTCGTTATCGTCCTTGACACAACGGCTGGCGCACCCCTTTGCATTCAAAATGTGAAGCTGTCGTAATGTAAGCAATCAACGTACTACCATTGGTGTTCCTCTCACCGCTATTACCTGATATTGTAAGAGCACAGGCTGCACAGCGCTCCTTCCCCTACACGTCCCCGCCCACCTCCGACGCACCAGATAACACTCAAACTGTGTAGTGCGCTGCAGCGAGCGAGAAGGGTCCATTGCAATTACGAAGAGAACAGTTGCCATGTTACAAGCTCGGAATGTAGGTTCAACGTAAACCACCCGAGCATGATTCGAAACACCAGAAGGCTGGGTAAGAACAAATCCAGTCACTTCGACAGATCATGTCAAATAAATGTCAGAACATATCATAGGATGCATGTATCGGCTTGCTTACGAACTAAAGAATGTCAGGTCTGGACAGAACGGTAACACGGCACCGCTCGTCACAACTCTTGGTAGATTGAACCTCAGGAGCAATGGTAATCAAGATGCCGGACGAAGGTGGGGACCATGAGGTGCCGGGATGATCCTGACCAGATTGTTCAACTCCGGTCACAGCCGTCCATGAACCATCACTGTGCGAGTGAACAGGATAGACTCTCCAATAGAGGGGGAAGCGGTGCATAAATCACACGATCAGCAGAGCTAGAATGCGGAGTAATGTAATTTCTTGCGCTCAGAAGGTGCCATCGAAGAGATATTGTAGCTCACCACAGTCCGAACGGTCGGAGAAAAGCGTTACGATTCAGACATACGTACGTCCACCCAGACGTTCCACGCGCATATATTTTAGGACCCTGCTGGCTGTGTTTTAATTGTCGGATCACTCCTAAATTTGGTCTAGAGTTGCTGTCGAACCCTTGAGAAGAGTCGGACACGTCCCAACGACTGCTCTGCGGGCACTCCCGGGTTGCTACGTAGAGGTCTGTGCAGTCTTCTGGCCGCTATTAGGTTCGAGAAAGATCAAGTAAGAAGGTGAAGTAAGATGCTGCGGCAAGGACAAGGGGCAGAGCATGAAGGCGTTGATATCAACGGTCCTTAGGTCATTCGAAGTGTTATGTTCCGGCAGATAGAAATGAGGTCCGTCGGCTTGCTGACTACTTCATTTGTGAAAGAAGAATTCTGCGAAACAAACGTCGGACATACCTAGGCTTACAATCTTCGGGGTACGGCACACCGGCAGTGTTGCCATCCCACTCGCTGAACAATTCACGGAGCAAAAGCGGGGGAATAAAGGGTTTATAAATCCACCCTACTGTCCGCATATACAGACCTCGTCGTGTATAGTGTACGCGAATACGTACGTTTCTCGATGCTTCAACTTCTCATTAGCATCTGTTGCTGGATCATACAAAATCAGGCATCATACAGCGATGATCGAACTCACCGATGTTCTAGCATACGAAGATTATCTAGAGGCCGGCGACATCACTTGGTAGTGTGCAATCAGCATTCAGCAGCGGCGTATCAGTATCACGGTGAGAACGCACGAACATTGTAGGGGACTTTTTGGATGCACAATGGTCATCGATGAGTTCCGGCGGCGGCCTAGCGTGCGACGCCTGGTATGCGCAGCCACAAAGGCCAACTTAGAGCATAGCGCCGCGTATGGCTAGGCCTGGAGGAATCACAGTATTCATCAGGCTCACATGATGCAATGGCCATCCCTGGACAATCGCAAATTATGAGACTGCGGAGGACAGATCAGCTAACGTTCGAGGTGGCCGTAGAGTGAAACTAGCGAACTGCTCGGCGCGGGGGTTGTTGAAGGCGAAGAAGGCGTTGTGTGCCGCCTTCGACTTCGATCAAAGACGCGGTAGGGAGGTTGGCAGTAACGCGATTGCGATGTTCCCACGGCTTCTATGTCTTCGTCTTTGTCGCGTTCTCAGCAGCGGATCTCTCTTTCCTCTCTGACGCTGAATAACTTGGGTAACTCGGCCCCTCGCTCTCATCCGACTCTATTGACTCGTTCTAGGGACTGTGCGGAAACTCAATTCGGTGCTCTTCCCCATAAAGTACAGCGAGAAGTTTTACCAGGACATACTTCTACCTGAAGTAGAAGAGTTTTGCAAGCTCGGTCCGTCGTCTTCCTTTTGCTTGAGACTCGGCGGCCGCTTTACGTTCCTTCCGCAGTGTATTACAATGATGTGCCCGTAGGGACGGTATGTTGCCGGTTAGAGATCGTCGAGGGACGAGCGAAGTTGTACCTGATGACCATGGGCGTTCTGGCGGTAAGAGGTCTGCGCATCTGGACAGCTTCGATCTGAGACTCCACATCACTTCTAGCCATATCGTTCCAGAGGTGTAGGTTCTCAAAGCTTACAGCACGTCATCGCTGCCGCCGCCGCTCATTCAAAACCCAAAATCAGTACAATTTATCTGCACGTCCAGGTCTCGAATGATGCTGCGAAGAAGTTCTACGAGCGACATGGGTTCAAGGAAGTCGGTGTTCACCAGGGATACTACAAGAAAATCACGCCCCATGACGCCTGGATACTCGAAAAAGAGATCGGGGAGGCTCCCAAATTGGAGTAAACTTGATTCGCCTTGGCATGGCGGATTAACTCGAGATTGTGATGTGCTAGAGTAAGTAAAGACATTGTGATGCTACTATGGATAACAAGCTGATGTTCCGACCCTTGTACAGTCTCGGCGGCTCGGGACCTACTTTACAATGATTGTACCGAATACACTTTTGGACAAATAGGATAGGCAAGGTGCAATAAATACCGGCGCGTTCCATATTCGTCGCGGTGTCTTGTAATAAGTGAGTATACATCTAGGGCTGGGTCAGTCGGCGCCACGGCAGAAGAGAACATTGACGCACATCCTTCCACCCATAGGTAAGCCAGCATCCGATCATGCTCCATCATCAATCCCGCAGCGTTTCACAAGCTATGACGACCGATCTATCAACAACGATGAGAACAGCCTCAGAGCTGGTTGCGTACCTGATGTCTCTTCAGTGCGTCCTTCCTCGTAAACGTCTTCCCGCACCCGCCATTGCACAAGAATGGCTTCTCTCCGGTGTGCGTATCCCGATGCCGCTTCAGGTCGTGCTGTCTGTTGAAGGACAGAGCGCACATGTCGCAGGAGAACGGTCGCTGAGGCGAAGCCGGATATGACGAATTCATCTGCGGTGGGTACCCGAGTTGCGCCGAGTACTGCACCGGAGATTGATTGGGCATTGCCGACGAGTGTTGTGGTGGTGATGGTGAGGCGGCATAAGGATGAGACAATGAGCGCGCACGGGAGTACGGGACGGGGTGGGAAGGCGCGTGGACGTAGGCTTGAGAATGGGTGTGCATTCGCGCCGAGGCCTGCGCTGACGACATGCCCTGGAGGTCGTCTGCGCCATATGAAGCATGCGACGAGACGTGCGCAACCGAAGTCCTGTCTGACCGCGGAACATGAGAATAGTGCGGTTGACGGTCGGCGCTTGGGTATCCCGACTGGGGTGCCGCTGCATAGGAATGGTCCGCAGCCATGGAGTCGTACGCAGCTTGCGCCAGACCACTGTAGTCTCGGTACGACGGTGCGGCGTATGAAGATGTGGATGGGTAGTGGCTCGCTGACGTCGGATACGCAGACGGGTACGAATTGCCGGAGGTCCACGGCTGCGACATAGATCCAGTGTTTGCGTTGGGGGGGACCTGCTGGATACGTTTGTCCGACATAAGAGAGGAAAGGGGACGGTTGATGAGCCGAAGGGCATACCTGTCTCGTGCAATAAGTACTCTGTGGAGACGCTGAGTTTAGTAAAGGCGAGGGCGTACTACTTCAGGCACAATCGCCCTGCCACAAAGCCGACAGTATTACGGTGCACGGAACTGAAGTCTCCGCTCACTAGATGCTCCATTAAAGATCGCTCCGGGGACAAATTAAGTCTGGTAGTGATATGTCAACAAATAAATGATGCCGTTCTTGTCGGCGCGCCATAAAGAGTCTAGTGTCAGAAGATATTTTTCGAAGAGGGGACGCAGCAATAAGCTGTACGAGCTTCCGCTCAATACCCTCAATCTACCTATAAAAGTCATCGGCAGGCCCGATCATACACAAATGCCAGGTAAGTGTATGCAATTGTTTCAGGAACGCGCAACTAACATGTGCCGGAAGTCCGAAGACAGGCCTGCGCCTGTTGCTCCGTTGCGCTCGTCGCGTGAACCCAATAATCGCTTCCCGGTGTTATCGTCCAGACGTCGAACTCCTGCTCGAGGCTCTAGATCTGCGGGGCATGAAGTCACTCCGGATCCTCGATCCGCCTCGGGACTGCATGTGTTCTTTGTCCTCCTGGCAATACTTATACGCTAATGAGCACAAAGGAGGCGCGCGCTTTGGTGCATCTTCAGAAAGGGCTTGGTCCTACAGTCCGGGTTCATCTTTTGGCAATACCGACACAATAGTGGTGCTCCATGTATAATGCAATCGGCCACTGTCCAGGATTTTGCTGTCGCGATTGATCGTTGACATTTGAGATCAAGCTGAGAACATTCGCCGGAGCTTCCGAGTCCTGCTATGGCACTAGCTGTTAACATTTGATCTTGATGGCCATCATGTCAGAGGGCGGCCACACACGAATAGGTTAGTCGTCAGTTGGCGAACTCTATTCTACATTCGAGGTCCTCAGACCTGACATCAGTCAATGTTCCTTTGCGAGTCAGGGGACGTTATGGGCGCCAGGCGTGCGGCACCAGGGCATGATCATTGTGTCGTATGCCTGCAATAAGGCCTGAAACGGCGTGGCGTTCATCCTACCTCCTCTCAGATGAAAATTTGACTAGTACGCCCACGTGCGGATATTCTTCGAGCAACAGCATCTGAATTGTTGATTGCTCAGCTGTAACGTCCGAAGATGCGGGAAATCAACTGTACAGCGCTACTCACATCCATGAGTCGAGACTCGGGATGACACCATTGCTCGACTCGCAGACTTGCGACCATCAATATAATTCCGACAGAATGCGATGACTGTAACAGTACTGGTGGCAGTGCTGAGACGACACCCATATTTGCAATTCAGTGTATCGCACCAAGGAGCGACTTACTACACTGACTCATGACCTGCAGCTGCACAAGGTATGCCGGGCTTACTACTTAAGCTGTGACTGGCCTCGAGCGCGCCGCGCCCAGATATCATCCGGAGGTAGCGCGATCTCCACATGTTCCCGTTCTTCCGTTATATTTTCGTATCGCAGTGGGCTCTCCAGCTTCAGGAGCGCAGTCCCCATCAACGTTATTGCGTGCCGGATCCAGTTTAATGAAGTATCGTGGCTATTTGTCAGGATCCCTCTTTCCTGTACTGTCTGAGTTACCATATACCGTGAGGGGAGATCGACTTACGGTAAGGACCCTGACAAGAACCCACGACGTTCATCAAAGCCGTGATTTATTGCACCGCTGGTTTGGCCATCGGCGTTGAAAATCGGAGATGTCCTTCGCACCCACAAGTCCCAACATACTCACCTGCCATGAAGGGACGTATACGGCTTCGACTTCCTGTGTAGAATGCACATGCTATTATGGTTGAAAGCTGCCGAGACTCGAGGAGCGGACGAAGCCGAATCGAAGTCACGCGCACAGCAACTACTTACGGCACGTAGCTCTGCTTCTCAGATATGGTTTGTCTACCCGTCGTCCGCCGTCTGCGGTCGCTTTCAAACTAAACGCACAATCACTCGTTGTATTCCAGAAACAGCTTGGTCTAGTTCCCCTCAGTCCTACAGTTTTTCGGCTTCGATAACGTATTACATGAAACCTCCGCAAATAACGTGGAACATCATGGCTAAACGTGTTCTTTCTGCAGCTACAGGTTCGAAATCTCCAACAAAGAAGCCGAGATCTGTGGCAGGACAGTCTAGTCTTGACAGATTTTTTGATGCGTCCTCGCGGGGCCGCGATTCGAAGAGTCCTGCGAAGGGGAAACGTGAAGCACCGGCGACGATCACAACAACAGAACAGGGCCAGGGTGCTTCTGCGGTTCTTGAGGATGAGTCCTACGCTTGGAAAATTGCAAAGCAAGACGGACTGGATATGGAGACTCTTCGGAAGCTCGAGCGGACACACAGTCCTGGGATCCCAGCCGTCTTCCCTGCATGCAGTGAGGTGATAGATGTCGACCTCCTTGATAACGAAGCTGGGCCTTCCACGAGCCCTCCACCGCACACCAAGGCTTCAGGATCTTCTCATCCTCTGGACCCTCTGTCTCCCGCCGGAGCACCTCGAAGCTTTCTATCGCACTCAGACTCCTCGGTAGCACCAACTTACAGGCCTCTTGCCGTAGATCCAGTCACCTATGAACTGGATTCAGATGTATGGCGTCCAGGGATGCCTGTCCCATATTCATTCCTCGCTCACGCTCTTGCAACACTGTCCGAGACGCGCTCTCGTATCGCAATCATCAACATCCTCGTGAACGCACTGCGAACAATTACGAGACATCATCCACCATCTCTTCTCCCGGCGCTCTACCTGCTTTCTAATTCACTCTCCCCTCCTTATTCGCCGCTCGAGCTTGGTTTAGGGCACTCCATTATTTCTAAGGCAATACAGCATACATCCGGGCTAACACCCACCGCGCTTAAACGGCTTTATAACGTCACCGGAGATGCAGGTAAGTGTGTTGGACGTATTTCGAATTAGGGGTGTGATGTTGAATGCGCATGTCGGGCTTCCAGGAGATGTTGCACATGCTGCCAAATCAAACGTGCGCACGCTCATCCCGCACCCACCGCTGCTCATCACCGGTGTCTATGAATCTCTACTCAGAGTCGCGCGCGCGAAGGGTCAGGGCGCTGCGAAGCAGAAGCAGGCCATAGTGGAGAAATTGCTTGTCGCTGCGAAAGGAGAAGAGACCCGGTTTCTGGTCCGCACACTCTCGCAGAACCTTCGGGTCGGCGCCGTCAGGACTTCCATTCTGACGGCATTGGCTCGTGCGATGGTTCTGTCTCCCCCTGCCTCCGTCTCGGAAGATTCACAATTCCTCGTAACTGCCGAGGAGTTGGCGCAAATTAAGCCGATGCCTACGGACACCAAGAAGAAGGTCGTTGATCTAGGAAGAAATAGGTTGAATGAAGTCTTCAACATCGCCGAGAGCCTGATCAAGAAAGTATACGTCCAGCATCCCAACTACGATCATATTGTGGACGCACTCCTTGATGCAGGATTGGATGGCCTGCCTGGCCGTCTTCCGCTTACTATTGGTGGGCGTACCGTGACTCGTAAGATCGCGCCCAATTGACATCTGCCGCAGGTATTCCGCTTCTTCCCACCCTCGGTTCGCCCACCCGCTCTCTCGACGAGATCTACGAGCGGCTCGGTGGACTTCCGTTCACGGCAGAGTTCAAGTACGACGGACAGCGTGCACAGATACATGCAAGCATGGGACAAGACTCGCGGGCCTCCGTAAAGATATTCTCGCGTCATCTTGAGGACATGACTGATAAGGCACGCGCAATCTACCGGGACCCCATTATTTATCAACTAACGCTGACGGGGGTTTCCAGTATCCGGATGTGGTATCATTAGTCGAAGACGTCTGTAGGTCTACACCGCAACCAGATTCGTTCATCATCGATGCCGAAATTGTTGCTATCGACCCCACGAATGGAAGTATCAAGTCGTTCCAGGAGCTATCCAATCGGGCTCGCAAGGATGTCAAACTAGATGATGTCAAGGTGGCGGTATGTGTGTTCGCGTTTGACCTCATGTACCTTGATGGACAAGTGGGTGTTTTCGGATCACCTTGAATTTATTTACGGCTGACAATAAATTGCAGATATTGCTGGAGAAGCCCTTTCGCGAACGCAGATCCCTTTTGCGCTCTCGTTTTCCTCCAGTCATACCAGAACAGAAGGGTGCGGCCCGCTTTGACCATGTCCGGAGTTGTGAGAGCGAGGCCGGCCGTGACGTCGTCGAAGAGTTCTGGCAGTTGGCAGTAACTAGCTCTTGCGAAGGCCTCATGGTAAAGGTCCGTTCAGAGGCCGTTGCTCCCATGTTTCCCACCGCTTACTGCCGTACAAATGCACCCAGCTCCTGGATAGCGGGGAGGTTTCAGAAGAATCAAATCCAAAAGAGAAGACCAGACGGAAGCCGCTACCTGCGACGTATGAACCGGGTGCCTACCTCCCATATCGGATAGACTCTCGGGACTTTTGTCTGACATCATGCCATTTTCAGACAAACGCACGTCTGCGTGGCTCAAGCTCAAAAAGGATTATGTCACCGGGCTCGGAGACAGTCTTGATCTCGTTCCTATCGGCGCGTGGCACGGCAACGGCAGGAAGGCCCAATGGTGGAGTCCTATACTGCTTGCCGTGCGAGATCCAGACACCGGAAAGCTTGTTGGCGTATGCAAGTGCATGTCAGGTGGGTCGGATATACCTGATAAGTCTAGCTCCAGAAATTGATGAAAGGGCCGTGATAGGATTCACCGATGTTTTCTACAAGGTGCGGCATATCTCCGCCCGAATGTAATTCAGGCTGAGACTATGCTGTTATACAGAGCTTGAAGGAACGCTATCCCGAGAACTCTGACACCTGTTCCCAGAGGCCACTATGGGAACCTCAGTGTGAGACCGGAGGTGAGGTGTATCTGCTATTTCGAAAAAATTATCATGAAATAGTTGTCATGTGTAGGTCTAAAGCCGCAAGTTTACTTTAAGCCTCAAGAAGTCTGGGAAATTCAAGGCGCCGAGCAAGTAGTTCTCATCTTAGATGCTGCCCAGCCGCTGACGCTCAGCACAGCATCACGATCAGTCCAGTATCGGTAGCGGCGCTAGGCCTCGTATCGCAGGAAAGGGGATTAAGCCTTCGGTTCCCCCGTTTCATCAGGGTCAGAGAAGACAAGAACATCGAGTCTGCCAGCACCCCAGAGTTTCTGGCGAAAATGTGGCGCGACCAACAAGGCACTGGCAAGAACAGGGGTGGCGCGGACGACGGCGAATTGATAGACGCCAACGTGGAGGATGATGATGGAGAAGAGGATGAGGAGGACTCTGATTCTTGACACTTGTATCATATCTGCAGCATTGAGGTCATCGTTACGCTGCGTGAATTCGAGTCCCCTCAAGTGTCAAGTTAAGGCTTGCCTAATTTGGCCTCCTGTGCTGCTCTTAGCGAAGCCACCGCAGTCTCGGGTCACAACCGTCTATAGCCATACCAAACCGTTCATCTACGACGACGGCTCTCAAGAGATGACTGTTCTAGCAACGCGCGTTCTGTGGAGTCTCCTATCCTGTGCCGCCCTCTATGTCCAAACCGCAACAGGCTATGAAACCATGGAAGAAGCAGGTTTCTGCATTCATATCATTTGACTTGTCCAGGAACACCATCCTGACCGCAGGGCCTGACATTGACAGCTCAATTGGCCAGGAAACTCATAGATCACTCCCCGTCAATTGGCGCTATGGCTACCGTCTACCCTGCAGACCACCCGACGCTGAGCGGTGCGTACGCCGGTGGCCCATGACTAGACTTTCCAGTTAATTCAGATTCACTTGATCCCAGGCGAGCCGTTCGTGCTACAGGAATACTATGCGAGGCGCGTCCCGTCACTCTGTTCTGCTCCGTCAGGCATCGCTTAACGTCGTCGATTCATGACTGCAATGCGCAGCTGCCACACGAACGGCTCGCTGGCACTAATCCTCATGCCGATCTCGCGCCACGGCGCGAACATCCTTGCGTCCCCGGGCCGCTCCGTGTCGATTACGGTCGCGGACGAACACCCCGCCGCAAGTCGTGCGCGGGTCGCCTTGATCGGGAACGTGACCGTCTTCAAGGAGCTCGCGGGTGTCCCGGACAAGGACGCGCTGGAGGCGTGCTTCCTCGCCAAGCACCCCGATGTGCCCCGCTGGCTCCCAGGCTCGCAGGAGTCACACGCCGTGGGTCACCGTGCTCTTGACAGTCGTCCATTCCGGGTGCTCACATTTGCCGATGTCGCAGTCGTACTGGGCAACATTTGATCCCCATGTACGTCGCACTCGGCCGGTCATCTGCGGCGGGGACAAACTGACTTGCGCAGACGATTTATTACGTCGGTGGCTTCGGGGGTGCGCACTATATTGGATACATCCCATTGGCGGTGTATCAGGCGGCCAACTCCACATCTCACGAATCTCACGCCAAGATGTCGGGAGCCCTAGTCGAGCAAGCTTATCTGTTGTGAGGGGGGTTCTTGCGCAGCACTTGAACACACCTGTCATTCGATAAAGCCTAATGGCATAGGACAAATGGCCTCGGCCTAAATATGTAGTACTCAACGTTAACGATGCTGACATGAACCGGGACCGCTTACTACCAGGAACCGGATAGCGTGCTGCCTCATTACTTATTGAGTGCTAAGCACAGGAATCCGGTGAGGGTTACATCCGCAGGAGGAACGAGGATCGGCAGCTACAAATCGCGATGCAGGATGCTGGGAAGTGCCCGAAGAAAGGCATATATGATGGCCCGCCGCGTCATCTGTCAAACATCTCCTCGGAGACATAGCGCCTCATACCGGATATGACATCACAGATTGATGCTCACCGGTTCCGCGAGCCAGATGGACATCTTGGCCCCAGGCTCCAGCCTCAGCACGCAGACATCATCGCGAGGAACTGCCGCATCGTGCGCAGCGGCAGCTCGTCCTCCTTCGCAGCCCGCCCGCGCTCCCCCCCAAACGCCGCCTCGAACGCCTCCCGCACCCGCCCGTCGCGCAGCATCGCGTCCCACTCCGCCCCCGCCCCCTCCCCCGCGAGCGCCCCCTGCCTGCCAAGGACCCCGTACGCAGCGGCGAGCTCGAGCTTCATCGCCATCACCTGCGGCCTCGTCGCGCGCTCCGCGCGGCGTGCGTTCCTGATCAGCTCGAGCACCTCGGACGGCGCGATGGACGCGTGCTTCCGCGCGAGCGGCGGCAGCGTGCCCGCATCTGGCTGGACCGAGGGCGCGGGCGACGCCCGCCCGCGCCGTGCGGGCACGGGGCGCGGAGCCCGTGCCTGCGGGCGTGGCTTGAACGCGCTCGTGGGCGCGCTCGGGTCGGCGAGGTAGGTCCTGCAGAGCGCGAGGCGGAAGTGCATGGTGGCGGTTGAGCGCGGCAGCATTGCGAAGAGCGCTTGGAGGCTGTCGAGCGGGAGCGCGGAGACGCGGCTCGACACGGCGTTCAAGAAGAGGGGCAGCTCGACGAGCGTCGTCGACGCGAGGTTGATGAGCTGTGTGCACGCGATCTGTCAGGCTGTATGCGTGCAGTGGACAGGGGACGGGTGCTGACCAGCGCGAGCAGGCGGACGCCTACGGACCGCCGCTTCACGTCTGCTTGCTGCAAGGCGCAGGACACGACCTGCAAGGGGGCGTCTACCTCCCATCGCTGGCTGGCATTGTGCCGCGACGGGGGGATTTGTGACAATAGCATGGGCGAGTGCGCGGCTGCGACGAGCCATGCTGGCGTTCAGGTGCGGGAGAGACCGAAAGCAAGAGACGACTCACGCTGTCCGCGCCTCTCCGCCATCTGCTCGTCTCTCTCCAGCAGGGTCACGAACCAGTCGAGCACCGGCCAGGCGTAGGGACCGACGGCGCTCGGGCCGTCGACATCGGCACCAAAGCCGTCGTCCTCGTCCACCACCGGTCTGCGGCCCTTCCGCTTGCCGGCGGGGACCGACGCGGCCCCGTGCGCGCGCTGGACAAAGCCCTCCCTGAGGACCTCCCAAACGCTCCTCGCGCTCTTGATGCGGACCGCCTGCTTGGCGATGAACGAGTCTTCGTCGTCCATGCCGGTGTCGGCGGCGGCGCCCGGTTCCGGGTAGCTTGGCAAGGCGCGGGAGATCGCCTCTGGCGAGTTCGTGTGCACGAACGCGGTGAGCAGCCGGAGGGCGCTTTGTACGGCGGCTGGTGGAGGGGCATGCGAGGTCGCCTGTTGCCGGGCGAACGCTTTGCTTGGGGAGCCGGGCTCGAGGCGGAAAATGGCGGGCTGTCGCTCTTCCTCGAGATCGGGGGGAGGGTAGAGCGCGATGTATATGAGTTGCCGGATGTGAGCCCTGCGTATGATGTGAGGTCGAGATCAGTACAACGAAGTCTCCAGGCAATCCTTCATGGCGTGCAGCAGCCGGGGGGTGCGACGCACGAGGGCCAAAAGAACGACTGAAAGAAACAGGGCAGGAGAGGACTCGCCAGCATTGAGCATGTTAGCACACGCAGCACATGTGCACGCCGACGCAGACCAGCAAAAGCGACCGCGAGGCCAGCCGTGCCTTGCCGCAAGCCGCCCGAGCTTCTTGCGCATCGTAGCCTCGGAAGACCACCAGCCATGCGAAGATCGCCGCGGGGTGCAGTTCTCTTCGCGAACCGCACACAGCACCCTGTCTCTGAGAGACACTCACGGAAAAGGCTTGTATTTGGGGGAGCGGAGCTGGTCGAGGACGGCAATCCCGGCCTCGTACTGCTCCTCCTCGAAGCATGTGTCGACGAGGCTGCGCTGGTGGACGTTCATCTCCCGTTCGACAGTGCCACCGCCGCTGGTTGAAGGCTTCGGAGTGGCCATGCGAGCGTTTGGATGCTTTCTGTGTTGAGGGGCTGATGAGAAGTAAGTGTTGAAGCAGAAGCAGGACGGCGAGGAGATGGAGACAAGGCAACGCGTTGTGTCACACATCCGCACGACGCGGCCTCGCAGTGTCACATGCATGTCACGCTCGATATGGCATTCAGCCACAATATGTACAGGGATATTACGAGGGAAAGAGGGAAGAGAGAGACGTGGCTTCATACATAGAGCATAGAAAGCGAAGATAGCAATATTGTGAGAGTAGCAACTGGGGGAACGGACACCACCGCTCACGCAACCTGGTCAGGACGCAGCTTCGTGTAATCCTTGTACTGGACCTTGGGCTCCTGCTTCGGGCCGCGCCTGGGCCTCTTCCCCCGACCGTCTCCATCCCCGTCCTTGTCCTTCCTCCCATCATGTCCGGGAAAATAGATCTCGTTGACCTCCTTCTGCGTCTTCGCGCTGCAGTACTGGCACTGGCAGTCGGGGCGGCCGCCGCGCTTCAGCGGCGCGCCCTTCATAAGCCAGTGGAGATGCGGCATGAACTCGTTGGGCGAGCGGAAGCACTTGACGTGCACAGACCCTGTACGGCGTCTCGCACATGGCGCGCATAGCAGCAGGCACGAATATCGCAGACTCACCGTACAGATAGTAGTCCAGCCGCGGCACACGGCGGTCCTGCGACCTGTGTTTGAACAGCTTGTAGTTCTCTGGAAACGCGTGAAGCATGGAGCGGTCCGAGACGCCCGTGACTGCGTCCGTCAGTGCACTGCACCGATCTCGAAATAGCAGGGAAAGCACGTACACCGTTCGCCCTTGCTCTGCATGTGCGGCTTCACCTCCACAAGCGTGAGCGTCTCGCCCAATTTCTGCCTCCACATGTCGTAGGTCGCCTGGTTCGCCTCCACAAAGTCGTTGATGACCTCGTCGTCCACGCGCTGTCGATCTGGCGGCCGCCTGTCCGCGCTGGCATCGGTGACGCCTTCGGCGAGTGTGATGCTAACGCGCCTGCTGATCGTGTCCTGCAAGGCTTGGTAGTATGCGGTCTGTGCGATGGTGGAGGTGGGCATGAGGGCTGTATAGAAAACTAGTACGCGTCGGTGATCACATCCACTCCGCAGAGCAGAGCCGGTCGCGTCTTCGATCGGCGCAGGATACAAAAGATCGTCGGGGATCGCTCATTTTGATGACATAAGCAGTTCCCGAATCTAGCGACACCGCTCAGAGGCAAGCTGTGTCCCGGCAAGTAAGGTATACTGGTGGGTAGAAGATCAGCGGGATTCCGTATGCGCATCTTCCGCGAGCGACAACCTCGGAAGGCCGAGTAGCAAGCGCCTAGCAAAGACGGATTGGGACTGAAGGCGGTGCAGGCCGACAAGCTGTTGTCTCTTGTTGCTTACACCCACCGTGCCGATGCAAGCAATCAAGAGTTGGCCCATCTTCCTCGTTCGAAACCGTCTATCTGGCGCGCACACCATGGCTACGCTGTCGTCCTCGGCCCCTGATCCGCGCGCACAGCCCGCTGCTGGCGGCCCAGTGGAGACGTCCATCCGCGCAAAGGTGCGTCGTCAGGCCGTCCCATCGTGCGAGAGCGCACAGGCGAGCGGCTGTCCTCGCGCCGCCGACAGCTCACCTCGACACTGGCCCCCGCGCTGCTGACCATCTCCAACGACTCGTGGCAACACCGGCATCATGCTGCGATGCGGACCGCGGGTGGTGGGAACGGGGAGACACGTACGTCTGCCACGCTCTGCCCCAGCACCGCTGTTGTTCTGACCGCGCCGACCCTCCCGGCAGATTTCTCCATCGAGGTGGTGTCTGATGCGTTCAAGGGCAAGGTGCGGCGCCTGTTCGTTCCGCGCTATGCTGCGCGTCTCACGGGGGGTGTCGCCAGTCAACGATGCAGCGACACCGACTGATATATGCAACGCTGTCGGAGGAGCTGGCGCAGGGTCTGCACGCGCTGTCGCTCAAGACAAAGACGCCGGAGGAGCTGCAGAAGGCGGGAGAAGCGTCATAGGGATCCGCACCGTGTGTGTTCCACCAAGCCGACAGTCCGCATGGGTATGCATGGGTCGGTAATGTACCAATGTCGCGAGGTGTTAGCAGAGAATCGAGATTGACTGCTGCAGTAAATGCATCAGCGCGGTGTGATGCGAGCGCTGGGCTACTTGACGTCTGTCAAACGAGGGATCTGCCCGGCGTGAGTGCTTTCGGGGCACTGATAGTGCCTGATGGGTGGATCGGCGTCCGGGTGGGAATGGGAGAGAGCTCTGCTGGATGAAGGCATGCAGGATAGCAGTCGAGGCGTTGGACGGGGTGAGGCGGACGAGGATCGCGGACGTCGCATCAGGTGACCGCAGACAGACGGAGGAATCCATGCAATCTAAGATGCGGTGAGAGGCGCTTCTAGTCAGTTACGGTCGGGCGGGTTCATTTCGACGAAATGATTTCGTACACTCATCCTTCGATCACCACTGCTGTTCGCCCGGGACAGCGGCGTGTTCCCCTGTGCGCTCCCCAACGCACGGCCATGGCCCACATCTCCCATGTTCGCGTTCACGACTCTCATCAAATCCGTTGTTTCCCGGGCCCCAGCAGCCTGGAGACCGCCTCGATATTGTTGCCCGCAACGCCGCGGTTCAGGGCTTGCCACACGTCCTGACGGATCGGCATCCTTGATTGAAGATGCTTTATGGGAACCGACGCCCTGTTGGTCTCTTGGCGCGTTGCTGCAATCTCCAACGCCAGCGCGTATATATATCTCTTATGACTTTCGATCGCCACGGCGCTTCAACACAACGTTTCTCCTTCTCCTTCTCCTACTATCCGCTCCCTAATCATGTCCCGCCACTCCCCCTCTCCGCCCCGCCAAGATGAGCAACGCCCGACTCTCCCTCCCATCCGACAGATATTTGCATGTGAGCGTCCATTCCCTGCCACCCGTTCTCAACACTGACTTGCTTGACAGCCGAACTGTCGCAATCCGTCCCTCCTCACCAGTCACGTCAGCCTTCTTCCTCCCCACAGGTCCCATACGGTCGTCTGCCCCTCACAGACGACGAAAGGCGATACATGTCACAATCTCCGTCTTTCGCCGCCGCCTCGCGCAGTCCCAGCCATTCATATCCGCACTCATACCCCCCGCTGCAGACTGTCCCACGCCCATCCACGCCCTCGGGCCATTCCCGTCACGCGACCGAGCCCATCTACCGCCCGCAGCCGTACGCCCCATCTCCTCCGTCCTCTCTGCACCATCCTCCGCGTGGACAGTCCCACCCGTCAATGTATGTGGCGCTGCCTCAACCAGGGCCTCCCGTAGGCACCGGCACCTACCCTTACTCTCCCATACCGCCATATACACATCAACCTGTGGCGGGTCCCTCGACATCCCGCCCCGCCGTTGAATCCCCGCCCGCCGAACGGATCTCCGCCAGATACGAGTGCAGCTACTGCGGCAAGGGCTTCACGCGCCCGAGCAGCCTGAAGGTACGCGCGGCCTCCAGACTCCCACGTGCCGATGCTCACGTCCGCAGATACACCTCAACACCCACACGGGCGAGAAACGTAAGTGGCCCAGTCTGTTCCGCGGCCGGTCTCACGCGCTGACGAGAACGCACCCTCGGACAGCGTTTACGTGTCCCTTCGAGGGCTGTGGCCGCAGCTTCAGCGTCCAGAGCAACATGCGCAGGCATGCGCGCGTCCACACCCGCGGGACGGGCACACAGCCCGAACTAGAGGAAGACAGCCCGGAGGAGCCTGAGGACTCCGACGGCAGCAAGAACACGTGACCCGTGAAGACATGACGAAACCGACCTCACGCCAACGCACCGCGACGCTGGGCCGTACGCGTCCAGCTTTCCCGAATTGCTATCGTTCCAAGCTTTTTACTTGCGCCATAACTTATCCGCTTTTGTTCTGCCCCCTCTGGGCGCGCTGTATCCTTTCTTGCTTTCTCCGCAGACGCTCATCCGGCGCGGCCGCCTTGGTGTATCACGCACAACCGTATCCATCCATCCAGCACACTTTGCATCACACTCGTTTCCTGTCCTGTCTGTTGCGCACAAGCCCACCGCATCGCATCGTATATATTGTCGTATCGCATCTCGTCCGTCCTATTTATCCCCCGCATCGTACTTTTATTGCATCGCATCCGCATCCGCTCCTGCTTATCTATAAATTCCTTGCACCCCCATTTAAGTTATTCGTTCTGCATCGGACACGGCCCTCTCACATTCCTTCTTTTCGGTGCTGTGCTCAAGTCTGTCCTGCTTCGGTCAAGACACACCTAGCCGCCCTATGTAGTATACGTATAGCGTCAGGTCCGGGCCCTCTCAACCGTGAATCAATCTGTACATTCCATGATATCTTCCGGCGTTGTGCACGCGCGAGCGCTATGTGGACGAACCACCTTCCAAAAACGTTGACATATTAATGTCCGCAGTGATACGTCGCACTAGTACTCACGACATCCCAGACAGCGTTAAATAAAAGCTATGAGCCTGCGTGATGATCATTCCTCCAAGTGACGACCAAGCCCAGCCCCTCTCTATCACCAGACGTACAACACCGCGGGCCAATAGCACGAATAAGTCAGAGCGGGCACGACAGCTCCGAGAACCGCGCGACCGCCGCACACCCACGCCTACGCCTACGCATCGCTGTCCGTGTCCTCGGGTTTCGGCCCCCCGTGCGTCAGCCACGCCAGCTTCCGCAGCCGCCTGCGCTCCTCCTGCGCCTTCATCTGGTTGCGCGTCTGCTTCTTCTTCTTCCTCAGCGGCGGCGTGCCCGCGCCCGCCTTGTCCTCCGCGCCGCTCCCCGCGGGCGTCGCGCTCGTCGACGCCGCGGGGCTCTGCAGGCGCGAGCGCGCGGGCGTGGTGCTGCCGCTGCCCTTGGGCGACTTGACCGCGAACGCGTCCTCCACCACGGCGATCTTGCCCTTGTGCGTCATGCGCCCGCCGTCCACGTTCCAGATCTCGGGGCCTGTGCGCGGGAGGAGTAAGTCAGCCGCGGGCGCGCTCTCGCGGGAGGGGAAGGGGGGTTGACGTACACAATGCGGTGACGAACTCCTCGTTGTGGGAAATGATGACCTGCGGGGCGCGCGCGCCTGTGAGCATGGGGACGGATTGGGCGGAGCTGTGCACGTACGACGGCGCCGGCCCAGTCGCGGATGGCCACTGCCAGACCACCTAGTGCTTCGCGATCCAAGAAGTTGCTCGGCTCGTCCAACACACAGATCTAGGCAAGATACAGACGACTTAGAGGCTGTGCGACGCGGAGGAACGCGAGAAGACCATACCTGGGGGTTGTTCCACAAACATGCCGCGATGACAAGCTTGATCTTCTGGCCTGCGCTCATGTTCAATGTTTATCCGGAACCAGCGCCTGAAAATAGAGTTCGTACCTCCTGACAGACCCGAGATCTCATTGTACTGCGCGATGTCTCCGTCGAGTCCGATGTCCTCGAGGTGCTTACGAACGATGTGCAGGGCCGTGTCGCGCTGGCCGGCACCCTCGCGGGATGATTCGAGATCGTCGAATTGCTGCACAAGCTTTCCGAAGCCCTTCTCGAACAGCTCCTCTCGCGGGATCCATGTGTTGAACCTGTGGTCCAAGCCTAACGATCCTCTCAGTGCGATGCATATAAGATCCAGAGCAAGAAGACTGACCGCGCCACTTGACCTCGTACTGCAGCGATTTCTTCAGCTTTTGTCGACCCATGATCAACTGGAACAACAACAAATCAGAGATGATCACAGTTCCGCTGCTCAAGGAACACACCTCCAACTTCCGTCGTTGCCCGTTCTTACCGACGAATTCCGTCTCCAGCTGAGCCTTCTCTTCGTCCGTGAGAACACGGGTGGCCTTCTCCAGTATTTCACCTGTTCAGAGATTGAGTCCCTGATACACCACATATGATGGTATACCTACGATCGTGGCCATCCTGGAATCGCCATTGGATGTACTGAATGGGAGTCTTCTCCAAATGACGCTCTGGCAATTGCATTGTCAGCTGGAAGCACTGTTGAGAACAACGGTGGTAATTACCGATGTGATGAGTCGCATGCTGGGAAACATATCCAATACGCAGGGCGGGGTGCTTGTAAACAGTGCCCTCTTGGGGCTCAGTCTCACCCTAAACGCGGGTTCAGCTACACGCTATGCGTGACACAGAGGTCGGATCACGTACGGTAAGGAGCTTGATGAGCGTCGACTTTCCAGCACCATTCGGGCCAATGATGCCAACTCGACTGTTCAGACACGGGTCAATGTAAGAACACAGCTGGAAAGGAATGACCTTACCTCGACAGCGTCAGCGCACAGGTGACATTGAACAAACTCGGGTCGGCCTCCCGGGATAGGTAAAGGTACAATTGGCCATCTTCAAGATCGCCCTAGTGTTGCTTCGAACGCCCATCAGTGATCCGGGCGGCGGGAAAGCGAACTTGACAGAAGTTGCTGCGAGAGTGTAATACGACTTGGCCTCGGGGTGCCTCTCGACGAACGACGAGAGGTTTCCGGGGTAGTACACGAGCTGAATAATACGTTAGAACAAATGTAAGCCGGAGTGAAGTGCAATTGATTTACCTTCTTAGTCTCGTAGTGGATTATATCAGTGGTTACATTATCCAAGAAACTGGGCAATGTACGTCACTTGGGAGCTACGAGTGATGGTGCACAATCAACATACCCGGAATCGTGACTGATGATAAGACAAGTAACATTCTTCTGGTCTATGAGGTATTGTTGAAGCCATTTGACAGATGCGCGGTCCAACTAGAACTAATGATGAGATACAGACACAAGAGACGCGTGATGGACTTACGTGATTAGTAGGCTGTGTAGACGTGCATCAGCAAGAGACCACCAATACCAAAGGAGTCTGTAGTGAAGCTCACCTCATCTAGAAGGAGCAAATCCGCATGATATAACATAGCTCTCGCCAACTCGAGTTTCATCTTCCAGCCACCTGATAGTCCACCAACGAGCTCAGCTTGGCGGCCGTCGTCGAAGCCAACCTCTATCAACTGATCTCTAATCTTCGAACGGGGAATATCGGCGAGTGCCTTGTCTGCGGCCATCCAGTCTCATATGAGGGACGAACAGGCATGGATGGTGCGGACACATACCTGACGCGACGAAGTCAATGATGGACATCGAGGTATCTTCGCCCTGGAGCGAGTGCTCGACCATGACACATCTAAGTTGGTCTTGAGACGGGAAGTTCTCCACTTTTCCGTCGCGCAGTTGGCGCATCAAAGTAGATTTGCCAGATCCATTGGTACCCAGGATGCCATAGCGGCGTCCACGGAATAGGCGCAGGTGCGTGTGCGACAGCAAGAGAAGCGCGCCATAAGCAAGCGAGAACAGCGTGTCACAAAGCAATTCGCCTTCGTCCGACCCAACCTGGACCGGTGCGTACTTGGCCTAGTAGCCTAGTCAACATCTGTCCGACAGTAGCAGATCAAGGGCTCACATTGTCAATAGCCAGATAATGGGACCGGAGTTGCTCTGCGAAGGCTGTACCGTTCCCGCTGCTTCCACGGAACCACGGTTCTACATATACGCCTACGCAACGTTTCCAAAGCGCAGCGTCTGAGAAGCGTCGGTCGTGGATGGGATCTGTGATAGCTGAAGCTGAAAATTCCAGGCTACGGAGGAGTAACGGGTGTGGACCGTCCGCAGATAGCTCTCTCGGTAGCAGAGTAGTCATAGTGGAGAGCGCCGCAGCGATCTCTGCTTCGATGTCTCGACGAGGGGGAGGTGTGCCATCCTTGGACGCACCAGCCTTAAGGAGAGTATTGAGGGCAGTCTCCGCGAAGGCACGGACCTCAAATACGATACGTTCGGATCAGACTGACTGGAGTCGGTATATGCGAGAGACTCACCTCGGGAAAGGCTGCACCTTTAGCAATCTTCTCCACGCCCTCGACAAGCGAACTTAGATAAGTAGCAGCTACATTCGGGTCGCGCACAAGCTTGACCAGGTTATCAATGACGACCACGCTTCTGCGTTGGACGTCCATCGAGCGGTCGTTCAGTGCCCGGATCATGAGCGGGACAAGAACTGCCAGTGCCGGTGCAGTGACTTCGGCCACGAAAGTCGTCGACGAGAGCGACTTGATGCATGCAGGTACAGAGTCGGGGTTTGACATGCACTTCACGATGATCGGGATATGCGGGCCAAGATCGGGATTGGCCAATGTCGAACACAGGGCAGTAGCACACTTGACGGCCGCTGACGAGACCTAAAAACTATGAGAATTGGTTCCAAGGCGACTGTTCAGTCTCCATACCTCTGATTTTGTATCGTGCATTGCACTCTCTACTTTAGGAAGGGTCGTGCCGAGCTCTTTCGCAACTGCGTCGCGCGCAGAATTTGCGAAGCCCTTGATGGCGTCCAGAACACCGACCTTGGTCCGCCATTTTCCGTTTTCTAAAATGTCCTCGAGTGTGCGAAAAACGGTGCGAATTGATTCCGGCGGGCAGAGCTTCAATATAGACTTGGTAGCAATCGCAGCGGAAGCACGGACTACGTCGCCCTTGTCCATGTAGAGATCGAAGAGGAAGGGAAGGGAAGGAAGTAGGAGGGGTGCACCAGCTGCACCTAGGACGGTGCACAGAGACTGGAAGGCGACAGGTGCAGACTCCCGTTCGTGACCTGACTTTTTATTGGTGGCGAACGTGTGTAAGGTTGAGAGGACATTGTCATCGCTGTCGACGAACCAGGGCTTTAGACGCAGCAACCATGCATAATCTATGTGCTTACCTCAAGGTTTGCAAGCCTGATTTTGAGACTTCACGAGCAAGGCGATCAGCCGCAGCCTTCGCATCTGGAAACAAGGCCGACCGACTGTTAGACTCGCGACAGGTTAAGTTTGAGCCGATCTCACCTGGACTGGTGGTGGCCGTACGAAGGGCATCTAATAGAGAAGAGATCTGGGAATCCGAGGCTACAGGCATGGCGACAGGAGACATTGATTGCAGGCGAAAAAATACAGTGCGATCGGGAGGCAATCTATTCGTGTTGTGCGGTGTATTATAGAGATTGCAATGTTATTGCAATGTTACACGACGGCCCAGATATAATCGAAGCGCAAGTCCAGGAGTAAATGTCGTCCGGAATGTCGCTGAAATCGTTGGAAAATGGCAAAGCAGTTGCTGCAAAGAGCAGCACGGCTGGTGGTACGAAGCAGGCCAAGTATCGCACCGCCGCACGTGCGTCCGGAAAATTTGGACATCGCAATTGGGCTTACGTGAGCATCTCAATCCTGTTTACTCTTCCGAGTCGCTTCTTGGATTTCGCCGCGGCCGATGCGAAGCTTTTCTCCAGTTTGCGTTCGCTATATATCTCCCGAGGATGCGTCGACTCGATTGCTGGGGTTCTCATAAGTATGCATCCAGTGCCTGGTCGGTTCCTTTCTCCGTACGAACGATCACGCCGCTCATCATTTGGTTGATCAACCCATAGAGCATCCATGTCACCATGTGCAATACCGTGAACTCATGATAGCACCCCTTTGCATGTGGCGACGACACAGCTATTTCTATTTGCGACGCTACGCCGGAGGAGCCTATCTACTCTGCCGGCCAACTCAGTTCCGCCGCAGGATGAGGCCCAACATGGCACTCCGGATATATTCTCGAGTATATATGGACCACCGGATTCATCATATCACCCGTCTTCCGTTTACTTCGCCGGTTGACATCGTGCAGGAGCAGCCCTATTCTCTTGGAGAACGCTGAGTGCGCGGATGATAGGATGGGGCCCTCCAATGTCTATGTACGTTGAGAATCATCTTCGCAACCACTCATCACTAATGCTTACATTCAGTCTATCTCCAAACGGAGTGCGGTTGTCGACAAGCCAGTCATCATCTCCGTTCTGGTGGCCGTGGTTGCGCTCAACCTGGTTCTGTTTGTGGTGTGGTGTGACCTGCGACGCAGCGTCCAATCGCGGAAGCGGCAAAGGATATCTGCTCCCATGGACTCTGTGCGTTACGAGAAAAGTCCTGCTTTCATGGCTACAGTAGGAGCGGCACCACTGGCAACAAAACAAGACCAGTCTTATCTACAGACGATCCGTGAACTACAGACTTATCGCGCCTCGCCATCGCATTCGCCTCCCAGGTCGAAGGTCTGCAGGACTACCTCCAATTCCTCCCAGTTCCTTTCGAATTCTCAAGGTTTCCGAGAGCACGGTGGTACCTTGAGACGCCAAGAGGTTCTATCCCAACCAGTAGCATCACTGGTGCCAGTCGGAACCGGGGGGTTTGAGCCGACATTGCGTCGTGTCAACTCGCTCGATACCATGACGGTCGCAAGTGCTTACACCTCTGCATCAGCCCCTCTCGAATTCCACGAGCATCTTTTCCGCTCCCAACCACTGATCTTGGATCCGAGTGCTCCACAACATGCACCCTCATGGATCATCCCCATGCCCAAGGTTCCTCCCCCTGCGATCACGACCGGTGGGCCAGCCATCGTCCATAGTGGTGTTCCCAATGTGCCTACTCAATCTGTGCAACGTACGTGGAGTGGTCGACGAGAAGTGGAGTCTCGTCTGCAGCCGGATCGTTCTTCCCCCGTCACGTCTCATTCGAGGATCCCCCTTCCCAAACCTGTGCCCATTCCTCATCCTGCCCATACGCATGCGCACTCCGGCCCCACTCCTGCATCTCCGCGGAGCTCTTGGTTCGCATCAGATCGCCCTTCGGATGCCTCGCATACCCTCTCTCCTGTGTTGCCTACGTCGATCGTCGTTGTCCCGTCGCCGACGTCGCCCTCCGTTGCACCGCTCAACATCCGTCCACGTTCGCATGGCGTGAGGCAGAGCTCCGCAGGCTTGTCACCAACCCATGATGCAGCCGCTACGCCACGACCATCCACTCGTGAAGCGCCCCCGTCGCCGCCCGTTCGATCTTCGCGCAGACCATTGGTGGGGTGGAGCTTATCCAACTCATCGCATGGCGCGACGGATTCTGCAGTGTAATAGAAGATCCCGAGAGTTGTACAGTCTGGGAAATCTAGTTGTGGGTTCGGTTGCCCGTCCCGGATGTTGTACGATGCTGGTGAGTAAACAAGCACCTACGATGGGACTCCTCGTTGCCGATCACTGAATCATGCCCGATTGCAGTTGTATGTAAAATTAGTAGGGCACTATGTCAGACTCGGCTCCGACTGACAGTTCTTTTGAGCTAACGAATTTGGGCGATAGTTGAAAGCACTGTTTCGATGTTGTGCAGTGAGCTGGGGAACATGTCATGGTGAGTCAGTTTAGTCCTTTCATGATTTTGTTGTAGCAGATGTTCTGCAACTCGGAAAAACCTACATCGACGATGTTATGACGATGCATACTGATCTCATCAGCGTGGCGTTATGTTCTTGAGTGAAGCGTGTCGGACGTCTTCACCACTCGTGGTATTCTACTAGAACTCGCGATCGATAGCAGAATGTATTACTGCATCGCTTCCCCCAATAATTTTCAGCGTGGGGGAAGGTCCTCTCATTTTTGCGCAGTTATGATGGACGCCGTGAAGACGATTGGTGACGACAAAAGGCAGCATTCTACTAATCGAACATGCATCAGATCACACTCGCACTCTCGGTCTTTGACGTATATTCCGAACGGAACTGACTATTGTGGTGGCCTACCGTTAGATCCTTCTCTAACCTCTTTCTGGTCTCTTCACCGTAGCATGACTGTTTTCGCTCCGAGCGGGGAATACATACACCTCCGTGGACACCGTATCTTTGGTATTGGGTACGTAACGACATATCGATACCTCCTCACGAACCTCGACTTACAAAAAGCCCGGCCGAGGTGAGCGCAGTGCTGTGATATTGCATTGGACATCACGTTACGGGCTGTGTCACCGTCTATGGGCTTACAGATATGACGCCAATAGTATTTTTCCCGCCATGCGTCGGAACCCCCACAACACTGCACCTCTCCGAGTTCAATCAACTTCTGGTCCTGTTGCGTCTCAGCCGCGCGTCCGGCGCTGTCGCAATCCAGTGTGAGCATTCGCGCATGCAGGCGTTGACGTGTCCAGCACTGTCTCCGGTACGACAAGGATCACCGCTGGCCCACTATCTGTCAAAACCACTGCCTGTAAGTTCCCGCTATCTGATCGTGACTGAGCTTCGAGTTCTTTACGTGGTGAAGGCATCTAGAGTGGGTGCAACCCCTGCCACTCCTGCACGCGGGCGATTTGCGAGTTTGTGCAGCGTAAAGACCCTCACCAAAACTCACTAACGACTGCTTGTTGGACAGATGACTTGTTGGTCGTACGTAAATGGTCTTCGCCCGCCTTCCGCTTTCTGATAGACGCGCCAAACGAGTGAGTTGCGCAACGCCCGACCATTCAACGCTGAACATACCACACGTCCATGAATCCACGTCACTCTGATAGGCTTCCTCTGTTGTGCCGGGACCTGTTAGCTGACTCAGGCTCGATCCTGCCATTACAGTCGCTCCGCCGGTCGCCTACTTTGGCGCGCTGATCCTCCTCAGGTTGTCTTTCGTTGCTCTGATCCGTGCAGTCTGACGCACAGCGTGGTAGAGCCGATCTCTGCACACTGGTCCTTATCTTTCCGACGCACTTATGTTGAGACGTCATTCGCCTCTGTAAGTATATTGAGGCGCTATACTTACATCGATTGACCCAAATGCGTGGGCCCATATGCCCCCAGTGTCAACATCCGAAACCGGAGTGCCTGTGTCCCACCCCGTGAACTGAGGTCTCACGGCAAATCTTAGATCTCGATTTGCTTCCGCTCAGTGGCATTGGCGGGCAGTATCGATGGGGCTGGGTGCATGGGCTGAGGATCTGCGGACGACCGTAAATGTAATTGCCAGCTGCACATGTATGGAAGTTCGACAACGCGAGGCTGCGTTGGATGTGTCCGAATGCCAACTAGTTGCAGCCACATAACACATGTGCTAGAGCTCGCAGCCGAATTCTTGATACGCAGGCCACTGTGATGACAGTCGATCAAGCCGTATTTGAAGATCCACCATCAGATTGGCAGCTGTGATACTGATATTCCTGGGCCTGGCGCTTTTCACCGCGCATTCAACGAGTACTGTACAGCGGTTCGTTGGGTGAGAGACTTGCGGCCCTCGATGCGGCGGATAAGGGATCAGAAGTCAGGTGGTGCAGTTAAGGCGGAAGAATAACAGCGTAGTACATAAAGTAAGTACTGATTATACCTATTATATATGTAGGAATGACGTCGAGCGTTTGTGAACTGTACATAATCTAGTAGATGCACGAGCCTGAGAGCAATACAGAAGAATAACGAGAATGGATGCGGATGAGCAACGGATGAGCCGGCAAATGTGGGTCGAGAATAAGAAGAATAATACAACATAAGGAAAGTCCCTGGCAGTCCTCGACGTCAATATATACGATAAAGCGATGCGAATGACAACGTGGTGAATAACGGAGCAATGTTGAGCAATGGACAAATGAGTGATTAGATGCGTGGGTGTCCGAGTACGTTTAGTGTCCAGTGTCCTTCCCGTTCAGTACGGGCGACTGCCGTATCGTCGGAGACTCCGTTCTTCTTCGTCAGGGCCTGGGCTTCGGCCACGATGGTGAAGGGAAGGCACGGGTGACGGGATGAGACGGCTACCAGATTGTGGAACGCCGTAAGCTTGACTGATACTCGATGGCCCCATCGGATTTGGATGAGAGCCATAACCGCCGGCATTGGGCAGCCCAGAAGGGCTCGATGAGTGAGATGAACCTGGGAACGGTTCGTTGGTGGTCGGAGGTATGGAGGTCGAAGCCTGCCGAGTACTTTGCCGCATGGCCTGCCTTTTGTTCTGGAACCTGCAAGGACGCGTAAACACGAGCATGAACACGACGATGAGCACGATACGGACCAGATCTGGACACTTCTCGCCGACATCCCCAACTTTTTTGCGAGCTCGATGCGTTCCTCGGTGGAAGGAAAGGCGGTGCGACTATAGGTCTCGTTGAGCACTTTCAACTGCTCCGCATCCGCCCGTTTGCGCTTCTTCTTGATAGGAGATTCCGGAGCAGGAGGCTCGGGGGTATATGGAGAAGGTGCCACGATGGGTGGATTGCGTGGGTACGGCGATGGGCCGTGCATGGAAGACATACGCGATGGCACAGTGCGATCAACAGACATGGAGCCGCGTCTCGGCATCATACCAGAAGACGCGTCGAATCCCATTGGATTGACGGGGGGAGGAAGGTTCCTTGGATCAGGAGCAGACGGATAGTACGACGTCGAGGCTTGCTGGGGATGGTCCTGGTAAGGAGCGTAAGAGGCGGGATATCCCGCGGAGGGCGAACGAATGTGTGCTCCGGGTCCCATGGGTACATTTGAGGCACCGGAATGAAGTTGCCCTTGGGGCATATTAAGCGGAGGTAGAGTGCGAGAGTCAGGGTATGATCCATATGAAGGTTGTGCTACTGAGTATCTGGGATCCGTGGGTGCCGATGGATGATGTCCAGTCGCTGTAGATCATGAAGCAATTCATTCGTCAGTTTAGCCGTCTTCGTTTCAAACGTGAACAATGGACTCACGGGTATTAGATGGCCAACCGGATTGACCGTATCCAGGTGTGTTAAACTCATTTCGAACTTGGGGAGGTTCTTGCTGAGGATATTGATTGGCAGAAAATGAAGGGTCAGGAACTACATTGAGACTAGCAGTTTGAGTGTTCATTCATACAGTGTAAAGTACTTTGGATGGAAACGGACCTGGAGAACGTGAGGTTCGAAACGGTAGATGAAGAGGAGGTAGCACAGTGCGCCCACCCTGTCCTATGTGAAATAGACCTCGACGCCCGTTGTTGTTACTGTTGTTAGTACCTCCGCCGGCGGGGCTTCTTCGCGTCGGTCGTCCGAAACAGCCATAAGAAAAATGCTCCTCTGAGGGATGATTGGACATCGTGAGTTTAAGCGAGAGTGAATTATGATCGTCGGAAGTCCGTGAACGACTTTCCGCGATTAAGTAGTGCTCCCCGG
This sequence comes from Amylocystis lapponica, assembly GCA_022376435.1. Lineage (NCBI taxonomy): Eukaryota > Fungi > Basidiomycota > Agaricomycetes > Polyporales > Postiaceae > Amylocystis > Amylocystis lapponica. Next base: position 92,166 of record JABYQE010000014.1, read on the forward strand.
GCGGTCCACGAGGCACGCTGCGCATGTCGATGCCTACGGACGCCGTGCAGGCTCGAGGCCAACGGTCGCACTGCAATGTGTCACAGCAGTCGTCGGCCTAGTGGTAGAGGCGCGTAACGTGAACACTGTTACATGTACGTCGTGCCAAAGACAAGTTGGGACGAGTCGTACGTATGCGGGCAGGCGGAGGGAGGAGGGAGGGATCTGTGGGCAATGGGCACAACCGGAAGAGAGGAACAGAGCGTGCCTCGTCTCGCAAATCTGGCAGATTCCTGGATCCTGTGCTGCTGGAAAAAAAAGATGATGCCAGAGGTGCAGGCTGTGTAGACCAAGTCGAGAATACGTGGTCAAACGGCAAGGGGAGGAAATGAGGTATTACTCGGGTTGAAATTGAGGTGACAATTGGGTGAGAAACATTACAATTGGGTAGGAGAGCCGCACGGTGAAGACTCCGCGTTCTTATGATGTGGTCGACAGCAGAGAAGTGTACACGACTCTGGCTCCTCGGAGCCTGCAGCGATCTCGCCTCGTGTCTCCAGCATGCCGTCGGGTCACTTTCAACCATGCTCGTTTCCCAGATGCACCGCCGAAAGCCTTTCCAAATTGCGTGCCAAATCCCGGGGTCAGCCGTAATCTGAGTGCGCACTTGGTGCGACGACGGAGGTAAGTTCATTTCGCGGCGCCGGAAGGGAGACCGAGGCGAAGGTTCCGGTGCCTGATATAGTTTGGACTGATGGTTATCCGTTTGGCCGTGTAGACAATTGAGATTGCCAAAGAGAGGTCAGATGGTTTCTGGATGTAACGTACAGACTACAACAGACAACCAGACTAGAAGCAAATGGTTCAGAACAAGAGACGAGATACATCGGGTCGAGATCGCATGGCCCAATCACTTCCTGCGGTTGTTCGGAGATGCACTTGAACCGCCCACCATCCCGCGCGGCGTCCGTAGTTCGATTGGCAGTCTGAAATTCTCTCAATACAACATTCCGAATAGCGGGCCATGTGCACGACAGAAGCAGAAGCGCCGTGTCAGAAGATCAGGTCGTCGACTGATAATTCGGTCACACGTGAAGCCGCCGAAAAAAAAAGCAGGCAGAATTTATCCAGTTGCCAGGCAAACTCTGCGTGCTAGATACGCGACGGCCTTCGCGCTGAGCAATGTAATTAAAATGTGGTCCGTCTTTGACGCTCTCCCGACATTCGCGGCGCTGCATCTCGCTGAGCGCGCCAGCGGGGTCACGAGGCGCGGGTCACAGATACCGGATATGGCGTCCGTAGGATCGGTAGCGGCGCCACCGTCTGCTTCCGAGTGCGACACCAGTCTGCTCGTCGTACTCTGCAACGTCGAGCAACATGGCAGCCTCACCGCGTCGTCCATTGCCAACCCCGCCAGCGTCTCCGCCATCCGCGTATCAGAATTACGTGCATCGAGATGCGCAACCCGCTGCCCTCCCCGACTTGTACGGTTACGGGAATCCCTACGTCTCTCCTTACCCTTACCCGCCATTCACTCCGTCCTCACCTGAGTATGACGACCAGCAGCAGTCGTCAAGCATCTTGCGCGGTGGTACTCTGCTGCACAAGGGTTTCTACGATTTGCTCTCACTGATTCCTTCAACTCCCTCTCCCTCTCGACTGTTCTGGCGCGACACAGCGGATCCAGTCGCTGGACCAAGGTATGAAGAGATCGGTCCAGCTACAGATGCTCCAATCAGTCCTCCTTCCACATCTCCGCCTGCTTCCCCTCCGGCCAGGAATTTAAAGGGACGCCGAATTAGTAAAGACATGGTGTCTCGGCCAACAGGATTCGTGTATGTCTGAGGATAATCAATATTACTCTATTTTGCTCAACTTCGCATGGTGTTAGTCATTTGGTGCATGCCTCGGATGTTGATCAGGCGACGGCATTGCTCACTAGATGGGGCCCGGAAGGGCAGGGAAAGCTGGGAGGTCAGATCAATTGTGTTATTTGCATCGCATGGCTGCGTTGCTCAAATCTGTCTCTTGTAGATCCACGATGGGCCGACCCTATCAAGGACCGCATCCGACAGACTAACCAGGCTAGAGCAGTGAACGAAGTCGTGAATGCTCTCAAACCTTCTCCGAGCAGCTTAAATAGATCCAATGGTGCTCAACCTCCACCTCTTCGTGTCATGAACGGTGTTAGTACCACCACCTCCTCCACACTCACCACAGCGGCGCGGGAGAACGTCCAATTGTCTCCGGCATCACCCACTATCTTGTCCCCCGTGCAGACACCCACAGGTCTGCCAGGAAATTCCACGATCCGATGGACCACTGGTCTAGCCGCTCATCCGGAGCATGAGCACGAGGAGACGGCCGCTATAGATCCGGAGAAGGACCTGCCGGATATCCCACCTGCACGTCCTCGGAAACCCATTCATCCGTCTCTATCTACTATGGAAAAAGCTGTTTCCGCCAAGATCTACTTTGAGAACCTCTATTTTGCTTTGCTGCGGAAACCTCCGTCGCGCGAACAACGGCGGCTGGCAATGGAGAAGGACATGATGAATATGCAGTTAAGCGAGGCGCAGAAGGAATACCTCCGTGGAAGATGGCGGCAAAACGAGACGGATTACCTACGCGACCGCCGGCGGAAAGTCGACGCCAGCGCATTCGTCAAACTCAAGACCATAGGTCATGGTTCGTTTTTGGACATGCTACTTCCAGCGATGCGCGGGCTTACCAAATGGACGTCGCAGGCGCTTTCGGAGTTGTATCGCTCGTCCGCGAGCGTTCCAGTGGACAACTGTTCGCTATGAAACAGGTGATTGTTCTCTGGAATTTCTGGCCCCTCCATTTCTCATCACTTCATTTCCACAGTTGCGGAAGACGGATATGTTACGTAAGGGACAAGAGGGACATGTGCGCGCAGAGCGAGATATCCTCAAATCCGCATCCCTCGTCAGTACCCCTGGTGGAGCCGAGTGGATTGTCAGGCTGTACTACAGCTTCCAAGATCGCGACCACCTGTATCTCGTCAGTCCTGTTTCTTACTCGCGATGATTTCGTCGAGTGGATATAGGAGGGCGGCTGATTTCATTTTGATTTCATATCCGATAGGTACTAGAGTACATGGGTGGTGGAGACCTTCTCAATCTCCTGATAGAGAGGGACGTCTTCGACGAAGATTTTACACGGTTCTACGTCGCTGAGGTCAGTCTTATCCGCTCAGACTTTCTCTCAGGCTGATCTCCGAGCTCTTGATTTTCTGACGCCATTGTTCTCGTATCATATCAATTTTCCTTTCTGTAGATGGTGCTCGCTATTGAGTCGTGTCACAAACATGGCTTCATCCACAGGGATATCAAGCCGGACGTAAGTCTAAGTTCCGATTTAAACCATTGTTTCCGCGGATGGGTCTCATGGATCCCAATCCTGGCACCGGTTAATTTCTCTTCATTCTCCAACAGAACTTCCTGTTTGATCCAGAAGGACACATTAAGCTTAGTGACTTCGGTCTTGCGTGAGTAACGTTTGTCCAACCGGCCGCGGGTGGCACAACCCGCATATCTCACGCTAACATTAATGACGTCCCGCGTTGCACCAGCACGGATCTCCACTGGGCTCACGACACCTCGTGTCCGTCACAACCCCTATATTTGCTGTGCCTACGCCTGATGCATTGCGACTGCCCCCCAGACTACGAGCAACAGCGACTGCATCTCCTGCACAAGCACGGCATCGACCTTGAAGACAACCATGGCGCCGGTGCGGCAGACGGCACGCGGACCCGGCGCCTCGACCGCAAGGAGGTGGAACGCTTGATGGGTGGAGGTGACGGCCAGGGCGGCATCTTCACCTGGAGGAGAAGAACAAGCGCAAGGTAATGCGCGTCCTCTGTGGCTGTGTTCCGGACGGCTAATCCCTAGCACTTCCACGCAGCTGGCGTACTCAGTGTGAGTGTTCGCATTACCGCACACGGTGGGGCGCTACTGACGACATCGCTGCAGCGCCGGGACAAATTCGTACAGTAAGTGGGAATTATGACCGCCCAGAAAGGCTCCCGTATACTCACGTATTCTCCATCAGTGTCTCCTGAGGTGATTAGGGGGCACGGTATAGCTACTCCTGTGACTGGTGGAGCCTGGCGTCATCCTGTTCGAATGCCTCTACGGGTGGGCCTCTTAGTCTCCGACCGCAACAATGACACTAATACGACATGTTCCTCTGACAGGTTCCCGCCCTTTGTTAGCAATTCGGTTAGTATACGGGACGTGCATGGATATGTCTACTAACGTGTATTTGCTTTTTTGTGCGGCATTGAATATTCTTTCCACGGCTAGCGCCACGTCACTAGGCAAAAGATCCTGAATTGGCGTCAGTCGCTCCGCTTTCCCTCCCGACCGCGCGTTTCACATGAAGGCGTCAACCTCATGGAGCAGCTGCTCTGCGAAGCCGAGGACCGCCTAGGCTCCCAACCTCGTCATCTGTGAGCAGGCCAAACTCCATGATTATACAGGCGAGGCGGAGTGCCTTCATCTCTCCGAATGGCACCTTGGGTAGCGTGGATGGCGCACATTTGATCAAGGTCAATGCCGACGTTTCGCACTCACGGAAAGAGATACTAATTTTTTCTGATGCGCTAGGCACACCCGTGGTTCCGGGGAATTGATTGGGACAACATACATAGGTATCCGGCGCCATACAAACCTGACCTCCACGCGCCGGACGACACACGTCACTTCGACGATGACATCCCGCCCGAGGTAAAGCACGGCACTGCAATTATTTTAATCATGTACATACTCACTATCCCGCAGCCCCTCGCACCCGCAAACGGCGCAGCTGCAGATGCTACGCGCGACCCTATGCTTCGGGACAAGGTGCATGGCCAAGATATCATGGATGTCCGCAAGGCCTTGGCCTTCGCCGGCTTCACCCACAAGAGTCCGCGGGTCATTAGCTATGTACGGGCCGATAAGGCTTTCGACCCGGAGCCTGATACATACGGCCGCGATGAAGCTGAACGAGGACGGTCAAGCTTCCGCGAGAATCGGGAGACCGGCCAAGGACGAGCGATGTCTTTATGAGTTTTCGGCGATCGTATACGAAGTGCATCCTCCACGAGCCCATACCACGAGTTCGCAGTACATCATTTATTCGACACTCACGCGCAGTTTTATTCATTTCTAACCGGACTTGCCGACGATACCATTGGAGTTGTTGTATGTATGTAATGATTTCGTACCGCTCCGTCTTCTTGCCATCCACTTGTAACACACGATCCACAACTCCCGGGACGATCTGGTTGTTCTTTGAATAGAAACAACACATGGTGGCCACGCAGATCAAGACCTCTGTGGCCTGCGTGAGTCTAGTGGCCGATCCACCGATAGTAAGAGATGGACGAGTCATTGGTGCGATTGAGGGTCTGTGGCCAACAGCAACCCCAGTCTGCGCGCGCAGGGTGGCCATCTTTAACGTCAACGTCAAGGGACCGGTGCCTACACCGAAGCGCGCTCTGACCTCGTGTTAGTAAGAAGGCTACTACTCGGCCACCCACGGTCAGAACGCTCGCGGTGGCCCCGAAGAATTATGCATGATCTAGCGATTAAGCTTTCCACGTCGCCTAATTCATTTCAGTCGCAAATAGAACAACGTACTCAAAACGGTCTCTAAGATACGAAGGAAATGAAGGGACATCTTGTCAAGAATGCCACTTCCAAAGCAGTCGAGACATGCGGCTGCCGCATGGTGCTGAGTACGCAAGATGACGATCGGAGCATTCCTAACCTGATTTAGTATTTCAAGATCCCTGCTAGAGCATTGGGAACACAGAGTCTTGCCCATGCACCTCCCAGGTTGATGTCCCGATTCACAACTACCGAGACACGACAAAAACATGCACCCGCCAGGGAGTGGAAAACGCGACTAGAGTCTCAAACCTAGGTGTCGGGTTCGTCGAGAATCAGCGGACGTGTCAGACAGACGCTAACTCACTGAGAAGGCCCGGGATCGCTAGTTTCGCCATGCCACGTTGCGAACTAGTACGTCTCATCACGCACGGGTTGCCTGAGGCGGTAAGACACTTGACACACAAGCGTACTGCGCCGAGTAGGAGGACCTGATCGAGACCTTTGATTAATCCCCGGCGACGAGTACTGAAGCGGCTCTGGGGTATGACGATATGGATCGCATTTCATTTCATTTGAAGTTATGAAATGGATATTTCGACCCCAATTCAGAGGAAATGAATATGCGCGGAATGGCTAGCAAGCATGGCAGAAGCACTCACCGAGCCGGAGTGCCCGCCCGAACGGCATGCTACAACTCCCGCTTCCTCTATTCAAAGGTATGTGCCACAAGCAACGAGGGCAGTTCCGACCAGCAACCAGCGACCAGCGAGCCCCCACGCCGTTTGTTCGACGTCGGCTGTTATAAGATTCACCAGGTTCTGAAGTTCTCGTGCGAAGACCGCTATGATTCTGGCATGGGAGCGTCGCGAACGTTCTCGTTGTATTTCCACAATGGTTCAGAACGATACCCAAGGTAGAGAGAAGTACGGACCGCTTCGTGCCACGACCGCGTCTCCAAAAGACCGATCACGGCGCCCAGAGCGACTTGTTCCTGTGCCCAGCAAGTCGGAAGGTTGTTGAGTGGACCAAATCAGGAAGGCCTCGCAAACCACGCCGCTTGTGCCAATATTGGCAAGTCTTGCTCCATATAAATCGTCGCCGCTGTCGGATGTGTGCAGCTGCTGTTCGAGAACACTGCGGGCGGCTGATAGAGTGCGAGCATTACGACGCATGCGGCGAGTTCGTTCCTGGGTCGAGCTGACAGACGCCATTCGCGACATCCTACGCCGTCGGACCCCCTGAAAACGGCAAGCCAGAGGCTTCGAGGCTGACGAAGGTGTCGGGCGAGAATCCGATGATTGTCCTGTTCCAACAACACCGGCCAGTGACAGCATCGGATCTTGCCGGTGGTCCAGACGTCCACAGATGGCAACTGTTCAAGAACCTCGCGCGAGTCTCCAGAGGCAACACAGGTACTCCTTCAAGTTCAACGTTCAACGTTCAGGGTATCTCCATCAGACGTAGGATCAAGTCCCAAGCCGATGTCGTGCCCGGCATTCATCGGAAATATTAAAATTAATACAAGACATACACTCCAGGAACAGGGTCCGAAGGCGACAAAAACGACGTGCATCACTCTGGCATGCCGTTCCGCATGTTCTGGAATTGGCTCGTCTCGTAACTCAGCCAGTTCGGGCTGTAATCCAGGCCACCCATCGCGTCCTTGACGACTGCGACCAGGCTCCTCCCCGGCTGCGCGTCCTTCCCGCGCCCGCCCTCCATACCCTCGCGCACCCCGCTCTTGTCCCCGCTCAGCTCCCAGAACATGCTCCCTCCGAGCCCCTCCCGGGCGATCCACGCACCCTTCCACGCACCGACCTCCTCTGCATCAAAGCTCACCATCTCCTTCGTCTGGTAGTCGTATGTCCAGCTCGCGAGCGCCTGCTCGTCACGCAACACGTACGAGCCCGGCAGCGGCAGCGCGCGATAGTCATACACGCCCTGTTCCCAGCTGCCCGCCCCGATGCCCTGGAACGGCCGCCCGGGCCCCTCGGTGTTCATGAAACTCCGGCCGTAGAGCGGGATGCCCACGATGATCTTGGCACGCGGGACGCCCTGCGCAATGTACCACTGGATGGACTCGTTCGCGCTGATGGGCCCGCCGAAGATGTTCGCCTGGTGGTTTGCAATCTGGTCCCACGAGCCAGCTGGAGCGATGTGAGCCAGCGAATACGGTATCGAAGCTCGCGCGGCGCTCACAGAAATCGTAGGCCATCATGTTCCAGAAGTCAAGGTAGCGATCCATTTCGCGCGCGTGGAGTTTCTTGTAGTTGTCCGGACCGCAGGGCGCGGCGATCTAACAGTGATATAAGCATTGGGTGCGGAAACATTCGTGTCCCGCACGCACGGTGAGCAAGAACTTGTAGTCAGCAGCCTTTTTCCTCGCGTGTTCGTCCAGGGCGGATCTCAGCTCCTTGAGAAGCTCGACGTAACCTCTCGCCTGTTCGTCATTTTGAGGGTACTCGTAGTCGATATCGAGTCCATCCAAGCCATTGTCCTCCAGAAGCCTCACAGCCGATGCTACAAATTTCGATCTGAGAGAAGGGTTGACGACGATGGGGTGGAATGTCGGGGAATATGTCCAGCCACCTATGGACAAGATCACTTTGAGGTGTCGGTTTTGCTTCTTCAGCTTGTAGATGGCCTTGAAGTTGCCGTACAGGTTCTTGCCGACGTCGTTCCAGGAATCACCTGGGTAGTGGATGTCCTGGTCGGCCCAAGTGTCGGATAGGAATACTTCACCCGAGTCTCCCTTGATGTTTGCGAATGCGTAGAGGATATGGCTAGATTGACGTGAGCGCTAAATCTACCCGAGGAGTAGTATTGGCTCACGTCAAGTTCTCGACTGGGATCTGGGAAGGCGGAAATTTTCTTCCATAAATCCCCCTATACACCATGTCAGTGAAAAAGCGTACGCGCATCGAAAACAAATGTACCAATTTACGAAACTGGGGATTCAGGTTAATGACGCAATCGAAACATGGAGCACATTAACGCACTATCCGACGCTGTACTTTCCACCGCTCGACATATCTGTATTATTTGGAGGGACTGCTGGAGAGATAGAGATATCCTCCGAGTCCGAAATGGGAGACGTCTGTGGTTCCTGTTCGGCTGTGCTTCGTTCTAGAGTCCACTGGCCGGCTTGGTACGCCGCGAGCGCCACGAGCGAGACGGTTGCAGTGAAGAGGAGCACTCGAGCGACCGAGCGATATGTGAGGCGTGATTTAAGAGATGGAGTATGTTTTACTGGACCGGAGTCGGTGGGCACTGGCTCATACGACGACTGTCCTGGCATCACCGTGACGGCGCTAGCTGTGATGCGCGGGCACTCGGAGTGGCTGCGGAGCGCCCGCCACTGGGGGGGATTTCACGGCACGTGACCGTAGACGCGTCGCGCCACGGCCCCGGGCCATGCGGCCTTGGCTCGGTTCCGGCGCGGCCAGCGGACTCTCGCGCCTCCTCCGCCTCAAAAATTGTTCTCGGAGCGAGCGGTATATTGCACGAGAAAACAAAAAATCTGCACCGTATCTCTGCCTTTCTGACTTGCATGATGCTGTCTATTCCCAGGTAAACCTCCGACGTCGTGCACAGCGCACTCGTCCAGCGCGGTCAGGGAACATGCACGACGCCTGCTGGCAGGCCAGTCAATCATCTCAAGAAGATGAAGCAGCAGATCCGCCAGACCCTGTACGGTACCATCGGGGGAAATATCTTGCTGCATCCGGCTGGCCTCGAGGTGCTCGCTCTCCGTCTCCAGACGTCCGTCGCACTTCCGAGCGGAGTCCGCCAAGAACCGCGTCCGTCGTGCCCTCTGGTGTGCGGCCACTGCGCCCACAGTAAGTGGGGGTCAGAGCAGCTTCCGCGTATGATCCGCGGAATAGACTTTTAGACGGGCGGCCACACCTCAGGCTTGCTCAGGCGGCATGCAGAGGCTCACCGTTTCCGCGCAGGCCGCAACGAAGCACCGGGCCCTGTCGCAGCTTTCTTGCACTGCCTCTCTGCGTGTTTGGGGGCGTACGAGGTAGCACCGCGGGACTCGGAATCCGGGGGGCGGTGCAATACTGTTCAAACATGCATGCATCCGCGGAGTGTGCTGACCTAGAGTGCGTACTAAGCTGAAGGACTCCGTTTTTCCATAGGAGCCTCCGCCCCACGGAGTCCAACATGAACGCCCAGTCGCATGCATTGCTCCACACTCTGTTGGCGACGAGCAAGTGAGCAAATCACGCAATGGTCTAGATGTTGAATTTCCAGCTCACTTTTTTTGCGCAGTATTCTACGACAGCAAGCTGGTCCGCGGCACTCTCGAGTGGTGTGTGCAAGTAGATGGAAGCCATCACATCGCAAAGAACAGTGAGCTTGTTTTTATCGGTCTTAGAATGTCGAAGAAACTATTCTCGATGAAAAGAGAGCGGCCATCAAGACGAACAATCAGGATTTCTGTCGAAACCGAAATGAAATGAGCCGAATTGACGGCGCCACAGAACAAGTCATAAGTCCCTACGCTTCATTCTGGATTACAAGTCAATACGTTAATCTCCCACTCAGGGACCACTCATCTCGCCGAATTCTCGGAAGTCCAAAAGTCTGTAATACGCTATGTCTTCCATACATGTCATGAAGATCGGCTTGAGCTACAAAATAAATTAGATGATCAAACACTCAGCGTCCTCAGCCACCTTTGACCTCCCTCCACAGCGGAGTCAACGCCTGTGCAACGGTATTCGCCGCTACATCTAGGCAATCCCGCAGCTGGTCGTCCTCTATGCTCTTCAGTACGCCCCTCGCCCTCCACCGATCGGGGTGGAACCGCTTGTGGCTCTTTTCGACAAATGCCTTGTAGTCCTGACTCCGCATCAAGACTTTCACAGCACGGAAGAACGCCTCGACGGCGCCCCAGTCAATATCCTCCACCTTGAGCGCAGCAGGCGAATGCAAGACCGGCCACGGCACGACCTCGAACGAGACGGGATCGGCCGCGGTGAACTTCGCCGTGTCAAACGCCTCGCACAACAACTTGTAGCGCTCTAGCGCGCGCGATGGTGTCCACGGGCCATACGCCCAGCGCACCCTCTGTTGCTGTCGTCGCGCCTGCTCTTGCTCAGCCCGGGCATGCGCATCCCGCCTTTGTTGCTCCTGTCTCGCTCGGGCGTCGGCAGCCTCGCGTCTGCGCCATTCGTCTGCTGCTTTCCTGCGTCGGGCCTCCGCCTCTCGCCGCTGCTCCTCCTCCGCTTGCGCGCGTCGTGCGTCCTCTGCTGCCTGCGCCTCCGCTTGTCGCCTCCGCGCGGACTCTTCCCATAGTGGTCTATCTTTCTCGAGCTCAGCGAGCTTCCGCCGCGACTCCTCGATAGCCGCCTGGTGCAACGCCTCTTCTTCGTTCATTTCCGTCTCCATCTCCGTCTCCATCTCGGGAGGTTCCGTCGCTGGTGTCGACGCGTCGCCGGACCCTATGTGTATTATGAGTTGTACACTACGCGTGGGGAGACAGACAGTACTCACTGAGGCCGTTCGCGACGTTTTTCATGAGAGTGTCGATGAATTTCTGCTGTAGCGCCTCGTTCCGGTTGTGCAAGCGCTCCTTGAAGTGTGCCATGCGGCGCTTCTCGCGCTCTGCGTGTTTCTCCTGCAGAACATGTCGGACCGCTGTCGGCGACATTGTGCGCATGCGCTTGTTCGGATGGCCCACACCGTCATGAGAATGGTTCCGGTGCCCGTCTGTGCTCTGCGAGCGGGGGGCGGGTGCGCCTCAGGTGTAGGTGATGCCGCTAGAACAGCTATGTGAGTGTGGTTGCACTGCGGAAGAACGCCACACACCTTTCCGCTTCACAGGGCTTGCAGGCCGGGCGGCGTGCTCTTGCTCCCCCCGATGCGAGGACTCGTCTGACTCCATCGTCAGGTCGATCATCTCCTGGTCCGGCCCCGGGCCCTCGAAGGACTTCGAGGTTGCTGCTCCCTTCTCCCGCTTCATCCTGCGGCCGTCATCTGAAGCCGCTTGGCGTCTTCTCCACCGCTGATCAAAGGAGAGCGTGGTCCTGATGTTGGGGGCGGTGTACGTGCGCTGGATGCGCCGCCGGCCGGCGACCACAATCTCCTCTACCTCGTCCTCTTCCTCGTCCTCGATTTCTGTCGAGTCGTCAGAGATAGTGATGTGTGAACGGAACCGTTTGGGGGCGGGAGTTGCTTGCTCCGGGTGGGGCGAAGAGCGTGGGCGCTTTCCCGCGCGAGGGGGGGTCTGCGGCGCATTTACATGGCGAGGATCTAGAGGGACACTCTCAAAGCTCGCGCGCCCCTTATTCTTCTTCTTAGATATGACAGTCATATTTGGCGAGGCATCCACGAAGCAGTCGTAGTCAGGGTCCAGCTTGTGGATGTCCCACTGGTCTTCAGAGCAATATATGCATTCGCTGCGGATCGCGTTAATTCGAGGATATGGCGAGTGGTACGGTATACGCAAGAGATCCCCTGCTCACCCGCAGATCTCGATGACCCTCGGCCACGCCCCCTCATTCTCTACGCCCTGTGCCCACTGTGCGCGAGGAACGAACCGCCAGAAGCTCCCGCCATTGGGAGGCGTCTCAATAACGACGCGTTTGGGGCGGTACAATTCTTCATGGGTGGATAATTTTCGAACGTTTGGGACGTCGTGGCCAGAGGTCGCGGTGAGGGGGTGGAAGAAGGCAAACAAAAGCGTCGAGCCGGGGACGCGCAAAAGTCGTTCTGGCTGTGTCGGGTCGAGCAAGCCGGGCCTCGAGCCTTGGATTGAGCGCGGCGCGGGCTGCTGAGAAGGCCCTGCGCGGGTCGACTGCATGGTCTGCGGAATGGGTGGATGATGTTGGCGTTACGATTCACGACCGCCACAAACTTGAAACCTGTGGCCTAGCACGTGGCCGGCATCTTCGGCGCTTAAACCACAACGACCGTGCAGTGCGTCTACTCAACGCTTTCTTTTTTCTGCTCCTGTGCTGCTATCTGGGGACCTCTCGCGTCTTGCGGTCTGTCTGTCCGATTGTCTGGTCTTGAAGCATCGCACAGCACACTTGCGCAGGAAAATTCAGTTCTGTCTTCGGAGTGGAAGATGCCGATAGCTTTAAGTACTTAGTGCTCTTACTAGTCCAGTACTCTCGGCGTTTGTTCTGATTGAATGGTGTCGGGGAAGCCCACGCAGATCGACTGCAGAGTCTTCTCAAATGCGAGAAGGGTGGCAAGTGTCTCCAAAGCTATATCTTTCAAGTCAGTGGGCCCTCCTGGACCGGCAACGTTCGTCCAAACAAGCTGAAACAAGGCATGATTCCGAGTCAGGGAGCGTGAATGAAATCCACATAGCTGCGTCGTGGAGGCTCCACACAGTGACTGCGATTGACTCGTCCTGCAGCGCGCGTACAAGTACAATAGCAAAGCCGCGGCTGGCGTCCTCCAACAACCCCGTATTCCAGATTCCTGCGCCTCCTCTGGGCTTGAGATCACCATGACCAGCCTACGGACATTCCAGAACGAGATAGACGAGATACATCACCGTGAAACCGCCAAGCAGCGCGCGCAAGCTACTGTAGACCGCACCAGGGAGACCAAGAAGCCCGCAGTCAAGCCACCGGCGGCGAAGGAGGCGAAGGACACCAACGACACCGACGACACCGACGCAGGCCTGGGAGAGGCAGACTTTTCGGATATCGACGAGCAGATACAGGTGAATGCCGTTGGAAACGGCTGTCATCGACTCGCATTGATCTTGGCGAACATGTTTTAAAGACACTGCTGTTGTCAGAGACGCCGTCGAATCGCGACCGGGCGCGGGACCTGGTCGCAGCGCTGCTAACGCGACATCGCGGGGAATATGTTTTTCGAATAGGTGCGCAGCCCCCACATGCCAAGCTGTTCGTGGGAGAATCAGCCGTGAACTCGGAGGGCTGGAGGGGGACGGTGCGCACGGAATCGGAGTTGGACGCTCTGCGGCAAGGGGTGATCCAAGTTGTGGACGAGGTTGGAGGGAAGGTGCGTACGTCGGCACTGGTAGTCTCCGTTTGGCAGGATCTGAGGCATAGCATGTTTCCAAAGACTTCTGTGCTGTTCGAGTCAAGAACAGACCAGCCACGAGCGGCACTACTACTACGTCTTCCTCCTGAAAATGTGTCATTAACGCCGGAAGTGCGCTGTGCGGTAGTTGGGAATGTGGACAGCGGGAAGTCAACAACATTAGGTGTTCTGACGCGAGGTGCTGTTGATCACTCTCAGACGAGCATCCTCACTGATGATCGCGACTCCAGGTGCGCTGGATGACGGACGAGGTCGCGCGCGAGTGAGCCTATTCCGACATAAGCATGAGATAGAGAGCGGGCGGACATCGAGCGTAGGCATGGAGGTATGTGGTTTTGCGCATTGCTTGCGACTTCGCCAAATGAGAAGTGTTTGTGCAGATACTAGGCTTTGGCCCTTCTGGGGCACCAATACTACCTTCGACCGCGCACTCCAACGATGCGGATGTGATCAGGCGAGAGAAGTTGGGCTGGGAAGAGATCTCCGTTCAAGCGGCCAAGATCGTCTCGTTCATCGGTCGGCACCTTGCTTGCATTTGGCGGTCCACCGGTTACTTACGCCCTGAATGCACACAGATCTAGCAGGCCATGAGAGGTACCTTAAGACTACGCTGTATGGCCTGACGTCGGGCGCGCCGTCATGCGTTATCCTGATTGTGGGCGCCAACGCCGGACTGATAGGTATGTCGAAGGAGCACCTTGCAATAGCACTTGCCTTGAGTGTTCCAGTGGTGGTTTGCATCACCAAGGTAATGCGAGTGGCTCGCCGTCTTCGAAGCGATGAATTCAGTTCGTGGTGTGGCTAGATTGACATGACCCCGCCGAACGTGCTTGCGAAGACCATCGAGCAGGTGACAAAGATCATGAAGAGTCCCGGGTGCCGGTGCGTTGTTGCTTTGTTATCAATTTATGGATCTGCTGAACAGTGTTGTCGTCATACTACTAGAAAGACTCCAATATTTGTCAAATCTGCCGAGATCGCGGTGGAAGTCTCGCAAGTGTTTGCTAAGGAGAAGTATGTTGAGTGACGCAGGTAGATCGTTCTATATACTCATCAAGTGTAGGTTATGCCCCATCTTCCAATTATCCAACGTCACCGGAGAAGGCCTCGACCATGTAAGTATTCGTTCTTCTTCTCAGTATCTTGTGTTCATATACCGTTGATATAGTTGCGCACATTTCTTAATCTTCTGCCGTCTAGCGAAGGCGATACCGAGAAATTCATGGCAGATCAGCCATTAGAGGTAGGCCAATTTGCCTTCCGCATCACAGATCTATTCATCCATACGCAATTCCAGTATTCTGTGACTGAAGTATGGTGCGGCCTTTATCATGTCTTGGAAAAACCACAAAGCGTTGGCTAACACATCTGAAACCACAGGTCCGTGCCTTATGTGGGAACCGTCGTCGATGGCATCTTGAACAGCGGAACCATCAAGATCGGCGACTCCGTCCTGCTTGGCCCGGATGCCAATGGTAATTACCTGAGCACCATGGTCAAGGACATGCGGCGCAAGAGGTGCGGCGCAATGTGTTGCCTGCGCACACGTCTTATGTCTGCTTTTTTGCGATAGGGCGCCAGTCACCGGCGCTGAAGCCGGGCAGTGCGTCTCGATGGCGCTCAAACGTGTGCGGCGGACGGCTGTCCGCAAGGGCATGGTACTAGTGCACAAGACTGAGTCCCCTCCCAAAGGTAGGAAGCAATTTGTCAACCCATGCGGTATGCTGACCACGTTGCGCGGGTTCTCAGCGGTGCGAAGCTTCGAAGGGCAGGTCCTAATACTATAGTGCGCGGTCCTCCCATTGCTCCTTGAAGCGCCGACGCTGACACGTTGCAGCCATAACACGACCTTGCAGCGGAATTACCAGGTACGTGCGATTTGTCTATAGGTGCAGACACTCCGCCGCTGACATACGCTGGTTCGTTTCCGCGAAGGCGATGCTTCATTGCGGTGTGCGTGCTCTCTCGCTGTTCCTTGCTGCCACGGTCGACGGCTGATGCATTGTACAGGCTGTACGCCAGACCGTTCGAATATTGAACATGGACCACCCGCAAGGTGTCCTGCGGACTGGCGACCGTGCCATTGTGACATTTGAGTTCATCTCACATCCCGAGTTTATCAAGGAGGGTATGAAGTTATTATTCCGCGAGGGGAAGACGAAGGTGAGGAATTCAGTTCTGTCCACGGAGAACGCGGACCAAGCTGATTTAGCTGTCCAGGGCCTCGGTGTCATAACCCGAATATTGTAAACCCCATGGACTTTTCTCTCCTCAATTCGGATGGTTGTAACATCGTGCGCAGTGTGTACGTATACGGAATAGGTGTATCCATTATTTCTTCACTTATCTCCGCTATGCTGTGTGATATCGGTCCCGAGTGGATGGCATCACTTCCTCACATCGCGTTGCAGTGTTGCAACTATAGGGGTGCATGGCTGCCACACATAACTCGACGGTCAAGCGACGCACTGCAGACGAATACAAAACTATCGAACGACAACGTGAGTACGACGTAGTGCTAGGCGCGGGAACTTTTGACGAGTGATGACAAGTGATGGTGAGGACATCAGCGTTTACACCAAGGGCCGCAGCGGATGTCTTTCCGGCGTCCATAAAACTTGCATTGCTGCAATCTCCTTTGGACCAATTTGAAGTATGAGGGCGGAACGACTGCATACCTGAGACTTGAAGCGGAAATAAGGGAGAGGTGGTGTGCACGTTGTCGCGTACTTACGAACGCGCGGGGTTGGCGAGACGCGTAAGCGCCCAAATTGGCGCTATGCGTGCGTCAGTGTCGGCAGGCGAGGCTCTGCGCATGTTCCATGCCTGCCAAGTACCTCCGGAACCTCTCGTTCGAGCTACTCTGTCCTCTTCTCGGGCTCTTGGGGTTTTCTGGCTCTGCTGTTCCATCACAACATTGGTCGCGGGAGTGGTCGTACCGCTATCTAGTTATCGATTGAACTTTGACTGCTTCGGGAGCCCGCCCAAGGGCTCTACGGCTACTCTGAACGGTCATGGCGACTGCAGCGATCACTCCAGACATCGACGAGTACGCTTTGCGGCGCACGCACTCTACTGGGGACCTGCCTGACACTCCGGATTCAGCGAGGCCGGGTCGCCGCCATCGACGTTCAGATAGCCAGGCGCAGAGGGGCTTGAACGGGGTCTCCGATCTGCAGCACCACGAGCTCTCGCACTTCGATGCACATGCACCCACCCCAATCGCCTCTCTGAGGCCTGCTCATATGCGTTCACCGAGCATCCCGATACCATTGGACATGTCTCTGCGTCAACTCCAAGATGTTCCCCGGTCCCAAACTAATCTTCCACCTACACAAAATAGAGGACCGCGGTCCTGGGTAGACCAATTCCTAGTCTTTCTTGGATATTCAGGGGTCGACGCAAAGGCGCGACGAGAGCTTGTATCTCTTATTTTCAGTCTGTCGTTTGGTTTCGTGCAGGTATGTCATCTAACCAGGAGTTGTACTGATCTCGTGCTGATCAACTTGTCTAGTATGTTGTCGTTATTGCCTTGCTGGTATATTCGGCACATCATGAAAGTGTAACGATGCCGGGTCTGAGTGAGTGGGAAGCATGCTCGAGACCACTAGGGGTGTGGGACTCCCTTTGGCTGATCAGAACGACACTCAACTGCTCTCTGTCCGTCTGGAGTTGGCAGAGAGCACGCGCACTCCGAATGCTGTGTGTACTCATCTATATTTTATACAGCGAAGACGCTGACACGTCGCTATCATGTTCGAAAGTTTGGCCCAAACGCGTAGAGAAGCCGACGCCGAAGCCGGACGCCCGGGTAGCCTGAACGGTGGGATAGCAACATCTGCTCGACCATCTCAGCCTCGAGTCTCAAGGGCTTCTGGCCCTTCTGCTAGCGGTCATCCCCCTGATTCTCATGCGGAACAAGGCGGTGACCTCAAACATACACATCTGTACTCCCGGTCAGTGATCTTTCTACTGCTATACCAGGCCATTCCGATTGGACCGCCTTTATTTTCCGCTGCATCCAATACTAACAGTTGCTGGCTGTGAACAGGTTGTCGATCCTCACCTCTTTCGTATCTCTAGCATGGTTTTTGACTGCTCATATCTTCGAATATACCTCCGTCAATACTTGCCGGCTCTCCTCGCCACATCTCTGGTGGCTCACGTTCGGTATCCTATGTGTCCTCTACCTGATGGTTCTCGAGATATTTCTTCTCGGCCTCCTCGTCTTCTTCGTTGGTCCCCTCTTCTACGTACGTCCTCTCCCCAAGTCTCTCAGATGTCCCATCGCTAACATCACACAGCTCTTCTGGAACGTCGTTCTGCTTTGTCTCGGCCGTCACCCACTCCGGAATCCACACTATATCAAGCCCGAGATCGGCAAGCTCCCCAAGTCCATAGTGGACAAGATCCCGCTGGTGCTCTACATCCCCCCGCCGCCCGAGGTTTCGTCCCAAGACACAGTGTTCAAGCACCCAGCCCTGTCCGCATCTGCACACTCGTACCCGCCGAAGCCTCCCGCGCAGCCAAAGAGGCGATTCGCGTTCCTGCGGAGCGTGGCCGCGCGGAAGGGCAAGAACGGCGCGGGCTCCCGCGCTACAGGCGTAAAGGCAGACAGTGCAGGCTCTTCTGGTGTGCAGGGCGGAGATGAAAAGACGACGTGGGAGGATAACTGGGAGCCGGGTGAGTACCCGTTCGTACGGCTCGAGGGGAATCGCGCGGCGTGCGCGATTTGTCTATTGGATTTCGAGGAGCCGAAGCGGGTCGGCGAGGCTGAGAAGGCGGAGGATGCGACGAAGGAAGATGTGGATGTGTCTGCCGAGCGTCCTGCGGACGTCGATCACACCGAGGGAAACACGCATGAGGCTGTGGAGAACCAGGAAGTGCTGCGGGTACAGGTGGAGGATGTGTCGGAGGAGGAGAGGAAGCAATTAAGGTTGGACGATGCCGGGGAGGGTGCGCAACCGTTGCGGCTGCTGGGTTGTGGACATGTGTTCCATGTGAGTGCTATGGTCCTCGCTTCTTGTATGTGTGATAATGCTTATATTTCCACAGAAAACCTGTGTCGACCCTTGGCTGACCGATGTATCTGGTCGCTGCCCCATCTGCCAGCGCCCCGTCGAGGTGAAGCCGCCTCCTAAAAAGAAGGACAAGAGCAGACGGACATCGTAGACGTGTTTTCTTTTTCGTTGTATCTATATTGCTGTCGGCGTTTGTATCACTGCTAGCCTGATCATCGTTTGACCAATGCGTCACTCATTCATTCAAGTCTTGTTTTCATCCTGTGTATGACACTCTTACGACCTTTACCTACTAGTACTGCGTTGTTAGCCTCTCTTTACGAACTTGTACTCTAATGCAATCTCATTGTACGGTGGTCTCGATACTCACAGGCTAAGCGGACTTGGTCATCGTTTCCCACGATGAGCAGCGCAGGTCATTTGAGCACCACGTAGTACTGGTGTCACAAAAGTCTTTCCCTCATACCACATCCTCCCCACCCTGCTCATCGTGAACAGGCTCACATTGTTGAGTGCTTCACTAGGTTTAACCCGTCACAGGCACAGTGCTCCTCGGACACCCGTATAATTTTCAAAATGTCACTTACCGCTGCTGACCTCCAGGTAATGTGTTTCCCTTTTCATTTCATTGGTATGCTTACATTTAGCAGAGGAGGCACGAACTCGAAGGGGCTGAAGACCCATTTCCGGCCTTACCTGACGCTCCAGCTGAACCTCGTCCTACTCCGACCAATGGAGATCTCGACCCCGACTCGTCGGAGGCCTTCCCCTCGCTCGCCCCGTCTGCTCAAAGCGTGAACAAGCCGGCTACTTCTGCCTGGGGTGCTGCTGCTGGCCCGCGCATCAGGTCCACCGTTTTCAAACCGTCCCTTGTTTCCGACACGTTCACCATCGCAGCAGTGGATCTTTCTACCGCTGGCAGGGATGGCAAGCCTACGTCACTCGGTGAAATCATGAGGCAGGTCATCATGCAGTACAAAGTCAAGCTGGAAGCTTCTACGAACCAGAAGTTGCGGCAGACTACGGTCAATATCAAGGCTGAGTCGCAGAAGGACCTCGACAAGGCCAAACGTAGTCTGATTGCCCTGCTGAGCCCTGTTGTATGTTTCATGTCACATGCAGCTTTGCACGCGCTCACGTAGTTGATAAGGTCACTTTGGTTTTGAATGCTCCGGCTTCCACGATTGGGATGATCATTGGCCCCAAGGGCGCGACTCTTAAGCAAGTTCGCGACCAGACGGGTGTCAGGGTTGATATTCCCCGCCGCGAGTCTCTGCCTGTTCCTAATGGTCACGCTAATGGTGGTGCCTCTCACTCGCCCTCTCGCACCACGACGCCTCTTCTCGGTGCTGTGGTGGCCGACGACGATGACGAGCCTCTGATCCCCGTTTCAATCACCGGTCCCCAGCCGTACGCAGTTGAAGCCCAGGCAATGCTGAACGAAATAATAGCCACGAGGCGTTCCCGCACGACCCAGCGAGTCACAGGGATCCCGCCGCATGTCCTTCCTTTCCTGTTCCCGCGTCGCAGCGTGTTCGAAGGTGCAGCACAGGGTGGGGATATTTCGCTGACGCTAAACGCGGCTGCCTTCGAGATTTCTGTCTCGGGTGATCGCGATGCTGTTATACGCGTCGTCGAAGCTATTCGGTCAGGAATCGAGTACTTCACAACCGAGATCACGTCCCTTCGTATGACTCTGCCAAAGCGTCAACACCGTCTGCTCACCGGCAAGGGTGCAGACGAGATCATGGCCAAAGGCAAGTGCGCTATCGTCGTTCCCAAGCCGGAGGAGTCCAACGAGGAGATCATCATCTGGGGCAAGCCTACGGATCTGTCTCTTGGTGTTCAAGCGGTTATGGAAAAAGCGAACTCGGCGTACATCCACGAATTCCCTCTTCCTGGTCCTATCGCCGTATCGCGCCAGCTGGTCACGTACATGACTCTCGTTGATTTCCATCAGACGCTGGCGAACCTCTATCCTGGTGTCTTGGTTTATACTCCTCCCTTGGCTTCTCTTGACAAAGCCACTGTTCTGAACGTTGATATTGTGGGCGAGAAGAGCCAGGTTGATTTGGCCGTCAGGGAAGTCTCGGGGCTGATTGGAAAGCTTATCTGCGGTACCAAGGACGTCCCTATTGATTGGGTAGTGCATCATATTATCAATTCACCCAAGAATGCCAAGAAGTACGTCCTTACCTATTTAGCGGGAACGAGATCTCACAAATCGTTCTTTCACACCTCTCCATGAATTTGATGTAGGATCAAGGCATTCCACGATGAGCACAACGTCCTGGTTTATTTCCCTCTCGAATCCCTGGAACAGTCTACGGTATTATTGGTTTACGACCCAACTTCGCCCTCCGCGTCACCCTCTCCCGTCGAGAAGACCAAGAAACTCGAGGATGTGGAAAAGGAGCTTCTCAAGATGGCACACGACGCCGCAGATGTCACGGCAGAGCTCATTCCTGTTGAGAAGAAATGGCATGAGCTTGTGGTCGGATGGGGCGGCGCCAATCTCAATGCGTGAGTGGCCTTTTCACTTGAGAATATCCATATTGACGAGATCTGGTTTCAGTATCATAGGCGAAGACGGGACGCTTTCGATCAAAGTCGGTGCGGACGCGGCAGATCCGTCTGGAGAGGACGTTATCCTTGTCCGCGGCATCAGAACGGAAGTCGAACGTGCTGCCGAGAAGATCAAGAAAATCGTGGAAGATGCCAAGACCGACGAGATTGAGAGCGGCTACGTGCGTGCTCTTCATATCGGTGCTATAACTGTGCTCACGGACTTGTGTGCAGTCTGCCGAGTTCGAAATTGACAAGGTATTCGTGGGTCGTATCGTCGGTGCGCAGGGCTCTGGTGTCAACCGGCTTCGGGATGAACTTCGTGTCAAGATCGACTTCTCCGACGAGGCTGACGACAAGGAGAAGGAACATAGCAAGAAAAAGAAAACTGTTCCTCTCCAGAAGTCTAAAGTCGTGGTATGTCGAGCGTTAACTCATTGTCATCAATGTGTAACGTTCCCCTCTTTTCAGCTCGTGGGCCGTAAGGAAAATGTAGAGGAAGCCAAGAAGCGCATCCTCGGTCAGGTTGAGCGGCTAGTGAGTTTCAGTGCTGTTCGTTGAAAGTAAAATATGATGCTGAAGCTTGTGCTTCCAGGCTGATGAAACTTCGGAAGTGCTCAAGATTCCTCACCAGTACCATTCTTCTCTGATCGGTCAGCATGGCAAATACGTCGTTCGACTCGAAGACAAGTACAGTGTCAAGATTACTTTTCCTCGCGAGTCGGCAGAGAACGGTGAAGGCAGGACCAGGGAAGCGCTCAAGCCCGACGAGGTACTCATCAAGGGCGGCAAGAAGGGTGTTGCTGATGCCAAGTCCGAACTGATGGATGTTAGTATGCCGGTTATCGCAGAAAGCAGCTACTGACCTACTGCGTGCGTGTAGGCAGTCGAGTTCGAGAAGGAGTCCAACAACGTCATCAAGTTCACTGTACCCACCCGTTCCGTCGCACGCATCTTGGGCAAATCCGGCGCGACGATCAACGACATCAAGTATAACACGGGTGTACAGATCGACGTCGACAGGGCCGATGATAATTCCGTCGCAAATATCACCGTTCGTGGGTCGAAGAAAGCCATTTCTGAGGCTAAGGCGGCGATTATGGAGATCTCGGACCAGGTCGGTGAGGAGACGACGGCGAGTGTCGAGGTGGAGAGCAAGTTCCACCGCACTCTTATTGGGGCTGGTGGCCAGGGCCTGAAAGAGCTCATCGCGCGGTGCGGGGGTCCCACTGACCCGAAAGCGCAGGCTGGTCTTGTCCGATTGTAAGTCACTTGGTCGACCTGCGTGCTATTTTGGAACTCAAGAGACGGTATAGCCCTCGACAAGGAGAGCCCTCCGACGAGGTTCGTCTCCGTGGAGAGCCGAAGCTCGTCGCGAAGCTGAAGGCGGAACTGGAGAAAACTGTGGCTACGCTTCGGGATCGTGTTGTACTCGGCATCGAGGTACCTGCAGCTCAGCATCGTGCCTTGATCGGACGAGGCGGTCAACATCTCAATGATCTGCAAAACCGTACAGGCGTTCAAGTGCAGTTCCCCGGCTCGCGATCGTATCATCAAGTTGGCGAAGCAGAGAACGCTGCTGACTTTGCCGATGTCGATGCGGCAAACATCGTCAAGGTGTCTGGCTCACGCGCTGCCTGTGAGAAGGCCATCGAAGAGCTAAAGGTATGCGTTAACTTGATACGCGTTGAGAGATTATTGACATCGTCTCCAGGCTCAAGTCAGGCCCCCAGCTCCTGAGAGCATTGCTGCCACCGTCACTGTTCCTTTGAAATATCATCATGCTGTGTCACAGCAAGGCAACTTCTTCCGAACGTTGCGATCATTTGGCGTCCAGGTCGATCAATCCCTGATGCCCCAAAAGTCGGCCGTCCCTCCGCACCCAGTGCCGCAAGCCGATGGATCGGCTGCGCGCATCGACGACCCCGACGACACGGCTGGTGCGGACCTGCAGTGGCAAGTTGTTCCCAACTATCAGGACGCCGAGGAGGGAGAGTCCGAGTGGACATTGAAAGCCCGAGACCAAGCTGGTTTGGATCGCGCGCTGAAGCTCACGCACGAGGCGATTGAGCATGCCGAAAAGATGTCTCACGTTGGCTTCTTGACGATGCCTGACCGTAGCTCGTTCCCTAGGATTGTTGGATCGAAGGGATCTAACGTTGCTCGCCTTCGCAACGAGAGCGGGGCAGACATTACTGTCAGCCGCGAGGACAGCACGATCACGATCATAGGTATGTTGACGTCGTCCACCTGGAAGATCTCCGCTCAAATATTCCCCAGGATCTGAAACCGCCATCGAGGCTGCGAAGGAGGCTATCTTAAAAACAGCTGCGACTCGGCCGCCTCCTAGAGGCCGTCGGGAAGCGTAACGTCTTCCGTCATATTAACACTACCTCCATGGGAATTGCTGGTCAACGGGTAAAGGGATGATTGGGCTCGAGAAGGTCAACAGTACAAACTAGCAATTCGGTATACCACACATGCTCCTTGATTTCGCGCACTCGTTAGTACCTCCCATGATGATGATAATAATGACTACCTTCTCCTGGACCTGCTGTCTGCGACCGTGTCATAATATATATTACACACAGGCCTTTCTAAGCCTAATAGATAATGATCTGACCTCGGACTTCGTCCAAGTTTCGACTACGTACATGGCGCGCGTCTACATCTGTTTGCAGCTGGGCCGGCGCAGGCTTGCTCCTGGTATTTGTTCTCAACATTTACGAAGACTATATGCGATGCAAATATTTGCTCTGGACTCTTGCGCTGATTCTGGTTAACGACAGGACAGTTCACGGCCGATCGATTACGACGGGCGAAAGCTCCTCCGTAAAAAACCTGAGGGCGCCTTGATTGCGTGATCTCCTCACCATCGCCGACATGAAAATCCTTTCATGTCAACTTCTCGACATGCAAATTCATACACCATCCGTAGCCCAGGTACTGAATAGCTTAGAAGTCTACAGCAGTTATGGCAAACACACCCCACGGTGGGATCTTGAAGGTACGTTGCCTCGAGGATGTCCCACTCGGTCGCTGATCGCGATCTGCTCTATGCAGGATCTTGTTGCGAGAGATGAACCCCTTCGCGAAAAACTCAGAGCAGAAGCTGCTGCACTACCGGACATCGTATTGACAGAGGTGAGGCTACATGCTGTACCCATGTTCCGGAGTCTGTTCCTCATGTCATTGTAGCGTCAATTGTGCGATCTTGAACTCATTACGAATGGAGGGTTTAGTCCTTTGGAGGGGTTTATGAACGAGGCAGATTACACCAGGTGATTGCTCTTAACAAGTGTAGCGCTGACTGCTCTATTAATACGCATCAGTGTTGTGGACACTCTGCATCTCGCAGATGGGACATTATTTCCCATACCTGTAACTCTCGATGTTGCTAGGGCAGATATTGAACGTCTGTCAATCACACCTGGAGCGTTGGTAGCCCTACGAGATCCTCGAGACGACGAAGCGCTTGCGATCCTCACCGGTGCGTCCTTACACAAAAAGTAGCAGCGACCTTGTCTGACTTCCCTAGTTGAGGATATCTACCAGCCAGACTTAGTGAAGGAGGCCGTCGCAGTCTTCGGTGCAAACGACCCAGCACATCCTTCCGTAGCTTACCTCCAAAACAAAGTCAAAGACTGCTATATTGGTGGCAAAGTCCAGGCGATCCAACCACCTACACACTTCGACTACGTTGCACTCAGATGTGTGCAGTTCATCTTTATTCGTGATTTCTTCCAGAGCCTGACATTGTCGCAGACACTCCCACTGAACTACGTGCACACTTCAAAAAACTTGCATGGCGCAAGGTGGTTGCATTCCAGACACGAAACCCGATGCATCGCGCACATCGCGAATTGACTGTCCGTGCAGCGCGCGACCGATCGGCCAACGTTCTCATCCACCCGGTCGTTGGCCTCACAAAACCCGGCGACGTCGACCACTATACGCGGGTGCGCGTTTATGAAGCCATCATGGCCAAGTACCCGAATGGCATGGGTCATCTCGCGCTGCTACCGCTGGCCATGCGGATGGCAGGCCCGCGCGAGGCTGTCTGGCACGCAATAATCCGCAAGAACTACGGCGCAACACACTTCATCGTCGGTCGTGACCACGCGGGCCCCGGCAAGAATTCGCAGGGCAAGGACTTCTACGGTCCGTATGATGCCCAGGAGCTTGTCACGAAGTACCGCGACGAGCTGCATATCGAGATGGTGCCGTTCCAGCAGATGACGTATCTGCCCTCAACGGACGAGTATATGCCCTTCGACGAAGTGCCCAAGGGTGTGCAGACACTTGATATCTCTGGGACAGAGCTGCGCCGACGCCTGAAGACCGGCACTCCCATCCCTGATTGGTTCAGCTATGAGTGCGTGTTCTGTTCGGACCCGGCCTTCGCATTCGCTGATAACCGACGTAGTGCTGTTGTGAAGACCCTCCGCGAAAGCTATCCTCCGCGCCTCCAGCAGGGCTTTGTCGTCTTCTTGACTGGCCTTCACAACTCTGGCAAGGACACCATCGCAAAAGCGCTGCAAGTCACGTTCAACGAGCAGGGTGGCCGTAGCGTGTCGCTCCTCCTTGGCGAGTCAATCCGTCCGGATCTCGACACGCGTACGTTCCCCGCATTGCCCGCCTGTCTTCGTAACAATCCTAATACGTCTTCGGACAGCCTTCAGCCTTACCTCTGAAGAGCGCGCGAAGAACTTGCAGCGCATCGGATTCGTGTCTGCCGAGCTCGCTCGCGCCGGCGCGGCAGTCGTCGCGGCGCCAATCGCTCCCCAGCGGGCAGCACGGGATGCGGTAAAGAGCACAGTGCTCCAGACCGCTGGCGCCGGGGGCAATTTCTTCGTCGTCCATGTTGCAACGCCGCTCGCGCATTGCGAGGCGACCGACCGGAAGGGTGTGTATGCGCGTGCGCGCAAAGGCGAAATTTCGGGCGTGCCGGGCGTCGACGAGGTATACGAGGCGCCTGAGAGCGCGGACTTGACTGTGGACGTCACCGCACAGAGTGTGCCGGAGATTGTGCACAGTAAGCAAATACTTTCTTGTGAGACGTACGATCATATGCTCACTGTGTGCGTGCAGGCATCGTGCTACTTCTTGAAACCAATGCCTTGTTGTAGGTGGATCGCATGCTATATGTGCGTGTCCCTGTACATACTGGACTTCTCGGGCTTGGCTTCTTGGGCATTTGCTCCAGACGCGAATTTTGCGGGGTACTTTGCGGATCCTTCAGCGTGATAGAATGCAGTATAGACATGCGCAGTACTAGTGTCTAAGATTAAATGTAAACAATGCAGTGTCACTGGCAAGAGGGTGGCTTTATTGTGGCCTTTCGAAATTACTTGTACTCGCGAGGCTTGCAATGTCGGAGTCTCGGACGCGTGGCAGGGCCGCAGGCGGTGCTTCAAGTGCCGCCATCACCTACTTACCCGAGCCTGGAATAGCAGGCATTGACCAGCAGCGCTTCCGTCAGTCCTTGGCAACGAACAAACAAAACGCCGACGGTAATAATGGCATTTCCACACAGCCTCGAGATGCCTCAGTACATTATACTTACACCTGCTAGCGCCATAGCTTATTCTTTTTCTTGTCTTGTCTCATGAAGTCCCTCGCGCCCTCCTTGCTACTCTATCTCGGTTTACTGTTGGATGATCTCGCTGGTGCGTTCAGGATACCGGTCGTGGGTCGGCAAGAGCAGTGGGGATGGCCGGGGGCGGGGGCAGGCGTCGCGCGAAGGGCGGGCATGACATCGGACCTGGTCAACTCGGGGGATGTCAGATATTACACGAATGTCTCCCTAGGAGGCGACATGTTCCAGGTGCTCATCGACACGGGCAGGTGAGTAAAATCAATGGATCGTTATGGCACGAATGCTGACCCGTGCTGCAGCTCAGACCTGTGGGTCGCGGGCAACGTCCATAATGCAAAGAGTTTGGGCAAGTCTGCGTCGGTCAACTATGCGATCGGCGAGGCCTCAGGTACGTGCGTGCAGGCTACAAATTGTCGGGTGTCTCATTCTGCTGCAGGGACCGTCATGACTGCCGAGCTGCAGTTTGAAGGCTATACCATCAGCGATCAGGCATTCAGTAAGCACCTTCCTCCGTCTGTTCAAGCCGCATCGTCTTACCGTCCCTACAGTCAGCGTCGCTGTCGACTCCGCGCACCCAACAGGTCAAGGAACGATAGGGTTGGGACCAAACAGCGGGTCTGAGGTGCATTCCACAGTGGATAGCGGGGCGGGTGATGCGGTGCTCGATCGCATATTCCGTCAGAACACATCGACGCCGAACTACCTCACGATCCTCCTCGGCCGCGACGATGATACCGCCAATCCGTTCGCGGGCGACATCACGGTCGGCTCGCTCGTGTCTGGGTTCGAGAATATTACCTCGCAGCCGAAGCTCCAGGTCCAGGGTGACCTCGACTCCGCTAACCAGCACTGGCAAACCCTGTTGGACAAGGATGGAATTTTGGGACCCGATGGCCAAGTTATCCAGACGCCGTCGTCGGTGAGGGGTGGCAGTCAGCTTACGGTCGTTTTTGATTCAGGGTTCTCACTTCCCCAAGTTCCTCGGTATGCTTTCTATGTTGACAGTCGAGTGCCGGTGTTGATGCTGGGTCTCACGCAGCGCCGTCTCTGATGCGATATACGGCCGTGTCCCCGGTGCGAACTTCACGTCGTACACGCAGACGGGACAGGTTTGGACCGTTCCGTGCAACGTGGAGCTCAACGTTACCTTCAAGTTCGGAGGGATCTCCTTCCCTGTCAATCCTGTCGACACAAGCTCGGACGCCTTCTATGTCAAGGACGCGAATGGGGACTCTGTTTGTATCGGGACGTTCCAGCCGATTACGAGCGCAGCATCGTCGGATTTTGACATGATTTTGGGCATGGCCTTCTGTACGTCGCTCCGATTTAACTGTATTCTCGTGTATACCAATCATCTCCTGCTCCTAGTGCGCAACGCATATCTGCTTGTCGACTTTGGCGACTTCGTCGATGGGTCGTCCAGCAAAGTGGGCGAGCCGTATATTCAGCTGCTGTCCACGACCAACCCCGCCACAGCACACACAAACTTCGTATCACAACGTCTCAACGGCATCGACAATACGTCGTCCTTCCACCTAGGACCCGCAATGCCCAACATGTATAACGACGACGACGCAACCGTCTCGAACAGCGAGTCGCTTTCGGAGAAGATCAAGCCATACTTGCCGTACATCATCGCGGGCAGTGCTGCTGTCGGCGTGCTGTTGATCATCGCCGTGTGGTACTGCATCTCGAACAGCAGACGGAACGCGTACCGCCGCCTGCAGGACCCTGCGCCCATTGGCATTCACCACGAGCTGCCGCCATCGCGGTATCAGCAACCACACCGTCGCTACTGATCCATTTCTCACTATCATACTGACGGGACACGAGTGCGCTTGTTACGAATAGTTAACACACAGACAGTCGCTGGAATATCGCAACTAATTTATTGTACTGACATGGTCATTGTGGTCTCGACGGCTGTAAATACAGAGGAACGCGAGGCGGGTGATATACCGGGAGAAGCTCACCTGGATGGGGAATGGCACCGCCGCCCGGTTTGACAATGAACGTTAATGAACTGCCAGATGCAGGCGCTGGCCGCCGAGGCGTGACGTGGGCTGTGACCGCAATGAGCTTGGCGTTCGCCGATGGCCGCTGGCAACGATGGCGACCGCTCGAGAATGCTTTGCCGAATGCCGTGCAGCACGCGGCCCGAAGGGTCGAAGCGCTGCAGCTGATAGATCACGGCCTGGGGCGATGGCGGTCCCACGGTGGTGTGAGGGCGGCGATTGCCCGACGACGGCGAGTGGAGATGGCAGGAAGAGAGAGGAAGGAGGAGGGGGCGAGGGGAGGGAGGAGGGGAGGAGGGAGGGGAGGAGGTGGTGGTGGGAGATAAGATGGGTTCGGCGCATGTGTGGCGTGCCACGGATGGGTCGGAGTTCGCCATGGGCAGTGACGAGCTCCTGCGCTGTTTGGGCCGGCGCACGCGTGCGAACAAGTCCGAGCTGGGCTGTCGGCTCTGACGCTCGTAAAACCCCTTGTCAACGCCCCCATCCTCCATCCCACCACCCACACCCACCCCCGCCCCGCCCACCTCCCATCCTCCCCCCTCCCTTTCAACATGCCGCCCGCCGCCGACCACGACGATCAGATGAACTCCGCCGCCCCGTCCCCCATGGGCCCCGTCAGCGACGACAGCGACAACACCATGCAGATCGACTCCGACGTCGACGTCGACGTCCAGAGGCTCCCCGACGCTGATGCTGAGGGCGACGACGCAGACGATGATGATGCCGACGAGTCTGCCAAGCCCAGTGGCGCGTCCTCGTCCCATCTTGCCATGCATCAAGTAAGTCGTCCCATCTTGCAGGGCGTCATGGGTGTTGTATTGAAAGAGTAGTCATCACAGGTTAAAGATGAAGAAGACTCAGTGTGTTGTTTATTATGTTATCTATTTAATCATACTTATCCACAGTCTCCCCAGGGTTATGAAGACGACCCCGACGAAGAGGAAGAGGACAACGACGAGGAAGACGCGTCATATGCAGATGAGGAGTACGGCTCTTCCAAGAAGAAGGCTCCCAAGAAGAAGAAGCAGCCCTCCAAGCCCAGAGGTGCGTCGACCAACTTCCACTGCCGGTCGTCGTCCATAATCTCCGCCCCAGTCGTCCCCCGCACTCCCCCTCTGACTCCGATTCCGATTATGGCTCTCGCTCCAAGAAGAAGAAAAGGCCAAGGGTGTCCGCTGATGAAATTCGCGTCTCCGGGAGAGGCGGCAAGGTCCCTAATTATGTCGACGACGTCCAAGGGTTCGACCAGTTCGAGGACGAGACCGCCGGCGACTCTTATGTTGTCGACCCCAGTGCCCCGTGAAGGAGGAGGACGAAATTGAAGCAGTCCTCAGTCATTGTCGGGACGAGGGGCATGAGAATGACGCAGAAGACGACTGGTACAGCAATATCGTACGTTGTGTTGTTCCTCTGCTGGCGTTCTCCTGACTGAGTGGCCGTGGCCTGCAGCGTTTCCACATCAAGTGGAAGGGGTTTCGCATTTGCATAATACCGACGAGGTCTACGAGTTCCTGAAGCGATTCAGAGGTCTAAAGCGAGTAGACAACTACATCAAGAACTGGAAGATCCACCAGGAGCGTCTCCAGGATCCCGAACTATCTCGCGAAGATGCCGAAGCGTTGAACCTCGCGCGAGAGCGCGAGCGGGAGGACCAAGAGAGCCACAAGATCATCGAGCGTATCGTTAGCCACCGCGAGAGCCAAAAGGAGACGGAGTATTACTGCAAATGGCTCGGCCTTGGCTACGACCATTGCACATGGGAGGTACAGGACGAGATTCGCGCCATCGCAAAGAACGAAATCGAGGCGTATAGGCGTAGGGAGGCGGAGGCCAAGTTCCCGTACAAGAGCGCGGTGTACTCGAGAACTCGCGGCCGACGTTCAAGAAGATCACCGAGGATCCCGAGTATTTGACTGTAACGGGAGGAGAGCTGAAGGATTTCCAGCTCACTGGCCTTAACTGGCTTGCGTATCTTTGGACCAAGGGTGAGAATGGTATTCTCGCAGATGAGATGGGTCTTGGGAAGGTATGTTGTTGGTGTCGCCTGGTATCGCTGATCCTTCTGACTTCTGATGATGTCGTCCAGACTGTCCAGACTGTGGCGTTCCTCTCGTACCTCTTCCACGAGATGCGTCAATACGGGCCATTTCTTGTCATCGTCCCCTTATCGACCGTGCCAGCTTGGCAAGCGCAGTTCGCAACATGGGCGCCAGACATCCATGTCGTCACCTACATCGGCAGCTCCAAGTCGCGCGATGTTATGCGAGCCGTGGAGTTTGGCGCGTCGAACAAGAAGGTCAAGATGAATGTGCTACTGACGACCTACGAGATCACGCTCCGGGACTCCAAGGAGCTCGGCGAAATTAAGTGGCAGGTTCTCGCCGTTGACGAGGCAAGTGCTGCGCGTTCCGCGGCTTGAGGAGCTGACTGACCCGCGGCCACTCTCGGCCATCTAGGCGCATCGCCTCAAGAACTCGGAGAGCCAACTGTATGAGGCGCTCTCGTCGTTCTCGGCCGCCTCCAAGCTTCTCATCACAGGCACACCACTGCAGAACAACGTCAGGGGTAAGCAGCCCCAGGCCCTGGGCTAGTGACCCCGTTAACCGAAGTCCGTTTACTCTGTTTAGAACTGCTGTCCTTGATGCATTTTCTTATGCCGGAGCAGTGTGAGTTGCAACCTTGTCATGGCGTGAGTGGTATTGGTACTAACGAAGAGGATTCCGCCCAGTCCAATTGACGAACGAGTTCGACCTGGCTGACGCTGACCATGAAGAGAAGATCAAAGGCCTCCACATGCAACTCGAGGAGCTCATGTTGAGGCGCCTCAAGCGCGATGTGCTGACGTCGTTGCCTACAAAGAGCGAGCGCATCCTCCGAGTGGAGATGAGTTCGCTGCAGACACACTTCTACAAGAACATCTTAACTAAGGTGAGTCGTCTTCGAAGCTGTCCCGCGCATGGCTGATTACGATCTTCGTTCTGTAGAACTTCCACGGACTAGTCAAGAGTGCGAACGGCAACAACAACATCAGCTTGCTCAACATTGGTGAGTCGCGCCTATTGTCATGTCGTGCGCCTTTCCATTTACGGCAACCTCAGCGATGGAGCTGAAGAAAGCTGCCAACCATCCGTATCTGTTCGATGGAGCCGAGACCGTACGGACAACCCCGAGGAGACACTTAAGGGTATTGTGATGAGCAGTGGGAAGATGGTGCTGCTGGACAAGCTCCTTGCCCGACTTCGCCAGGATGGGCACCGCGTCTTGATTTTCAGCCAGATGGTCCGGATGCTCGACATCCTAAGCGACTACATGAGCTATCGGGGCTATCAACATCAGCGACTCGACGGCATGGTAGCCTCCGACGCGCGGAAGAAGTCAATCGCGCATTTCAATGCTCCTGGATCGCCGGATTTCGCGTTCCTATTGTCCACTCGCGCTGGGGGCTAGGCATCAACCTGGAAACCGCTGATACCGTGATCATCTTTGATGTGAGTGGCCTTTCTTGCCGTTTGGCGCGGACGCAGTATCCACGTTGCTAAGGCGTCCACGATCTGCAGAGCGACTGGAACCCGCAGAATGACCTGCAGGCAATGGCACGTGCGCATCGCATCGGCCAGAAGTCGCATGTCAGCGTGTATCGCTTCGTGAGCAAGGACACGATGGAGGAGGACGTGCTGGAGCGTGCCAAGAAGAAGATGGTGCTGGAATATGCAAGTACGTTGTGCGCACGCGCTCGCAGCCTGCCTCATTCAATGACGACACCCTGCAGTCATCAACCAGATGGACACGTCGCAAGCGCACCTGAGTTCCAAGGCGGGCGTGCAGGTCAAGGACGCTGCGAAGCCAAACGACCTTAGCAAAGACGAGCTTCATGCGGTGCTGAAGTACGGAGCACAGAGAATGTGAGTGCTCCCTGTCTCGCATGCTTTTGTGGGCATGCTGGGCTCCGTGCTGACGTGCCTGCAGCTTTGACAAGGATGACAACCAGCAGACACAGAAGCTAGACGAGATGGACTTGGACGACATCCTAACCGTGCTGAACACCACGAGACCGTTGCAGCGACGGGCGAGAGCGCCTCCCTAGGTGGCGAAGGTTTCCTTGCGCAGTTCGCGAACGTCAGCGACGTCAAGAACGACATGAACTGGGAGGACATCATTCCTGTTGAGAGCGCCAGCGGTTCGAACGCGATGAGGACCAGCGCAAGGCGGAAGAGCTCGCGGCGCAGGACCACAAGGACAGGAAGCGGTCGCACGCCCCGGTCTCCTACGAGGGTATGGATGTCGACCATACCGCTGCACCAGCGCCGCCTAAGAAGCCCAAGAACCCAGCGCCTCAGCGCAAACGGCGAGTCAAAAGGCGATGGAGTTGAAGGAGCGGGATGTGCGTGTTCTGATCCGCAGCCTGCAACGCTGGGGCGACATTCGTCAGCGATACGACATAATTGTGAGTCATAGATACGCGGAGGTTCTGGTCTGGACTAACCCAGTCTGTAGGTGTCTGAGTCGAAGCTGCAAGAGAAGAACAGAGGCATGATCATTGACACCGCGGATGACATTATCGAGCTTTGCGCTCGAGCTGTCGAGGAGAACAATGCCGAGAAGCGTGCTCGCGTACAAGCAGGCGAGACTCTCACCAACGCACAGAAGAGCAAGGCCGTCCTCGTCACATATCGCAACGTCGGCAACATCAACGCAGAGACCGTGCTCTCTCGCCATCGTGACCTGCAGATCCTCTTCAAGTACCTCCAGCCTCTCGGGGACGACCCGTACAGCTGGAGCATCCCCATCGAGAATATTCGGCCCACGCTCAACTGGTCGGGCCGGTGGGGGCCACAAGACGACTCGATGCTCCTCGTTGGTGCGTACCAATACGGCTTTGGTAATTGGGAAGCCATGGCAAAGGACGGGCACCTGGGACTCGACGGCAAGTTCTTCCTCGAGGAGGGAAAGAAGGGCGAAGACTCGGCGAGCAAGCCCATCCCGAATGCGATCCACCTTGTTCGGCGTGGTGACTTCCTGCTCAGTGTTCTTCGGGAGCATGACGAGAAAATCCGTGCCATCGAGACGACTCTCCAGCGCAAGACACACCACCCCAAGGCGTCCGCATCTCCTCCACCACCCGTTGCATCGACGTCGTACAGCGCGAGCCTGAAGCGGCGGGCGGAGAGTGAAGCGGTCGCCTCGGTGGATGAGGGTAGCATGAAGAGGCGGAAAAGGAGACCAACGCCTACGTTTACGGATTCCTCGTCCGAAGACGAATGGTGGGTCTATGATGTCATCCTTGAGTTTTTCGCTCACATCGGCTCCAGTCCTTCGATGGATGAGGCTGCGACAAAAGAGGAGTTGCGTCCAGTCAAGAAGCAATTGGTGTGTAACGCTGGGATGGTTGGTTCTGTGGCTCGGCTGATCTGGGCTTGCACAGAAAAACCTCAAACTTTCCGGCGGAGATATGCCAAGAGACGACAAGGTGGCGATCCTGAAGGAGTCGTTGGCAGCCATCGGCAAGCGTATAGAGTTCGTCCTCAATCAGAAGCAGGCAGCTGGTGAGGACCGAGATCAGTGGCGGCGGCATCTTTGGACGTGAGTCTGAGCATGTTGTGTTGTCTTTCGTCTCGTCTGACAGTCTCGGCAGATTTGTTACGCTGTTCTGGCCCAAGAAGGTCAAGGCAGGCAAGCTGGAGGAGATTCACGCGAAGATGGTCATAAAGGAAGGCGCACCGCGCGCGTCGTCGAGTGACGGGCCGAGCGCGCCCAAGAAGCCACGTCTCAGCACGGGTTCTACGAGCGTCGGTGCTCCCGGGCGGAGCAACGGGTCTGCACCTCTGCCCTCCGCATCAACGAGCTCGTCGCACGCGAATGGCAAGTATCGGTGACGTGTCTGAACGCAACTCTTGTTTCACTCTTGTTTTTTGTCCTTCCTGTGCCGTCGATCTTCACTCTGTTATACCTACTTGCGTAGCCTCATACCACACTGTATCATTGTCCCCGCCCTGCCTGCACGTCTCTCGCCACCGGAATGTCGAGCCGCGTCTGCCACTACTACTATCCCGTAATCATGGACGCTGTCGTGCTCTCTGCAAGTGTTCTTAGTACTCTGCATCATGTTCTCATCTCCACGCTAGCTCTTGCCTGTGTTCATGTCTGTGTTCATACTGTCGCACGCCCTGTGTATAACATCGTCCTATATAATAATACAACACTGGAACTGTGTTTGCTGCCGTGCGCCTAGCTGTCTACATGTCTGGGTCGCAAGTGCGGTGTAGGTGTAGATATGTATTGTATGATACAGCAGCGTCCTGCAGCGCCAAGATTGAGAATCCATGAAACATACATAATGTGAGCGAACGCATGCGAGATGTAGACTGCGCGTCCTTGTTTTGAGGCAGAGCGCCGCGAAACGGGCCTCACACCACTGGGACACCGACAGCAATGCTCTGGACACGAGGAGACGGCGAGTTCTGCGTGGGGATGCTCCGGGTACACGCATCCCTACTGCCGCGTCAAGTCGATCCTACGCGCAGCAATAGTCAGTCACTTTCTTGGCTCCAGGAAGGGGCGACTCGGACTGGGCAGAGGGGTGAGGGATGCGCGGCGCACAGGGCAGGAAGCTGACTTACTCTCGTCCCTGCACACGGATGGCAGGCCGCAACGCGGTCGTGCCGGTGCCGCGCTTGCGATGGTGCTTTGTGCTGACGTGGACGCTGACGAGCGGCTGGCGCTCCGCGTGCGCTGGATCTGCAGCCGGTGCAGGCGCACCGCCTGAGGGGCGTCGCTGGGACCCCGAGGTACGCCGCGTTCGAGGAGGGTTTGCGGGTGCGGGAGCAGGTTGCTGAGGCGCAGCTGCGCGGGCCGCTGTATGGAAGATGGTCGTGTGAGCACGCATACAGCCTGCAGGTGATATCACGCAACGCACCCTCGACGACCTTGGCGTCCGCCTCGCGGTGGAAGCTCTCCATGAGCGCGGCATAGCGGCGCACCTGCCACGCAAGCTGGCTCGCACGCGCGGTGTTCCCCTGGCTCAGCGCCCACTTGCGCTCCTCCTTGAACCGGCGGCGCTCCGAGTCTGCGAGGCTCGCACGCGCACGCAGGACTGCCACTGCACGTTCATTCGGCGTGAGCCGTCCGTCTGGGTCGATCGAGGACGGGACGGAGTCGAGCGAATTGACGGTGCGGTGCTGGTGTAGGTCAGCGCGGGCGTCAGCGGGCGCACTTCGACGGCGCGCGGGTGCCGCTCGCCGTCGCCGTGCTCGTGGCGCGGCGTACGGGAGTGTGGCTCGACATGGCGCGAGGGACGGGCTCGCTCTTGGCTGCGCCCGAAGGAGACGAGGCGGATGCGTCGGCTGGGCTCGTAGGGCGCACCGGACGTGGCGCGATCCTTGGGCTTGTCGGCGGGAATGCGGCATCGTCGAAGAGGCGGGAGAGATGTCGGTGAAGACGACGCCGAGGGCGACGCCAAGAAGGGTGCAGCAGACTGCGTGGCATCGGCGAGACGGAGGAAGTCGATATACAGCTTCGCGGCGATGCCAATGGCCACGGGGATGGCGAGAAGAGCCTGCTGGATGAGGGCCTGGTGGAGTAGCACGCCCTGGAAGAGGCCGGTGAGGAGGCAATTTGGCGCGGTGGATGGTTGGTCTGGGAAGAAGATCGTGTTGAGCACGAGACGTGCACCGAGAGCAGAAAGGAGGGCAAGACCCGTCGTAATTTGCATAGAGGTCATGCAGGCATTTAGATATGAAGGTGTAACAGCAGCTGGCGACTAACTCGCTGCTGCGTGCGCGACGCCCGAGTCGACGTCGACGGGGCAGACGGAGGGAACGGAGATGGATTTTCCAAGTCCAACATGCGTGCTCGTCCATCCATGCATCCCCCACGTGCCCGCGATATGCGAACGACCCCTTACGTAAGCCGTTTTTGCGAGCCGTCTGTACGGCGGCGCTACCGTCTCGGAAGAACGTCGCAGCACTCACAATGGTCGCGCCCAAACGCAAGCGTTCCACCGTCTCGGACAGTGAAGATTTTGAAGTGTCCGAGGCGCATCTCTCGGACAGTGACATTGACATCTCCTCTGCTCTGGTTGGCCGACAGCGTCGACAGGTTCCCGGCCAGACTGTTGAAGATGAAGACGAGGAACTCCAGGAGCTCATCAGAGAGTCTATATCTAAACGCGATGTCAAAGGAGGAACCGATATGCTCAAGAAGACAAAAGGAAAGGCGAAAATGGCCAAAGGAGAAGTTGGTGGAGGCAGTTTTCAGAGCATGGGTACGTCTGGGATTACCGCGGCATCGAGCTCATCTCTTGAGAAAATTCTTTCTAGGGCTCTATCCTTGGCTCCTGCGCTCCTTGACACTCCAAGGGTTTCGCATACCGACTCCGATCCAACGGCTTGCAATACCGGCATTATTATCCAATCCGCCCAGGGATCTCGTTGGGATGGCACGGACAGGTTCCGGAAAATCTTTAGCATATATGGTGCCTCTCGTGCAGCGGCTTGGTGGACGGCACTCATCGACTTTCGGTGCGCGAGCACTTATTTTGCTCCCATCCAGAGAACTCGCTTTGCAGGTCCTCAAGGTTGGAAAAGAACTGGCACGGGGATGGCATGCAGGAGAAGGTGGCCACGCCGGTGATGCAGAAGACGTCGACAGCGGCAAGAAAGGCCAATCGTTGCGCTGGAGTCTGATTGTCGGCGGCGAAGGATTGGATGAGCAGTTCGAGATGATGACCAGCAATCCTGATATGTATGTAGATCTGGTTCAATCTATCTCGACTCTGTCTCACAAATGAGTAGTATCATTGCCACGCCTGGACGACTACTGCATCTCATCGTCGAGATGAATCTCGACTTGAAGTCGGTGCAGTACGCTGTCTTCGATGAGGCAGATCGTCTCTTCGAGATGGGCTTTGAAACGGCCCTCACGGAGATTCTACACCGCCTTCCCGCTACTCGGCAGACTCTCTTGTTCTCCGCCACTTTGCCTAAATCACTTGTCGAATTCGCAAAGGCCGGTCTCCAGAACCCGAAGCTCGTTCGACTCGACGCGGAGACGAAGATCAGCACCGACCTCAAGATGGCATTCTTCTCCGTCAAACAGGCGGAGAAGGATGCTTGTCTCCTGATATTACTTCGAGATGTTATCGGTGTCCCCCTTGGCTCTCCGCAAACAGACCCGAAGGAGCAAACAGACTTCTCAGACGACAAGAAGAAGGGCAAGAGCAAAGCGAGGCACCACGAGGAGACCACAGCGCCACACCAAACGCTCGTCTTCGCTGCAACGAAGCACCACGTCGAGTACCTTACCAACTTACTCGCCGGTGCCGGCTACGCTGTCTCCCACATCTACGGGTCGCTCGACCAGACCGCGCGCTCGCAACAGATGGAGCACTTCCGGCGTGGGCACACGACTGTCCTCGTCGTCACGGACGTCGCCGCACGGGGGATCGACATCCCGGTCCTCGAGAACGTGGTCAACTACGACTTCCCCCAGGGCGCGCGTGTGTTCGTACATCGCGTAGGGCGCACCGCGCGGGCGGGACGCCAGGGCTGGGCATGGTCGTTCGTCACGCACGGCGAGCTGCCGTACCTGCTCGACCTGCAACTCTTCCTCGGCCGGCCCATCCGGAGCGAGGTCGCGGAGGCCAGCGAGCACGTCTACACAGAGGCGCTCGTGCTCGGCCCGTTCGATCGGGACACACTTGACCAGGAGGTGCAGTACGTCCGGCGGCTGGACGAGGAGAACCACAGTCTGCCTACGCTGCGCGATGTGATGAAGAAGGGTCACGGGATGTACGAGCGCAGCAAGGGCAAGGCCAGCCAGGCGAGCTACAGGCGCACGAAGGAGATGATGAAGGAGGGGAAGTGGGGGCTCGTTGGCTCCGACTCGGGCATGCATCCGGTGTTCTTCAGGACCCGCGACGGCTCGGACGCCACTGCAAGATTGGCGGAGGAGGCGAAGAGGAAGGCGCTGCTGCGGGCTGTCAACTCGTTCAGACCCTCCGAAACCGTGCTTGAAATTGGTGCGAGGGGCAACACAGAGACCGCTGCGTTGATGAAGCAGCGGAGGAAGGCCCTCAGTAAGGCCGCTCAAAGAGCGTCCTTGGCATCCACTTCCGCAGCCGCTCTGGCCGCAGACGATGATGCGGAAGATGAGGACGCTGCTCCAACTCAACATGCGGACGTGGAGATGGCTGATGAGGGAGAGATAGCGGTATGTTGCTCCCTGCTTAAGGTCCACTGTTATTGATGGGACGTGTAGGTTGTCTTTGAAACTTACCCCACCAAAAGCGGCAAGGGTGGCAAGGATAATTTCCGGGACAGCGAGTTCTACATGTCGCATTATCAAAAGGACGCCGATACGGAGAAGGGGTTCGTCCGGTCATGTCGCTGCCTAGCTCTACTAACGAGTCATGCAGCTATTCCCTGCGCGATGGCGCTACCTTCGCCGAACAGGCGCAGAACGTCGCATTTGACCTCACAGGCGACGAAGGTGCCGACCGGAAACGTCGTGAGATGAAGTGGGACAAGAAGAAAAAGAAGTTCGTCAAAGGTGGAGGTGAAGGTGCCGACAACGTGAAACTTGTCAGAACCGAGAGTGGCATCAAGCTGCCTGCGACATACCGCAGCGGACGGTTCGACGAGTGGAAGGCCAAGAGCCGCGTCAGCCTGCCTAAAGTCGGCGAAGCCGAGGCGGAGAGCGTGCATCGGCGTGCGTCGACCGGTGCAGGTGGCAGGAAGTTCAAACACAACCGAGTCGTTGCTGCGAAGCCGCTCGACAAGCTCAGTACGGATTACGAGCGCAAGGCGCGGCAAAATAAGAAAAAGGAAGATCATACTGCGGGTGATGCGGGTCCCTCATCATCAAGACCGCCGCTGGGCAAGAAGGGCAAGGTGACTCACCGAAGATTCGGAGGGAAACCTGTGGGAAGGGTTAAGAACGAACTCAAGACAGTTGATCAAATTCGGAGGAACCGAAAGGTCACGGAGAACAAAAGGGCGAAAAATGCTCGGGCTAGTGTAGTAGAGGAAAAGCAAACGATGAGATAGATGTGCACTTCCTGAAATTTGTGCATGCGTAGGTTGCTTGCTCCGATTCCAGTAACACATTACGCTTCGGAGTACTCCCATTTAGCCCCGTCGCCCATAACGACCTTCGCCTCCGGTTTGTCCTCTAGCAAATCGACACCAACGCTTCTGAGCGCGTTTACACACCACTCTGGATATCCTGCCTCGCCGAAATAATTTGAGAAGAAAGTCTTCAATATGCAGGGAAAGTGCCATTGATAATGGCATTCCGCGCGTCACCCAGCACGCGCGCCTGGAAGACGATATTGTGTTGTGTGAGAGCTGACGAACATATTGGTGTAAATCAGACATCCATATTGTTGCGGCGATGACAATTTGGGTACTGACCATGCGCGCCCGCAGTCTCCAGAGTCACTATGTGGTGTAACATTGCTCGAGACGTGCCGTCGGCGCAGGTCGGACAAGGGCATTGTCGTCTATCGGTTGGAAATCCGCGCTGTATTTGCTCAGGCCTCCGAAATGCTGTTAGAAATCAGCACATAAGAGTTCACGGGAGAAATGGTACTCACGGATATTGAGAGGTCCGTTGTGCGTCAGCGCGACACCGAACCTAGCTGTCCGCGTCGGGAAAACGCAGTCCGCCTGAGGAACTTTGAGGCATAAGGAAGCGGAAGCAGACATTTGATGCGCACCATGTCAACGCCCAGAGCAACGCAAACGAGAAGATCTGACCAAGAAATCTGTTCGTCTCAGACTAGAATGAGTTAGGTCTTTACGTACCTTCAGCAAAACCGATGCCCATACAATATCGAGGTCCTGTCCGATATCTCAGCATACTATGAGTGAAGAATGAAGGATCCCTCACGATCTGCAGGAAGTTTGTCTGTGCATTGTTTGACGCTGCATACAGATGAGCTCGATTACTAGCGTTGGTGGAAATCATACATTCTCCAAAGACGTCTATCGCAGGACACGCGATTAGAATCGATGTTATATGGGGCACATTGGAAGGACATACCCTTCTCCTCACCGCCACTGAGGCCTCCGATAGCATAGCCTGCCACTCGATCTTTTCTACTGACCATCTCATCCAAACATTGATCTCGAAGGACCGGGTCGAGACCTCCTTGAACAATGGCGAAGAGATTCTGCACATCTTTCTTGCCAGAATTCTCGTGGAACTCAATACATCTATCCAGCCACCGTATTGTCCTCCACATGGCTTCACCAACTCGTGGACCCACCGTCAGACTAGAAACTAGAATCGCATGAGCAAATGCGGTGCCGTCGTGAATGAGCACAGA
Source organism: Amylocystis lapponica (assembly GCA_022376435.1). Lineage (NCBI taxonomy): Eukaryota > Fungi > Basidiomycota > Agaricomycetes > Polyporales > Postiaceae > Amylocystis > Amylocystis lapponica. Next base: position 133,328 of record JABYQE010000014.1, read on the forward strand.
TTTACCTACGTCGTCGAGTTGCATCATGATGTCCGCTCCGATAGCATGTGAATAGATATACTCTCTTCTGGCTGATGTAAAGTCAGATGGACTCGGAGACATATTAGGGGTCATACTGTGAGCATTGTGGGTTCTCCGTTGAAGGGACTTGAAAACAGTGCGCCCTCCTCCGTAATTTTGGTAAATTTATTCAAAGACACCAGTTGAAATCCACCACTATCCTGCAAACCAGTGAGTTGAAGCTCGATGATATCGTTGCAGACATACGGTCAAGAGGTTGTGTCTCCATCCTTGAAACTTGTGGGCACCTCCAGCTTCGTTCAGAATCTTGATTCCCGGCCGGAGGTTCAAGTGGTATGTGTTGTTCAGGATCAGAGTGACGCCCAAGGCTTCAACCTGTTGAGGCGTAAGCCCCTTTATTGCGGCCTGGGTGGCGACCGGCATGAATGTCGGCAGTGCTGTCACTCCATCTACACTGGCTAGGTTAAGAAAATTAAAATGATTAAAACAGAATGGACTAACGAGGCAGTGTCATCGTGCAAGCCCTTGCTCTGGTGATAGGACATGTTGCAAGCACTTGAAATTGCATTGCATGTATTGAACACGGACAGTGGTACAACGTGTTGCCCTAACAGATCACGAGACAAGCTACTAGTAGTCAAGGAAGGAAGGAAGGAGGAAGAGGCTATTGGCCTCCCGATCCGATCTTTCTGTCGAACCGCTGGCGTCCAAATCCTGAAGTAGTTGAAGTTCAACCACTGCCGAATACCCTCTGGCTCGCTGCAGAGCGGCATTTCTGAGGAATGCAGCTTGGTCGGTATGGCATACGACATCTGCACTTGAAAAACACACTAGGCCAGTCGATATTACGATCTCGGCGAGTTCATGGACAAGCCGACCTGCTGGATGATTTGCGGTCACGAGGGCTCGTCTCAGACATTACTAGGTATGATCCTTGCATTCAGCGTACTATCTCTCCTGATTGTATGTAAGACCAGACGCATTGCAGGCAGAGATTCGGCGGCAGCCGCAAGTAGTATACGCTGGTATTGACCCGACAGCGAAGTCTCTCCATGTCGGGCACCTTCTTCCGCTGCTCTGCCTTCTCCACTTCCAGATTCGCGGACATCAGATCATACCCTTGGTATGTTCGATGCATATCAAACACGCTCTCTTGACGGATATTTTGCTAGATAGGAGGAGCCACTGGTCTCATTGGGGATCCTTCCGGTCGTTCCACGGAGAGGCCACTGTCGGAACAAGCCGTGATCGAAGACAACGTCGTCAATCTCACCGCGGCTGTGCAGCGGTTTTATTCCAGAGCGTACGAATACGCTCAGAAGAGGTCAGAGGGCCCGGCCGAGTCGGTTCGCGCTCCGGATGTCCGGAACAATATCCACTGGCTCAAGGATTTGAACCTGCTCGAATTTTTGCGAACTGTCGGCTTTCATAGCAGAGTCAACACAATGCTAGCACGAGATAGGTTGGTCCGACATCATCTTCTCGATGCCGTTGCTCACGTTATCTGCAGCGTCCGCGCTCGTCTTGAGTCTCAACAGGGCATTTCTTTCACAGAGTTCACATATCAGTTGCTACAATCCTACGACTTCCTCACACTCCACAAAACAGCAGGATGCTCGATCCAGATAGGCGGCTCCGACCAGTGGGGGAACATTGTTGCAGGCATTGATCTCATCAACCGCGTGAACGCGACAGCCGGGTCCGAGAGCAGTACAGAAAAGGGGTTTGGGATTGTCACCCCTTTGCTGACGACCGCCTCCGGCGAGAAGTTTGGCAAGAGTGCGGGCAATGCGGTCTCTCTGGACGAGCAGATCACAAACGTCTTCGACTTCTACCAGGTTCGTCGGAGAGTTTTATGACAACACTAATAATAGTCTGACATCATCCCTGTTCGCAGTTCTTCCTGAGGACCACGGACGCTGACGTGGGCCGATACCTCAAGATGTTCACCTTGCTTCCCATGTCAGCGATTGACGATGTGCTCGAGAGCCACATGGTGTGTATCTCTGCAGAATCATCGTGACTCATAGCTGACGAAGCTACCATCGCAGCGCAGTCCAGAGGCTCGCACAGCACAGCATCTTCTCGCCCAAGAAGTGACTGAACTTGTTCATGGCGGTGCGTTGTCCGCGCTCTCCCCCCGGATCAGTCCTCGCTGATATCTTACAAGATGTGGGGCTGCGCCGGGCCCAGGCGGCGACAGCAGTTATTTTCGACAACGACTATGTCACTGCGAAGGCGGAGACGATCATTGACGCAATGCGCGGAACCCATTTTTCCACTTGTGTTCCGCGCAGACCTCCTCGATATCCCATTGGGCAAGCTAGCTGTCCGGTACGGCGTAGCGCCCTCAAATGGTCAGTATGCTCTTCAGCGCTTGGCGTCCATAGTGACAGCTTGCTGATTATTACCTGCGATCAGGCGCGGCCCGCCAACTCGTCGCAGCTAAAGGACTCTACCTCAACAACCAGCCCGTCGCCAGCCCTCAACAGACAATAGGCCCAGCCGACCTGATTGACGGCCGACTTGCGTTCCTCCGCGCCGGCAAACAGAAGCAGGCAGTGCTCGCGCTCGACATCGCGTCCTAGCATTTCGCAGGGGGGGGGTTACAGTATCAAAAGGAGCTATATGATACGCGACATCTCTTGAGTCTGAGTCCGACAGGTACTTTTGTGATGTTTATATATAGCGTCCGAGACGGTATCTAGTCGACGCGGATGGCGCTGTACAGTCTTCGGACCGCCCAATATGTTGCGATGAAGCCAATTGTCCCTGGAGCGCAGGCGGTTAGCCTCCAAATCTGCTGTGCAGCAAAGTTACGTACCAGTTACGAGGAAATCGAGGAGCGCGAGAAGGAGCAGGTAGCCCATGTACAGCACAACGCTCGAGAAGGAGTCGAGCGACAGGCGTGACGCCCAGTAGAAGACGCCATATGCAAGGAGCCAGAAGGCGCTGCCGCCCCCTGTCAGGAATGCCCGCCAATGCCACCTACGCAAGCGCATACAGTAATCAGATTTGCTGCCACACGTAGACGGGAGAGCACAACACGAACCTGTACTCCTCGGCGCATAGGATGAAGTATGTGAAAAGGATCGTGACGGTCGCCGTGGTGAGCGACACAACGCCGGCGGTCAACGCTAAGAACCCGAAGGCGTAGTACGCTCTCGACGCAAAGAGGCTCGACAGAACGAAGTAGATCTCAACAAAGCCCGCGCCTACAACGATCAGTGAGTAATGCGACCTAACTCGGGAACATTGCAACCGCGCAACTTACCGAAGGGCAGAATACCAGCTAGGAGTGTGGCAGCCTGACAAGACTCTTGAATACCACATCACCATACAGCAATTTCCACTTACCCATGGTTGCAAATACCTCGGCGTCTTGGGTATCTGGCGTGGAATTTGGTTCACTCGCACAGGATGTGAGACGCCCTACGGTCTCAACTGTCAATCAAATGTCATGTCTGTAGACAACAACATCTTACCCATGTCTTGTTCCCATGTATGAGCCAACTGCAGACAAAGGCGCGGAGATGCCGAACCAGAGCACAATGATCAACAGCATAGTGCCTGAGTAAAGTTGTCAGCACGTCGCTCAGTCCGTATTCGGAGTCCTCACCAAACGGAACAGCGCCCGATGACCCCGCAGACACAAGGAACAGATTCAAGAAGAACACAATTGCAAAGACCAGACTTGGAAATGACGTGAGATTCGACAGGCTCCGCATAGCATTGTCAGAAGCGCCTACCAGGGAAGGATCGTTGCAGTAAGGAACGAATTCTTCCTCCTGTTGGTTCCACCCAGAGACGCATATACCCTACTAGAAACGTAACCAGATATTCTGCGGTCCAATTAAGAGGTCAGCGCGGACACATACTGAGCTCATGCGAGGCCTACCCGCCGAAGAATGTCCAGCAGACCATCATGACAGTCGCAAGCGATCCGCGGTTTGAAGGCGAGAGGAAACCCAACAACGCAAATACTGGATGGTGGAGATCAGCCGACGATGTATGCAGGTCAGGGCCACGGTTGGTTTGTACCGAGAGTCACCCCCACCATTGCACATAGCTGTGCACCGTTACCAACCAGCACGGAGAGAACCATTGGATTCCGTGGCGTGCGGAAGACTTCGCCATGCACTAGCTTCCAGCCCCAGTCTTCTTGTACGTCCTCCTGCATGCATATCCTGTTTAGCTGATTGTCCCTAATCTTTCCTGTCCAAACTTACGCTGAGGTCGATCGCATTGTAGCGGGAAATCTGTATACACGAAGAATGTCAGACTGGTCGATTTTCACCGTCACAAACTACGCACGTCTCGCGTGACAGTCCGCAGGAGGATCATAGAGACCATGACGCAAAGGAAAACTACGATAACCAAAGAATTGACGAGACTGAACCAATGTATGCGCTGTACCAGGCATCAGGTGAGCTATACTGGGGACAGGAGAAAAACACACACTGGGTCGAAAATGTGGAGGTAATTGTCCCATCGTGTTGCCCATGGCGTGGAAGATTCCTGTATGCAAAACGGTTGAGTTACCCGTGATGCTACATATCCAGGAATTCATACATTCCACATGACTCGGTACGTGTACCGCACGGTATTCGTCTGATCTTCGGAGAGAATCAGTGGTGCGACGGTGCTGGAGCAATCATCTAGCGGCTCGGTTTGGGAGCCACCACGACTAGGATAGTGTTTTGTCAATGTGTGCGCAGAATTTCGATCAATTGACCAGCATACCTCGTCGGCCAAACGAGAACACCGACAACTCGGTGCACGCCGGGACTGGGCGTGTGATACCTAGTTGTCGACAAGTACTAGCAGTACAGGCCTCCATTCACGCATATACTCACCTCAACACGATCTCATAGTGATTATTCAGCGCCGGGGTCTCCGCGAACTCTCCCTCGTCGTCTCCGAGATTGAAACCCATGTCAAAGAAAAGATCACCCGTTCGCACATCAACTTTCATTTCTGCCGCGGGCAAACCATCAATGAGCCAGTTCAGCGCGTAGTCTTCCCGTATACGATCATTGATAAATTTAGCGTCCTCTCCTGGGACGTTCTGTGTGCACAGCGTTCGGCATGTGCCGTTGTCTTGCAACATCCGGATCTACGACACGTCGGACTAAGGACGAAACGATCCGCGATAGCGCACTTACATCATAGGGAGAATTGAATATTCTGTCCCCGAACAAGATGGACCCTAATGATTCAGGTTCCTTATGAGGCCCGCCCTCTGGCTCGCAGAAGTGGAATTGTGGGTTGTAGTAATCATCTGTTACACAATGACCGGACTGTCAGGAGCGACGTCATACAGGTATCACTCACAATTGATTAATGATTTCTGCGTGTGTCAGACTGAGTCAGAAAGAGAGTGCAGTGCTCACGGCAGACGACACGTACGAGCTTCGCGTTGTCCTTGCTGCCAAGCATAGGGGTCAAGGCATTGACATACAGTTTGACGAGCTCTCCGGATGCGTAGTCATGAGGCGCAGCACCTGGCAGATAGAACGCACGCGCGGACGACAACAGCGATAGAAAAGCGGTGCCAAGGAACCAAGCGCGGTGTGGCATGGCGGAATTACAACACGGACGGCGCGTCCAGGCGGATATCCCGAAAGGCAAGAGGCCGAAGCAGGACAGGCGGGGAGGAAGAGAAGCAACGGAGGATATTGCTGGGAAGCACTGCGAGCTGCGACCAGCAGCCTCACAGCCCAGCGTGGCGCGGCAGGCGCCTCTTCGGCCTTCCTGATTAGGCCATAAACATACCCCGACTCGGCGGAGACATCGAGGGATCCGTAGTAAAACCAGTAAATCACTGCATATGGCTTGTTGTCTCCGCAGATCGCGCACTGACTCCTGCCTTCATGTCCAGCATACGTGCGCCCACCCAACCGTGCTCTGATGCCGCCGCGGAACAAATCCGGCCACAGGTCGTTGCTACTTTCCTCCATAGGACAGCGCCCACTCCGGCTGTGGGCCCTTCGGCTCATTGCTTTGTGAACCCTCCTATCGCATTTTGCATAGTTCCGTCCAGTTCCTGACTCATTTGCCCTGGTTGCCACAGTCTCCGGACTCCCTTGTGCCTCACAGGCGCCCCACTGGTTATCACGCATTTCCTTATTAAAAGGCGCGAGCATACGCCTACGCTCCTTATCCTTATTTCTCGCTCCCGACGCTCACTTACGAAACCCTACCATCCTCTTGATTTTTCTCCCATGAACTGTCTGCCCCAAGAAATACTGGAGAATATCTTCGACTTGCTTCCGAGACCTTCAAAGCTGAACGCAGTTCAAGTGTGTTCGGCGTGGCGTACGGTCGGAGAGGCACAGCTATACGCTGACCTTTCACTACGATTCGACATACCAGATCCCAGCCGCTCCGACCGCTGTCTTAATACTTTACTGGTCGACGCAGACACCCGGCTCCTCAATCCCGCCACATTTGTACGCCACCTTACTATTGCAGGCGTCACCGACCATGTCATCCCCAAATTGGTCGATGCGTTGAACAGAACGAGCGGTTTGCTGTCGCTGGACTTCGAGGCGTCTCCAACGGCACCCGTGCTTCAAATACACGAAGCCTCCCTACCCAATCTCTGCGCTGTGACTACCAACAGCAATGCACTCGTCCTTCAACTAGCAGCCGGTCGCCGTCTATGTGCCCTCCACATTCGCAGTTTCATGGATCACCAGGGATTTGATTTTCTCAGGACATCGTTGGTCACCACCACAGTTCGCATACGCCTTCTTCAACTCAAACTCACAATCGGGCAAATGGACCAGGCCATTGGAGTGCTGAAATCATTGGTAGAATCCTTTCCCTACCTCGCGGTCCTTGGACTGGTCTTTCGATTACCACGTCCAAGAGATGTGACATGGGTCACATTTGAGGTGAGTATATGTCATGAACGGTACTCTTCTGGTCATCTCTCAACAGTCCTCAGAGCATGGTCAGAGAAATGGGACCGTGGTTGTCTCGGCTTAACAACCTGGACACGCTCGGGCTTGCATTCACACCGGATCCACCCGTCCCCGTCCCTGCGCAGGCCAGAACCCAGTCGCAAGAAAATATCGATGCAAGAACCAAGGTTATAGCGAGAGGACTTGTGGACACATTGACTCGTCCCGTCCGCCGTGTCGAAGTACGATGGAACGGTTGGATGATTATGGAGGACGTTTGGGTTCCTATCCCGAGATGTGACTTGTTGCGCCAAGACTCCGTCTTCCACTATACAGACCTCCGACGTGCTTGTGCTACTTGGTACGTGTCCTGCCACCAGTTGCCGAAACGTTCTAAATTCTTTTTCTGTTATTAGACTCTGGATGGCTCGACGGCGTACTTAGGTGGTCTGACTGTCCTGCAGGATCTCCAGGCTAGTTACGCATTGTCGTTCCTGCTCACCTCCCTAATGCAGAACTTCATTCTCGCCTTCTAGGTTTGACGTAACTCAAGCCATCGCCTAACAATACAATACAAGCTACAGCAGATATCCGACTCGGGTTTGATTGGGCATTGAATGGACATTACATGTTTTCAAGTACTTGTGCTCGCCGTGACCAGTTTTCGGGACCATAGAAACTCCACACCCTACATTTGTCAATCATGAACTTTGACCGCAGACGATGATATTCCGTGTAATAGATCAGTGATCGAGTATATGCATGGTCAGGCCCGGTCAAAATCAGCCTGATCCAGCGGTGATTGAAAGATAGCGATTTGACATGTACACGTGCAGCGCGGCATACAAAAAGCGACTGTACCGCCGCTTGCCCCCATAACCGATTTCATTCCTGCCACTCACCTCGCCTTCTTAAAGTCAACAATATTGCCTCGTCTCTACTCAATACGCAAGATAGACTGGTAGGAACATTGTACGAGTAGGTGCTCGCCATCTCAGATCAACCCGCCCCAAGCTTATCGATAAAAGACCCACACCAGTAATATCCTAGCTCATCACTGCCATCCCATTCACTACCATCGTGTAGCTATCGTGTTGGCTGTTTTGTGCTTTTACAGCATCGACAACGGCCTATATAATCGCAACAGGCTCTCACACTACCCATGCCACCCACGAGTCCTTTTGACAACTTTCGGTTTACGACCATTGGACAGGAACCTGATCTTCTGAAACGGATCACCGAACCGCGCCAGGAGGTTGCATATCGCTCGCCTTCGCCGTCGATCCCGACGGAGTCCCCTCGAACGGACACGGTCCCTTTGTCTAGGCCATCTCTCTTGGAGGCGCTTGGCGCTGCCGAGTTTACTTCGCCCAATATCCATCTGCACAGCAAGGGGCATATTGCGCCCACCAATTCCGGGTCGACCATCGCAGGAGGCCCCCCCAAAAAGGTCGTCTCGAACGAAATCTTCGCGGTAGCACCGCTCAGCGCATCGCATACAACCAGTCACCCCACTCCTTCCGCCGCACCCACCAGTACGACAACCACCTCTAGTGCCGTGTCGCAGCCTTCCTCGTTCCATTTGCTCGCAACAAGCACGATCGCCGCAGGCGCCTTTGTACCCCTGCCTGCCGACGCGGCCATGCCCGCACAAGAACTCCCCACCCCCTCTGGACCCGCACCTGCAGCGGTGCCTTCGCCCGACCTCTATGCGCTCGTTTCGCAGCGCCAGGAGCGCGCGCTATGGGACGACCTCCGCGATCTGCGCGCCAAGTGCGACGAGGAGATACGCGAGCTGCTCGCCCGAAACGACGAGACGATTCGTGCGGCCCAACGCGAGAAGGACCAAGCGGTGCGCGTCGCTTCCACCGTGGAGTCTGCGCTCGATAAGATGGAGTCGCTCCGTGCACATCAGGAGCAGCGCTGGGCCGCGGAGCAGTCCAAGGCCGAACATGTCGCGGCTGAGGCGCGGAGGCTTCTGGAGGAGAAGAAACTGGCCGAGGAGAAGCGCGTGCTTGAGGAGAGGCGCCGCGCGGAAGAGGAGGCCGCGGTGGCTGAGGCCAAGCACCAAGCGGAGGCCGCGGCTGCCGCAGAGAGGCGCCAAGCAGAAGAGCAACAAAGACTCAAGGCTGCCGAAGACGCGAAGCGCAAGGCTGCGGAGGAGAAGGAGATCCGCAAGGCCGCCGCCGCCGCCGCCGAGGAGAAACGTCGAGCTGCAGCCGAGGAAAAGCACAGACATATAGTCGAAGAGGCCAAACGCAAGGCGGAGCGAGCAGCTGAGGATGCTAGAGAGCAAAGACGCAAGGATTCCGAGGAGGAACAAAGGCTGCGTCGCGAAAAGGTTTTGGAGGAGAAGAACAGGGCTATAGAGGAGAACGCCATTCGAGCGCGCGCTGAGAAAGATGCCCTCCTCAAAGCCAGATTGGAGAAAGAGAAAAGTGAGGCGAAAACCACGACTGTTTCGCCTCCAGTGTCTATCTCTCCTCCTGCGCCCACTTCCAATCCATCATCCGATCTATCTACCAGTCGACCTGCTCAGCTGCAAACCCCTGTGAAGGCTTTGCCTCAGGTTTTACAAGCGCAGCCGCTGTCCGGTGGAGTACAAGTCTCAGTGGCAGTCTCCTCTTCCGCACTTGCTATGCACCCTCGATGCCTTCACATCCCGGTGCCCAACCTACGGCAGCACTAGCAGAGCGTTCGAAGAAGAAGGCATCCCAGAAAGTTGGACAGACCAACCCTTCTCCCAGTTCGACGCTTCCCATACCTGCGACGCCTTCCGTCCCTGCGACGGGCTTCGCTCACACGTCTACTTCGTCGCGCTCTTCCTATCAGGCTACTGCAGAGCATCACCAACCTCCAGGAACACCTCGGAGTGCCGGCTCCTCCGTGAAGGAGGAGCACTCCACGCCGTCTCTTTCCAAGTCCCAACCGAACGGGAAAACAAGTCGGGAGAAGCGGAAAGCTACAATGCCGTCTGTTGTCGTGAAGGAAGAGCCAGGTCCGCCAGATCACGGCAATCCATGGCATTCTCAGGCCACTACTGGCCACCCGCCGAATACACTGCCATCTCCGCAATCTCGATATGCCCCGGCTGCGCAAGCGGATTCCCAGCCTCCCGCTCGAGTTGTCAAAAAGAACCGTGTGCGAGCACAACGACAATCTGATGGCAGTATTCAGACTGTTCCAAGCATCAGCTCTCCCGCGTTGTCAACGCATAGTCAACTCAGCTATGTTGATAATGCTACTTCGATTGGCTCGGACTACCATGTCCTAGTTGCTGGTCAGCGTGTCGCTCATATCCATCCTCCGTCACCAACGCTTTCCCGAGAGTATCATGGCTCCGACAACGGTTGGCCAAACACAGTTAATCCCCAGCCCCCGTGGATCACCAGGATCCGTGGGTGAATGCTCCAAGACAGTCTCCGATCGACGAACCGCCACTGGAACGTGGTAGACGCAGTCCCAGCGTTCATGATGATGCTCGCTCCCGAGTGCCTTCCGGTAGTCGAACCGGTCTGCCTCCAAAACCTCCGAGTAGGATCGATCACTACTCGCGCTCTCCGGATGTCGGCACTCACGAAACGAGACAAGGTCGGAAGAGACCCCGGGAGAGCGACCACTGGGAGCCAGATGAACAACCCGTTTCCTCCCGTCGCAGGATATCCCCTGAACCCATGCAGCGTACTACCAGGTATCCGCAGGAGACGTCCTCCAGCTACCAACCACGTATTGAAAGTGGACGTTCACGGGACCCTTCTCCGCGTCGTGGTCCCTATGACAGCCCTCGTATCCTGTCGATGGTCCACATGAACGCACATTGGGATCCATTCCTGACGCTGGCCCACTCAATGATTCTTACGCTGTATCCTCTAGTCATGCGTCATCTGCGCCCGACCCTCCTCGTCGTACCCGCAACCGCTACCCTCCGCCGCAGTCACAGATTGAATCCCACCGCGCCGCGACTGGACCCGTATCTAACGGCAGAAGTCAAAAGTCTCACCCTACGCGGCAGCGGGTAGCTGACGGCACCGCCGTTTTCCACGACTCAGAACGTCGTTTCATTGCGCACGACGACGCACCATCTTTGCTCAACCGCATGAGCGATCCCAAAGATAAGCGCTACAGAGAAGGGCAGCCCAACAGAGTTCCGTCCCCGCCATCCCCTCAGCGTCAGCAGCGCCCAGCTACTAGAGGCAGAGGTGGAGGCTCCAAAGTATCTCGTGGCGGTGGGCGCACACAGCGTCCCCTGACGGAGCGGATTGCGACCGAAAGTCGCCCGCTAGAGGAACGTATTGCATGGTGAGATGGTTTGTTGCTCTATTCTGCAGTGTTTCGTGCTTTATAATTTCGTGCAAGCATGAATGTTCTCGTACCGGCTGTATATGCTAGTACGCTACCTACTTTTTTCCGTTAGTAATCTTTCCTCCCAAAAAATCATACGCTAAGCTCAGCAATTACTATTCCATCGGTGACCTCGATGGTATAATTCTTGATAACTGCAACCGCCTCCAGTGAATGAATATAATGATACACCATATATCCAGTAATTCGTACATGTACATAGAGGTTGCGGCCACGCACAAGCTCGATATCCTCTGCACAAGTATATTGCTCGGCGTTGAGAGTGAGGACTATGGAAGGTGTCGCTTCGCTGACATAGAGGTAAGTTGTGAGACGTGTGTATATAGACAACATTGAGCGCAACGTCCGAGGTCGGGCCGAGCAAGATTGTCGCGCGGCCGACCATTTCGAGTACACCGATACATCCAGTATCTGTACATGCCATAATTCAGTGTTCAACGTTCAACTGGCACCACAGATGGTCAGCTCTTTCATCTCCTGCAGGACACCTTCAACCTGAGTATGAGGTTTCAGCAAGCGAGTCGACGAGCAAGACGATAACTGTTTCACACCTGCGCGTCCAGCTGTCCAGCGGCATAATCGTCGCGCACATTGTCCGCGAAATATCTAACGGATTACAATTTGTCAGGGGTTTCTTGGTCTGGGGAGCCACGCGCGGACGGACCTTTGCACCCCACTGAGTTTCTCATAACCTTCTTCCGCGAACTTGCACTGCATACGGATCATCGCCTCGAAGCTGGGATCGAAGAAGGGAACACGCAGGTCAAGCAGCTGCGGGAGCTCCGAAATGAGTTGATCGTTGAGCATGTCGAAGACCTCCTTGGCGTCGTCATGTTCTTGTTGAGCCTGAACATACGGGCACGCGAGTGAGAATACAAGCAACCGGAATGAATGTCTTGCATCCCCATACCCTGGGGAGTTTCGTGGGATCTTCACTAGGTTTGGCAATGAGTTTGTTCATCTTGCTGCGTGCAGAATCGTAGTCAAGGAGCTGAATTGCCCCTCGTGAACAGTTCGGTTAACAGTGCAAATAAAAACAACGCACCTTCTTGTTCCGCTTGTTGATATGTTCGTTGACAACTGGAAAGTACGCGTTCATCTTTCCCAGCGGTCCATCACGGTCGTCCGGTACGGTGCATCCTAACAGGGACAATGCCACATTGTACAATGTCAGCGAGTACGGACAAGGCAAAGGTCAATTGCCGCACCAACTCTCTGCCAACCCCAGTATCGAGGTCATCCACGGCGCGTTTGTATGCATGCGCAGCCATCGCACCCTCTGAGGCCTTGTCCGCAGCGCCGTAGAATATATCGATAGTGTCCGCGAGCCGGCCCTGGGCAGAGGTCATGGCTGCCATGGCACACAGCATGAGCAAAATAATAATCTGAAAACGACAGACACACGTACCTCGCATTGCTCCAAGTACCTTTACTGTCCTTCTGCAGCGCCTGACATTCCTTCTCGAACCTGAGGGTATTGGTTTAGAGCAATGCAGGCTTAACGAAACACGACGCACGTCTTGTACTTCGTTTCCTCATCTGCAAAATCCCTATCGACTGTACGCTCGATCTGGCCGGTCTTCTGGAGGAGCTATAGAAGAGGGTGGGAGTGAGATCGGGTGTACCCCCTAGAGACCGATGTGGAGCGCATACCGTCGTCCCCGCCCGGTTCATGGACTTTTTGAACCTGGAAAAGACGGTCAGATTGGTATGTAGAAAGCTCTGCGAGATGACAACGCACCCTGACCAACTCATCCTATCTTCCGCTGTTGTGACGGTGTGCTCGAGGAGTGAATACCACTAGGATCACTGTGAGCGAACCGCCTCGGACTCGGAGCCGTACAGGGTAGGTGGCTTACGTAACAGTGATCGGTAAACCTTAACCTCGGTGCACATTCTCGACAAGCGATTGGACGAGTTCATTCAAGCTGTTCCTGCTATTCCTGAAACTGAAGCTACCCCAAGTGCCCGCAATCATATGTATCGTGCTATGCAAAGAGGGGGCGGGGCGGTGAGTTCATGATGGGGGGCCTGGTCACTGACAAATACCGTTTACTCGGGGAGAAATATTCAGACAGTTGACGCGGACAGGCAAGCAATTCATTTACTGGGACTTTTGATAAGCATGAGTGTATGCAAACTCCACACTCGAAGCTTGAAGAATCTCAAGAGGCTCGAGCTCTTGGGAGGCTTCAGTGTTTTCAAAGTCATCGTTGAAGCACAGGTCGAAATACGCACATTTTCAATGATGACTTACTGAAACGGTGCCGGCTCAGTTGGACTATACTACCATCAACCCACACACTACGTCGGGTCAAATATCTGATGCGTATGGATGAAACAGCCAAGGTGTCTTGGTGTATAGTGGTTTGTGACCGATCTGCCAATACCAAGCAGATATTTCCCGTCGAGCGAAACCCACCGGTGTTGTCAATGGTACTGCCTCTGGGCCGCAAAGCTAGCCAGCAGACAGAGAGATACTGCACCGAATTCGCCGCGGCCGGAGGATGCAAAGATGTGCGACACTTGTGCGACCCGCGTGGATGTACAGGAATTGGAATTGAGGCTAATTATGGCCGGCGACCAGGGACGACTATTACCATAAGAAGCACAAGGGCGGGGGCAACACGTGTCGGTCGCTACTCGATTCCGTCGCAGCCCATTGTTCTTGCACACACTCAGCGCCCAATCTTCCCTTTTCTCCCGCCGGTCCATGCTTCGTCTCATTTTCTCCTAGCTTCAACCCTCTCTCTGTCCTCACCGCCCTCCATGTTCCCCTACCGCGACTCCCAGCATCCAGACGATATTTCCGAACAATTCACCTCCATATCATACCGCAGGGCCAGCATCCCGCATATCGCGTCTCTTCCGGGATCTACCAACCCCATCACTCGCAGAGCTCCCTTGACACCTCTCGATCCTCAGACTACACACCCGGTTCACATTGTCGATCAGATGTCTTTATCCTCGTCTTCCCTCGCTGCTTGCGCAGAAGCGGCACCGGAACGAGAACATGCTGCCGACCTCGCACGGTTTAATATCGGGCGACCGATTATCACACAACGTACTGCCAGTGATGACTCTATAGCTAGTTTGCAGGCTACACGAAGGAAGTCGATTCCAACCCAGTGCGTATAGCAGCATGCTGTGTATCCTTTGGTATACTAATATCCCGCAAAGCAGCGGCGGTGCATTGCGACCACCTCTTGCTCCACTGCGCACCTCACGTCGTTCCAGTCATGCTTCTTCGGCATCTATCTCTTCAAATAGACGGCCTTCCCTTCCCAGCATTCATCTCCAGCCATCGCCACCAATGGCTCAGCACGCGCAAGGGACAACTTCGGGGCCTTCTGCTGACCCTTATGGGAGCTCAAATACAGTTTTTCTGGGATCTGACGATATATACTCTAACTTATCCTCTTTCACCTTTGGCGCCGCGAAGTCCAGTCGAACAGATTATCTGGAAATGGTCAACCCTTTCTCGACGGGTGTTAGTGGCAGTGCAGACCTCACTCCTCGTCCGTCGGTCTCTGGGGCCAGCTCCGTGACTTCTCGGCAGCGCACACCCAAGATGCATAGTAGGCATATGGATGATGGAGACAGAGCTGATGACGAAGACGAGGAGGAAGCTGCGAGGCAAACACGCGCGAAGATGCGCGCGATGAACGACGGTACAAGGAGGCCTTCTCTGCCAGTGAACGCTCATTTAGCAGGCAGGTCGGGCTCTCCCGCGACGGGTTCCATACTGCTTCAAAGGTATCCCCGCAACGGTCCCCCGATTCCCCGTACGATGACGACCGCATGAGCGCTCACGAGAGCGACGCTAGCACGACCTATGGCGACGGCGAGGGAGACGGCGACTTCGACACTGATGTCGAGTTTGACTTCCATCACAACTCCACCACTCGTGCTTCTCCAGATCCCGAAGTCTCGGATACGGCCTCGCAGAATACCTTCGGTGGCGATTCGCACAATTATTACAGTCCTCGTCCTTTAGCAGAGGTGGATGATAGGATGAGCATTGAAGACGATCAGTCGTTCGACGACGATGGTGACCGGCAGTCCGAAACGTCTGTTTCACCAGTGGTCTTCAACAAGGTGGTGTATGCGCCAGACAGCAGCGAGTCCACAGCGTCGTCACCTCCACCTACGCGGAGAGGGAGCCTTCCGTGGAATATCCCTGGTGCTAATCCAGCTGATCCTTCGAGTACCATCAGGGATCGGGAAGACAGTCTCGCGACGGTGACGGGTAGCAGGCGAATGAGTCGCAGTCTGGACGATGTGCTGCCAACACTTGTCATCGAGGCGCCCACACAAGCCATCAGTCTGCCGCAGAGCAACGCCGACTGGAGGACTGTAGGGGCGACATCTCAAGTGCAGCAACCGGACCCGCCACACCAGATTGGTGTCTTCGCCCCAGGCGAAGGCACCGGCGAAGAGCCCTACGTTGGGATTAACCTCGATTACATCCTTTCCCGGTCACCCAACGATGGGACTGGCGCTCGTCATTCGTGGTCTTCTGGGACACCATCGTATATCCAGCTCGATGCGAATGCTAGCCAGAAATTCCTTGCTTCCAGGCTGCATGATCCGACTGCAGGCGGCTTCAACGCATTCGAGTTTCCTGGCTGGGGCCTCCCAGTGACTGGCGAGCGTCGGCCTAGCGCAATCTCGATGTCAACCATGAGTGGAGATGACGAATTTACGCGCGCCGTCCAACAGCTTGATCCCGAGTATCACGCTCAGCGGCAGGATTGGAGCTTCAAGCGCGAGCAAGCAGATATCGGAGATTCTGCTAGCCCCGGAATTATGATTACGGGCTCTAATGCAGGGAAGGTTATCACGCCAGGAACGCAGGAAATCTGGAGACAATCATATATCGGGCGCTTTAAGGTTGACAAGCTGCTTCTCAAACGTGAGTGACTGCATGATCACCCTGTCATCAGTGAGGGATTGCACTGACACTGTTAATAACAGCGGACGATCCGTCGAAGCCTCCTCAGCAGCGCGTCAATGCCCGTCACATCGTCGATCCTTATTCGAAAGGAAATATCCGAGGTGGACCAACTGCCGTAATCCACAAGCACTCACGTGCGGTAGCCTTCTCTATATTCCGCAAGTACGGGCTTTTGAACCGAGCGCAACGATCCGGAAGCCACAACATGAGTACGAGCGGGAGCATATTACTTGCGACGAAGAAGGTACAGGAGCAGTACACCAGCACGAGGACACGAGCCAGCTGAACTCGCATGGGTTGCTGCGGGATGGTGACGGTTTGGCGCGCCAGCGAGCTGGCCATACCAGCAACAGTCCGCACGCGCCTCGTTCACGCAGCCAGTCCAGGGACAATCAGAAGGCGAAGAAGGACAAGGGCAAGAAGAAGGACTCGGCGGGTCGCCGCTTTAGCGGCCTTGGTGGATCCATTGCGAGCACCTCAGCGTCGGATACTGGAACTTCGAGCCAGACGACGAGTCTCGGCAGTGTTTCTAGTCGGACGACTGCTGATGAAGATGCCTCCGCGCATAAGCCATACTACGCCCTACCTTCCCCCACTCTACCGTCCAACCCTGTCTCCCCCACTATCGTGGAACAACCGCTAGCATTTTCCGATGCAGCTTCTTCCTCCGCCTCCACTGCTACTGCTCGTGACTCTTCAGATGGTCCCTCCTCTGCAGCAACCTATGGCTACGTGCCTAGCTCCGCATCATCTAATCGTGCTACAGCGAAGCTCTCGAAGACCTCGCATGCGTCTCTGCGAGCAGATCTTATGGCCCTCGATGACGACGAGTTACTTCCGCCGCGTACCTCTCACGCAGAAGCATTCGCCACGCTAGACACAACGAGCATCGAGTACCTCCGCGGGCGGGGCGACCAGCGCTCAGTTGAGCACGATTCTTCGCATGGCGTCGGGATCGCGGAGCGCTGGCGACGGAGACTGCTCGGACAAAACACAGTCAAGATTGTATCGCGTACACCGTCAGGCCCACCCTCTGCTGCACTTGAAGCACACTACACACCGCCGTGGATGACGATGGCACCGCGGTCAAGCAGGAGGAGCGCGAGCGCGTGATCCAGAACCTCAACGAGTCCTTCAAGGACGTCGGCCTCCTCCATCTTCCGCCCGAACAAGAACGACCGCAACAAGCCGCGCCGCACTCGCAAGGCCGAGTCTGTTGTAAATATTCGCGAACGTCCCTACGAATCGCTGCATATGCTGCTGCCATTATGGGCCGGCGAGACTGACCCGGCGTCCACGGTGGAGGGCGAGGACGCGAGTATGTACGTGCTGCCCCTAGAGGAGCGGCAGTACCTGCTCGTGTACTACGTGCCATTCGACGACCGCCGCGACAAGGGCAAGAAGAAGCAGGAGACAAACAAGAAGCGCGCGCGCGGCGATGCGCACGGCGGGGGAGCCGCCGCCGCGAGCGCCTCCAAAACGGTTTCGCTCAGCGCGTTTCGCGTATGTGGCCGGCTCGTATCGTACCAGGACCTGCTCGGCACGGGCGTGCGCGTCCCGATTGACGGGCTGTCTGTCACCGGACCATGGCGGAGGCCATGCGCCTCCTCCCACCTGCCTCGACGCGGAGCGCCAACGACGACGACTATGTGATCGGCACTGTTCCAACCGCCAAAGCGGGATGGAATTCATCCCGGACGGGTTGAACCGGCTCGGGCTGTGCATGCCCCGCGTCGCTGTCGCCCGTCGAGGGCGAGGAGGACGTCTGGGAGCTCACGCCGATCGGGCGCGCTGCGGTCGAAATGGCGTGGCTCGGATGCTTGTCGATGACGAGCTTCGGTGCGGAGCCGCACCAACATAAGCCTTCCAACCTCCTCACTGCGCCTTGCACGCGCATTTATTCATGTTTTCGTAGGTCCGCCCACGGTCTCCGCGTGGTT
This sequence comes from Amylocystis lapponica, assembly GCA_022376435.1. Taxonomy (NCBI): domain Eukaryota; kingdom Fungi; phylum Basidiomycota; class Agaricomycetes; order Polyporales; family Postiaceae; genus Amylocystis; species Amylocystis lapponica. The sequence goes on from JABYQE010000014.1 coordinate 151,516, forward strand.
TCGCTCTCATGTATCCACTCATGTCTTCCGCCTCGATCTACGTATCGATCTTATGTCGTCTGGTCTGTACATCCTACATAGCTATCCATCATCCTATACCCTTACGATCATGTATCCAACCACGGTATCGCGCCACGCTGGTGCTTACGGCTTTCACGAGATTTCTGCTTCCGGGTAGTATTGAGTAGATCTTGTACGCAGGTTTTGCACTCTTAATCGTCCGATGCCAAAATATACCTTTCCTTGCTTGTATATATATATATGCTTCATGAGAAGCTTTTTGAGAACTGTGATCAGTGAAGATGGATGCAAACCTCAGTGGCCTCCGCCGAAGCGAAATCAAGATTGAAGTTTACTGCCTTCACTAAAACATTTATATCCGATTGGCAGACCTTCGTTTCATTAACGAATAATCTATGTACATGAGCGTCATTCAGTTTACAAGGATTGTCATCGGTGATACAGCGATTGAGTGGGGTATACCGTAGAATATAACATATAAACAGTGTCCCATGATGGACTAGAGTGGTGTGGTGCAAGCCTGTGAGGATGCCCAGTAAACTCTACAAAGCATCTCATCCACACACGCCTTCGTCGAGCGTCGCACCGCATTGTTCGCAGTAGACTCTACGATCAAGGAGGCAGCAGCCGACGCCGAGCGGGAACCAGAAGATCGCAGCAAGGATACCTAATATCCAACGACGGTCAGCAGGATGTCACCCAATGCTAAAATACCGACGACGCCACGTACCAAGAAGGCCGAAACGTGTATGGGGTACGTGGCCTCCTTGCTGGAGGCAAATCATCTGAGGATGGTTTGGGGGCAGAAGGGAGACGACGTGCTCCTGTGTGATAGGGTTCACGTAGTTGTACACGGTCGTCGCAGGCATCATGGGCGACTGTAATGAAGGACCACCGTCCTGAGCGGGCGGAGGTGACACCTTGACATCGCTGGCCTTGCTCGTCTGTCAGGGAGGTATGGCCTGTCGCTAGAAGAGTCTCCCGGTTAAGCTGTGGTCGGAGTGGGGCGAATAGATACTCACTGGAAATGTCCCTCATCGCCGAGTCATAGGAAGGGGGCTCCTGCATGTCCTGGTTGGCGTCATGATCGAGTGCAGAGTTATGAGTCTGCGATGGGGTCAATATCGCCCTGCCGACTTGGGTGGACGAGGCACTCACCATCTGAGTGTTGTTCGAGTCGACGATCATGTCTGGAATGCGCAGGCAGAGCCTTATGTAGGCTGAGGCGATGGGTTTTGCTAAGCCGGTGGGGCTGCGGATAGCGAGGCGGCTTGCGGCTTTTGGAGTGAGAGGTCCGGCTGCGGATGCCATTGCAGTATGCGCAGCGGGGAACCCCCTCGAATCGTCCACAGCCGGCCCCGCACTAGAGGTGACACGTGGCTATCGACTCCTCCGTGACACGTTTGCGCGTGACATGCTCTGTGACAATCCAGCACGATCGGCACGTGCCGGTTATTTTTCTGCTCAACTTGAAGTTTATTTCATTTGTGCTACGCAGCGTCCGCTCTTTGTGCTTCTCTATCCTTTACTTCCACCTCGCACACCCAATACGATGGCAAGCGCAGGTCCTTCCACCTCTGCAGTGGAACCCATGCAGCAGGATGTGCCCGTTGATGGCATGACCTCCAGAGACTAGTTCGTTCACCTTCTCTGCCGTACCCTGCGCGTTCTCCATAGCCCGCAGGGCGCCCGCACGACTGATTTGACGTTCGCGTGCGTCGCTATAGCTATGCCGACTCCTACGCCCACTTCGGTAGATATGTCTTTATAGTCCCGCACCTGAGCTGATAAAGACGCGGGTGGCATTGCACGACTAGGTATCCACGAAGAGATGCTGAAGGACTCCGTGCGCACGGGTCCTATCGCAATGCTATCATGAACAATCCGCACCTGTTCAAGGGAAAAACCGTTCTCGACGTAGGTTGTGGGACGGGCATCTTGAGCATGTTCGCCGCTAAGGCTGGCGCAAAACACGTCGTCGGGTGCGTACATCCGCACATCATATTTGTGCGCCGCACTAAAACTCTGCGGAGCGCAGATCGACATGTCCAACATCATCGATCAGGCGGTGAACATTATCGAGGCAAACGGTTTCAAAGACAGTGAGTCATTCATTTTTTTCACGCATATGCAGGATTTACCTTGCGCTGCAGTCATACACTTGTGAAGGGGAAGCTCGAGGACGTCCCACTACCGATCCAGCAATTTGACATCATCATCTCCGAGTGGATGGGTTATTTTTGCTATACGAGTCCATGCTCGACACGGTCCTCCTTGCCCGTGACCGCTATCTCAAGCCGGGTGGACTCATCTTCCCCGACAATGCGACACTGTATCTGGCGGCGATTGAGGACGCAGACTACAAGGACGAGAAGATCAACTGTGAGTGTCATATTGAGCCTCCCGACGAGATATCACGCGACCAAGAGTGTATTGCTCGAGGGCGCATTCTGACCAGTATTTACCTGACGGCAGTCTGGGACAATGTTACGGATTCGATTATTCATGTATCAAAGACATCGCGCTGCGAGAACCCCTCGTCGATACCGTCGAGTTGAAGGCGGTCACGACCGATCCCTGTATGATTAAGGTACGATGCGTAACTCATTCTTCAGCAGTGCGCTCAATCTGACTGATTTGAGTAGCATTTGACCTCCTGACGGCGAAGAAGGAAGACTGACTTTCGTTGCACCATTCTCGCTCACTGCGACGCGGAACGATTGTGCGCAGTCCGCCTGCGCTCGCGATGTTGACGCTGATATCTCCCGGCCATTCCGACGGGTCCCCTCAGACGTGCACGCATTCCTTGCGTGGTTCGATATCTCGTTTGAGTGCACCCACACAAAGTCAAATTTTCCACGGGCCCGCACGCCAAGTATACTCACTGGAAGTACGTCCTCCCTCTACTGGTCCCACACATCCCTCCAGCTCACCGTGTCCGTTCGACTCATGCAGACAGACTGTATTTTATACACCTCAAACGCTGACGGTGTCGCAGGGACAGAAAATCACAGGGCGGCTCTCGTGCGCGCCGAATGCGCGCAACAACCGCGACCTTGACATCCTGATCACGTACCGCACTGGTGCGTCAGAACCGGAGACAGAGATCCAGTACAAGATGTGCGTCGCTCTCTCCACCCGCCTCTCTCTTCTGGCTCTGTGTGGGAGGACGAACGCTGACGGGTTGTCAGGTCTTGATTCCCTGTTCCGCTCCCGCTGTGCTGCACGTCGCTCTTGCACTTGACGTGAAATCCGTGTTACAACACGCAGGTATTAGAGCCTGACGGTTGTATCGACATGACTGGTCCCGCGGGCAATGTATCCAGAGATTTGTGCTACCGTTGCGACTTGTTGTAATACTCCGCAGAGAATACATGAGACATGAATGCAGAAGCGCAGGTTGGCCGTGGCGATGACGTCCCCGGGTAAAATATCAATGTTCCCCGCAGCGGCTAGCGGTGATTGTAATGTCGAGTACGTGTTGGGAGGGACAAAGAGTGGCTACGATCAATTGCATATTGTTGAGCGCTGTTGAGCTCTCCGCACGCGCATGGATGAGGTATTCGGGTGCAAGCCACGATGCGAGTAGAAGAGGCCGAGCAGTCAGTTGACATTCGCCAGCGACTGAAAGCTGGCCTTCGGCGCTCACCCCTTCGTTCGCACCACTATGCACCATGCCCAGCACGACCCCAACCCGCTACTCTCTCTCTTGAATATCGCTCGTCGCTGGTCCCAACCGTCCCCACCGTCCCCGCTGCTCTCCGTTCCTGCGGATGTCCTTTTCGAGATCGCGCGGCACCTCTCCATCTCCGACACGCTTCACCTCAGTCTCACCGTAAGCCCGACGGTTCCCGCGCACCCGATTGCTACTAAGCGCTGCGCACACAGTCATGCCAGGTCCACTCGCAGGTCCTCCCTGCAATCTACACCTCTGTCGAACTACGCGGGCCCGTCCAATGTGAGGCGACGCTCCGCATGCTTCACTGCACGCCCGCGGTCGCGCGACACGTTCAACGACTCGTGGTGCGCCCCGAGCAGCACCCCCCGACGCAAAGGGTGTGGGACGTTGCAGGGATGGTGTCGCGCATGGTCGGCGAGGCTGCGCGCCGTCTCGATGCGCTGCGCGTGTTCGAGTGGGACGGCGAGGACATGCTGCCGGATGACCGTATGTGGGCGAACTTGCGCATACAGTGAGCGAAATTCTAGCCTGGTTTGTGCTGGTGTTGATGTGGTGAAACAGCTGTCCGTACTTGCGGCATGTCGGGACAACGTTTGGGTGTTTCCTTCCCAATCCCGGGAGCAATGTTCGTTTTCATAAGTTGTCTTCATTTGGGCACGGCTCTGACCGTCGTGTGTCTTATGATTGTAGCTGTTCAAATTCAGAGACCTCTCTGGATTCTGCTGTGCTTCAAGGACGGCTTCTATGGTCACCAGTTGCACGTCATGTCTCGCGGTATGGTTTGTCTTCCACCACATGGCATTTCAACTCAGTCGTATACAGAAAGCGAGCCGGTCTTTACCCGGCTCTGGGACATGCTCCTCCAGCATTGTCCTAACCTTGAGACGCTCTCCATAGCCGGGACCTTCCCAGAGGCATTTAACGCCGCACCATTATGCAACGCGCGATGGCCTCGCCTCCGCGCAATCACCATCGGCGACGTGGTCTTCGCGCCTTCTGAGGCGCCGCACGACTCTGTGCCGGAGCTCTTCCTCGCGTTCCTTGAGCGCCATCCTACACTACAGAGCCTGCATGTGTTGGGGCGGCCGAATATCGCGCCTCTTGACCTCACCGGGCTTAGCCCAGATGCCTTGCCCTGCCTCGAAGAGTTTAGCGGTTCGTTGGATCACTTGAGGGCCCTGGTCGAACGAGGACAGGGTGCCGGTGCCAACCCGAATCCCAACGCACAGCAGAACCCCCATCCCTCGTCTCCGCTTTCCGCAACTTTGCGACGGCTCTCCTTTCCTGAACCTATGCAGTTGCGCGAGCTCACGCCGCTCACGATATCGCGTGTGCTAATGGAGCTGCACGCGTTGACATCCCTCACGGTCACCTTCGCACTGCAGAGTGGGTATGACAGCAACAGCGTGTTCCGCACGATCGTCGCCGCATGTCCGCAGCTCCTCCATCTCGACCTCACATGCGCGTGCAGGCCGTCGTTCTACCTCGTAAGCCTCAACGACGCATTCAGCGCGGACGTTACTGACGTGCCCGTCCTCCCCATATAGGAGTCCTTCTCCCGCTCGCTGCGCAACCTCTCGCGCCTCCAGACGCTCGCGCTCACCGTCGTCAAATTCCAGGGCGAAGAGCCCATGCACGCCGGCGCCGCCCGCATCGCGCTCGCCAACCCGCGCCTCACGCACTTCTCCATCGCCTATCTCCCCGCACACGCCTCCGCGCGCCCGCACCCGCGCGCGCTCGAGCGCGGCGTGTTCGAGCTCGCGTGTGACGTGCACGGCATCCCCGTCGGGCTGCTCGTGGCCGAGTGGCGCGCGACGCTGTGGGGCAGCATCGGCGACGTCGTCGGGATTGGCGCTGGGTGGCGCGCGGGGCGCGGCGGGTGGACGCGGCGGTGGGTGAGTGAGCTGCGCCCGAGCGGGCACCCGGACGTCCCTCAGAGGGGGTGGATCGAGCTGCTGGTGGAGCGGAGCCCTGCGGGGGAGGAGGCCCGCCTGCTGGTGTTCTGCCTGTGCTTGCTGGTATTGGCAGTGTGGGGCGTTGTGGGCAAGGGGCCGACGTATGGGCTGTTTTCCGATGCGCAAACGGTGTAGTGGATGGAAGGATTGGATTGGATGGATTGGGTTGGATATCATGACGTATCGTAGTGCAGCAGCTAATTGATTGGTGTATATCCCGTAGCTATAGATCACGACTCTACATGACGTTACGAATCATTCTTTCTAGACGCCACCTTGTGCCATATGCAACACGGCAGCAGCAGCAATTCGTCTTGCCTTCGTAAGTTCGAAGGTGGATGCAACTCTTCACCACGGCAACTGCTCTCCTTTGTGGGTCCGGATGGTCAACTCGTCTTCAAGTTTCGCAGCGCGTATCACCTTGATCAGGCCTCTGGCGGACTCTTCCGGGGATATCATCTTAAGGTGCGGGAAGTGTATGTCGACCCATTCCTCAACCACGAAGCCCAATGCAGTTGACGCATGGCCTAACACGAGCATGTTCAGTGCGCGGGGTACGAACGGGTGTGGAATCCACAAACCTGGGTGCACGATGATGGTGGTAATGCCTTCGGCCTTCAGCGAAGGAGCCCATCTGCGGGCCATCCTGGACGCATGCAGTCAGCAAGAAGCGCGAAGAGGATTGAGCGAATCATGTTACATGACCATCGCTGCCTTCGACATGGAATAACCATTTGACAGCTCTGGGAATTCCCCGGCCAAGCTAATCGACCCTAGGACAGACGACGTGAAAACCACCTTCTTCTCGTGCCCCTTGCGAAGCAGCGGCAGAAAAGCACGGAGTGCCCGCGCCGGTGCAATGGTGTTGAGTCGAAAGTTCTCCTCGATGAGGTCGAAATCGCTAGTCGGGCATGTAAGCGAGCCGATACAGTAGCACAGCGGACGACATTTACATGGTCGCCATGGGAGTGACTGGCTCGAAGTTGACGCCAGCGTTATTGATGAGGCAATCGAGTCCGTTTGGGAGAAGTGCGGCCGTCAGCTCTGCCGCCTTGTCAATCTTCGCAGGATCCGCCAGGTCGAATGGGACGATGAGAAGGTGGCCGGGGTGCTTGGCTGCCAGGTCGTCGAGGGCCCCACTTGAGTTACGAATGCCGGCGACCACAATGCTCTCGGGATCCTCGAGCTACATTTCAATGATGCTTTAGGACGTGCAGGCGGGCTCTGGTAGGAATATGAATGCTCACCAGGACTGAGGCTTGTTCAAAGCCGATACCTCTATTGGCACCGCTGATGAAGTAAGAGGGCATCGTTGTCTGCGAAAAATGTACACGGAAGAGAGGGGTACTTTGCTTTGGTTGCTATATGGTATGCGATATGCCTCGTCTTATATGTTGGAAAGAAGAAGGGCACTGTTCATCACGCCGAGCTTTGGCACCGAGATCGCAACTGAGTGATTTGTGAATCTGATGGGCTGAATATGTGAGACAGGGAATCATGTGTATGAGGCATGCAGCTGTGTGTAGGCGATTATAAGGCGGTACACATCAAAGGTTGGCGTTACCGAATATTCGATCTCGAAGGGCACACCGACCACAATTTGAAGCCCTATAGTTGCTTGGGCACCTGGAACAATGTCGCCTCTGCAGCATTGCAGTAGGAAGCAAGGCAATGTATTCGCAAGTGTGTCAAACTTGCATCTGCACACGTACGTGCAGTCGTCTCCTCGCGGTAAACTTTGGGCTCAGGCGGCAAATTGTGCATGTAAAACGTTGTAGTTCGATACAACTTATATGCGATCAGGCCGACCCGGAGCGCAGAACTGCATCCGTATCAAAGGTATCAATCTTTCGGCTGGCAGAGAGAAGCTTCACGACTTACCAATGACTTTTAATTGGCATGTCTGACCGTGGAGAGTCAGAGAAGGCGATATTCCGATTTGACTCTCGGAAGACAGGTCTGCAAAAGCCACACGGTCACGTGAATCGCCCAGGGAGATTCTGACGCAAGCACTGGCAGTGCAAGCACAAAGATACACGCAAGAAACCGAAAACCGTAACAAAAATCAACAAGACACAGTACGATGAACCTGTCTTCCGGAGGGAATGTGGTGGTTTATCCATCGTGCCCTCACATACGCTGAATCTACAAGGCGAACATCTTCAGCCAATGTCTTGTCAGAAGTCTGGCTCATGCATACGTACATACATTTGAGCGCCATTGCGGCATGCCTTTATCCGATAATCAACGGAGAAAACAAATTCTCACCACGGCACTTGCTCTCCTTCGTAGCTCCGGATGGTCATGTCGTCCCCGAGCTTCGTAGCGTGTATTACCTTGAGGCAACCTCTGGCGGACTCTTCCGGTGATATCATCTTCATCCCCGGGAAGTGTGTAGAGATGTATTCCTCGACTATGTCGCCTAGTGGGGTATCCACGTAACCTAGTACAAGTGACTGTCCAGGGGGAGTGAAGAAATGGACATGAAAACCGCGAACCTGGATGAACGACGATTGTGGTAATTCCTTCGGCTTTGAGTGAAGGGGCCCATTTTCGAGCCATTCTGGGAGCGTGCGGCCAGTAATTGGAGTAAAGAGGACTGGACACGATTCATGTACGTACATGTTCAACGCTGCCTTCGACATGGAATAGCCGTTTGACAGTTCTGTGAATTCCCCGGCCGAGCCCACCGACCCAAGAACAGATGTTGTGAACACCACTTTCTTTTCGTGCCCTTTACGAATCAACGGCAGAAAGGCGCGGACGGCCCGCGCTGGAGCGATGGTGTTGAGTCGATAAGTCTCCTCAATGAGATCGAAGTCACTGATCGGGCATGTAAGCAAGCTGATGCAGTAGTACAACGGAAGACATTTACATGGTCGCCATGGGAGTTGCAGGTTCGAAGTTGACGCCAGCATTATTGATGATGCAATCGAGTCCAGTCGGGAGAAGTGCGGACGTCAACTCAGCCGCCTTTTCAATCTTGGCGGGATCCGCCAGATCGAATGGGACGATTGAAAGGCGGCCGGAGTGCTTGGTCCCCAGATCGTCGAGAGCCTGTGCCCCACTGAGGTTACGAATGCCGGCGACCACAATGTTCTCCGGATCCTCGAGCTACGTTCAATCGCAACGTTAGAGCGTGCAGGCAGACATTCATAGACATACTCACCAGAATGGATGTTAGAGCAAAGCCAATGCCTCTATTGGCGCCGCTGATAAAGTAAGAGGGCATCGCTGTCTATGAGGCAAGCAAGAGCTGAGTATACGTTTGGCTGCTGTATATTATACAGTCTCTCGAGCTCGTAGCCCAGTCCCTTCCTCCCGCCAAGCGGTCTCTCTTCGGAGAATTTTTGAACCACACTAGATCTGACACGTTTTATCAGCTGTCATCTTGGTGCCTACTAAAGGGGGAATGTAATGACCGGCCCAGTCATCTGCTCCAGGCAGGCAGTGTCCCAACTATCGGCTCACGCACAACTTACACTGCCGCGAGAGTTTGATGAGGTAAATATATGCAAGAATCTCTCTGCAAGGTACATGCAGCTACATGCGCATGTGAAAATAAGGCCGCGCGTCGAGCCACCGGTGAGATAAACCTGATGTGCTCAGCGTTGTAAGTAGTTGTACTAGAGAAGTGTTTGGGTGGATGAAATACCTCATAGCTCTACATTGTAACGTATGAATCGCCATGCGTTATGCATGCTGACTGTAGACTTCGTTGAGTGTCCTCCTACAATTTATCATGAGCGTTGGAATCCGAAGATTGTGCCTTCGGCTGCCACAAACCTTGTACTTGTCGCTTCTGATTCAGCCGATCAGTCGCCTCTTCATAGAAATGAGCGGTCTGCAGCGCGATCCGGGACATGAATGGAATACGCGTCAAATCCGCAAGCGTGCCAAACTTGCGTCTATCTCCAAGATCAGGCGCGTATTCAATCTCCAAGTCGACATACCCAAGAGTGGCAATGCGAGTTTACCAACTAGGTCTATAGTCAGGCTGGAAGGGCATGTGAAGTGCCGCAGGCTCGACATCATGCCGGAACCAAGGCAGGCATCTGTGTATTACACGGCTATATTAGAAACATCTTCCCTTGGATTGTGCATCGCTCGCACCGATACGCTTGGGCCAGCTGCGCTGAGTGCTTGCATCATGGCAGAAAACTGATTATCGGATTGCCTAGAAGCTCTGCCGTCATCTTGAGAAATTTCCAGAGGAAGCACTACCATCAAGCACTTGAAATCGAATGCTACACTTCGCGGAAAGCGTCGATTGCCATGCTGGCATTTGCAAGAGACGCACCATGACTTATCACCTGCGGATGATGGACGCGCCCTATTCGCACTTGAGCAATATTCAGGGCATCTTCTGCACGCTTCACCATGAGAAGAAATGGGAAGCGTGATGAGGACAATGAAGACAAGAATGAGCGGTGAGTAGACAACCTACAAACATGATAAGGTCAAGCGGACCACTAAACCCCAAGCAGATGAGCAGGGAATGAGAGATACAACTAGGGAATGAGAGATACCAACTGAATCGGTTTGCAGTGTGTTAGAGCAGTCGCCGGGTAGAATAGAGGAGGGTGTTAGTGGTGTTAACTTAGGAGAGTGCTCACAAATACAGGTGGGGGCGCCCACTGCGTGCTCATTTCTTTTCCAGCCCTGGCTACTGATGATTTCTTAGATGGTCCGGCATCTCCGCCTTGTAAGTGATCTTTAGTTTCATCGTCATTGAATATCTGCTGATCTATTATGGTACTCGTGAGTGAGAGTACGCCAAGGCGAGTAGAACTTCTGTGTGGAAGGGGAATGATGCGTTACCTTGTTATATCTGGAGACAGGTATTCAAATTCGCAACACACTCCTTGAAGTGCGTGAGTGGACTCACAACGGATCTGTCCCATAAACCCAACACCAGGATAGCAAGCGTCTATGTCGATTATCCGAACTTTGCTCTCTCGCATTCACCAATGTCAACCCGTCAGCTGCTAAGTGAAGTGCATCGCATAGCAGATTCGAATGTTCATCTACAAATGGTCAGTGCTCGATCTCGATGGCTCTAGCAGAAGCCAGCCGACCACGATAAAGTGGTATGGGGGCGAAGAATGAGGGGAAGATCAAACAACACAGGATAGCTACCCATAAAACAGACTTCGACAAGAGATCAACAGAAGAGACACGAATAACAAGAGACGCGGCGAGTTCCGGGATAAAACAAGGCATCAATACAGCAGACTCGTCCTCCGGTCCTGCAGAGGACGTGGTTTGACTTCAGGCATCCATTTCTTGCGCACCCACCAGCGTATCCTTTGGAGCACTGTCAGCCCCCCGACACTAGAGCGTACTTCACCGTCGCTTGGTGTCCCGCGGTCACTAGGGATCCAACACGGACGACGGAGACGACACCGTGGCGGGAGAATAGGGTATTGGTGCGGTCGAAAGTGGCGTGGATACTGCGCTGCATGGTAGTGGTGAATGTAGGTGAAGGAGATCCGGCAGGATCTGGGATGACTTTAAACCGTGCTACCTTTATCGTTGCGGTTGAGGCCGAATGCAATTGGAATAACATCCACTGGGTCTGATCGGAATGTCTGGTCATACCATGAATTGTGCCATATGTTTTCGAGACCTAGGCCTTGGATAGGATGCTGGGAAAATGGAATGTATTGCGGCGAGTGTCTGATAGATCTGATACAGTACCTTTGAGATGATTCAATCAATACCAACTAGATTTCACCCCAGCCCGAATTTGGCCCTTCCCTCCTGATGTCTTGGCCTGAGGACATTTTGCAGCTGCAAGTACGTGCAACAGATGCCCTGTTTTAGCATGCTTGTGAACGAGCGGGACTTGACACGATGCGCCAAAGGCCGCCGACGACTAAAGTCGTGTTGACAGCAGGGCATGCATCGCACCAATGTCCTGAATCTACGAACGAGGAATCGCACGTAGATATCTGTCTTTCCTGCAGTTGGTGGCGATCAGCTAGCATGAACGAGTTGATGCTTACTGCGTAGGAGTGATAGATATGTCACGTAGTTGTGCAGCCAGTCAAGGCCTCCTAGATATTCCGCGACCGTTACCTGTAGTAGTCGCCCTACGAGTGAGGCCGATGATGCTGGTCTGCTGGTCGCGGCGGTAGATACAGCGCCTCCACGCGTCCCACGTGTACTTGGTCCGTTGGCTACAAAGCGGGGGCGCATCAAGTGAGCTGATGGAGAATCAACTGAGAAGTGCCGTTACCATATGCCAGTCCTCTCGTGCCTCTCATTGAGGCCTTGTACCTCTGACTCCTCTGACTCCGCTACCTCTTCCCGCGGCATTCGCATTCGAGGTTTCGGCCCGTTCTCTAGCCAGGCGTTCACGCTCTCACGTTCCGCCCGTTCGCGTTCTTCGCGTTCCAACCGCTCCCGCTCGCGTTGTTCAGCCAATGCACGCTCTTCTTTCTCACGAAGCGCCTCCTGGTACTCGCGCTCATAACCTCTTCGTCCTACATACGATGAGTGAGATGCCCAATGGGCACATGTCTTGCAACGTACCGCCTCAGCACCTTGCCATCGTTCGTCCATAATTAACCGGGTGATATTCTCTGACTGCGATAGGATCTTCACATATTTGTCCAGCAAGGCGTTTGTGTGCTCCAGCTGAGTCGCGACGCGCTAGTATATCGACAATCTGTCCGCGCCGTACCGAATATACGGGCATGTACGCGTACCTCTGTGCTGGACTTTGTCTCTCTCAGCGCCTCCTTGTAAACCTCGAACGCGGAGTTGAGCTTTTTGAGAATGAAAAGGTCATGTTGCAGCTTTTCCTCCCTCGTCTTGGTCGCGAGCTTCCTGGCCTTCTCCACGTCTTCCTGGGTCATAGTATGATCGACCACACCTTCCTCATCCTGTTCTGCATCCTCTGCAACAGCGCTCTCATCTGCAATGCTGGGCTCATCCGGAGGCGGTGCAAGCAAGCTGAAAGGCCGTCGGCGAATTGGACCTGCGTGCGGACGGTCCTGGAGTGAGAGTTCCGAAAGTGAGAGATCGTCGCCACCGTGTCCTGTGCGCGATGAGTTTGAGCTTGAGCCAGGTAGAAGAGAAGATTCTGAGAGGAGACGAGAGCCTGAGTTGAGGGCAAAGTCGGAGATGTTTGGGGAGTCCATGATGGCGGGCTACGCGACGGTCAGTGCCTGGGCCACGGCGGCGCGTCTTGCGCACTTTAATAATTGGCCACGTGCTAGCATGGTCAGGCGGCGGAGTTCGAACATTTCAAGGTCCAGTTTCGCCCTGGCGACTTCAGTCTCCCTCAACCATCCTTGCTGCGCATCTCTCGTTCTTTCGACGCATGGAATCAAGAAAAAGACCACACGCGGAGGACGCAGAAGAATCTCTTCCCAAGAAGCGCGCCGTTGGCGACGATCATACCTCTCCGGGTCATCTGAATGGTGTCACAGCAGAACTTGATGAGCCGAAGGACAGTGACAATCTTGAGGTACAATTGCTACGTCTCGCTCGTTTCTACCATCATCTCATGTGTTCAACGACTTTAGGCCTTCCGCAAGGATGCTATCTTCAGGAGGATGAAGTACTACTCGAGGGAACACGAGAGAAGCCAAGCCCGAGTCGCTGAATTAGAACGACGCAGACACACCTGCGAGGCTGGTCTAGCAGCGCTGGAGGCGTGTTGGACACAGGTAATGTACGAACACCTCTTGCGCAATACCAATCTCTTATATGTTTGTGTAGACCATCGACACAATACGCTTACTGGCGCAACCTGGGGACCTTCCATCATTCGACTTGAAAACAGATGGTATGTCCTTCGTATCATTTTATGTTTGTTGCTTACGCTTGTATACCCAGAGATATTCGACTTGACTGCACATATTTCCGATGAATCAGACCCAGAGTATGTGGAAATGCTGCGAGAGAAGATGCACGCGACGTCAGAGCTGGTTACTGCATTCGTGCGCTTGAGTGGGCAAACTCATCCTACACCGCTCAAGGACGATGTGTATAGCCGGTGTCAGGAGGCACAAACCGAGGTCAGTAGTTATTCCAGTACTGCGTTCTCTCATATCCTTATTCTTCCATCAGTGCTCCACTCTTCGTTCGGAACTGCTCTAGCACGCATGAAGCTTCGTGACATCGAGTCGCAGAAGGATCGCTACCGGGAGCAACTAATAACGGCTGAAATGCGACTTGATCGACTACAAAGCAAGCCCCTTGCCGCTATCGAGGGTCGGGCGGTGAGGGAAGAAGTGCAGGAAGAATCACCTCAGGAGTCACCGGCCTCGCCAGCAGTGAGTGCTTCGGTCAATTGGTGGGAGGCTCGACCATTCCTAATCGTGGATGTTATCCTCTAACTTGTGTGTAGCCCTCGCAACCTGTGACTGATGCGGTACTTGTGGCGGATGCAATCGCGTGGCGGAAGGTTGCGGAGTCACGGCAGAGATCGATTGAATCAATCGGCCCAATGTTTGTGAAATGTCAGCAAGAGCTATTCACAGCGCGTTCCCAGGTCCGTGTGTTTTCGCGCGAAGTCGAACATTCATTAATCTATCGTATTAGCTTAGAGCTCCAACGGAAGACATCGTTAAAGCGTCTCCGTATTATCTAGTGCTGAAGGAGCGTATGTCCATGCTGGAACGTACTGTCACCGATAGTCAGAAAGAAATCACCCGGTTGAAGGATCAGGTAGGGGAACTTGAAAGAGGTCGACAGGAGTTCGAAGAAAACCTTACCGTCAGTCGATTACTTTCATCCTCTCGTTCCTTCCTGAATACAGTCCACAGGCGTCCAGTGAAAAGTTGATTCAAGACTGCAAAAATATGTTAGCGAGGCGGGATACGGATAACTTGCGTCTCCGTGAGCAACGGGATCAATACTCGGCGGAATTGAACGAGCGAAAGGCGCGAGACCATACCAAGCTTCTTTCCTTGAACGAGTGTAAGACCCAGTTGGGGACATATACCGTGAGTTGCTTAGATATCCAATGAGTTTGGTCTAAACTTGCAAATCATCGCAGGATCGCATCAAGGTACTAGAGTCCGAAGTGACAAGGCTGAAGACGCGACTGGCCGCCGCGGCGAACGACGAAGACCTGATGTCTTTCCTGTTTCGCGGTAGCGCTGGGAACGCGACATACTTGACGGACCTGAAGAGCAGAATCACGTAGGTTTCAGCATCAGCGCTCAGTTACCCACGTACGATGATCGTAATCCTTCCCGCGTTAGCGCGCCGAAACACGTGTAACTGCTTTAGAGGAAACACTGGCCTCTTACCAGGAAACACATCCAGACGTCGCGCGTCATATGAAGTCCGAAGCCGACGCACGAGAACAACTGCTCAAGTGAAGAAGCAGTTGGAGAGGTACCAGTCCGTGTATGGTAATGCGTCGTCAGCCCTTACGCCTGATGTGCGAGGGTTGGCTGAGCAGCTCCAGCAAAAAGAAGAACAGTGCCAGAAATTGCGGTTGCAGGAGAAACAGCGTGAGCAGGTGCGTAATACACTGTCGAGATTGGGGAAAGCCTGTAAATGTCGAATCGCTGCTCAGGCCGAATCGGCGTTATATGCGGAGTTGGACAAGTTGTCCGCGGCGTGGGAAGTGCTCGACCGGCAGGTCAACAGTAAAGTGTTTGATCTAAGTGCCATGGAGGAGCGGGTCACAAAGAGCGGTCTCGAGGTTTGTGCTTCATACAAACTGTTTATGAATCTCCATTGATGATGGTCCAGAAAGCGAAAGCGGAGAACAAGTTCTACGCTGCTCTGCGCGACAAGGAGGCGCTCGAGGCAGAACGTAAGAATCTGTCACGTACCATCGATAAGCAGGCCAAGGCGGTAGAGAAGCTTGTGCAGGGGGAGAAAGTCCTTCTGGCCCGAGTGGTTGGTCAAAATGTCATTGCGTTTGACCGTCGACTGACCGGGATAATGCATTTATTTTCAGTCAGACATGGAGAGGGAGGTATCAATGTTGGTTAAGGCACTGGAGGTGCAGAGAGATGCAAAGGAAGCCCTCGAGAAGGACAACGCGGTGTTGAACATCCGTGTCGAAGCCGAGCTCAATCGCCACAAAGATGTACGTCTCCTATAATGATATGATCCCTGCGGTTGTCTTGACACTTATGTGATCGCCAGTTGCACGCCTTGAACCATGAACGGGAACGCAAACTCGATCGGCAGCGTGCCGGGTTGCAGAAAGAGTTGGAGGCTCTTGTGCTAGCCAGAGCGGAGGCGGAGAAGTACACTGCCGAGATGAAAGCTTCGTCACAAAATCCTTCTGGCAGTTCCAGCTCGAAGGAGACGCAGCTACAGTTGGAGGTAGACAAGTGCATGGTGAGTTGTGCTTCGCATAAAATGCAAGACCAGCGCCCAATTGCATTCATCGCTTTGCAGAAAATATTGAAATGCTCAACATGCAATATGAATATGCGTAACACCGTCATAACAAAGTGTATGCACTGTAAGGAGCAATCTTCTGTTGTCCGTACATACTCTAATGCATCATATCTGTTGCGCTTCTTCAGCGTTCTGCAAGTCATGCGTCGAATCGCGAATATCGACACGACAGCGCAAATGTCCGGCATGCAATCTGCCATTTTCGCAGGGAGAGGTTCAGACGCTGTTCTTCCAATGATGACTCTCGAAGCTATCACCGCTATGTTATTACTTCTGTGTGTCTTTATTTCGAGTGTATCTTATGCATTTAGTGCGCTACCTCTCTTCGTTAATGGTCGTTGCATGATTCGTTTAGCACATCTTCTGAATACATCATTACAGATTCAGTCTACCGGATACTACCCGTGAACATCGCCAGCTTACGGACAGCATCAGATGATGCTGCGAAAGCATCTCTCTGGTACCGGTTTGTCTGTTCGATGTCCGTCGGTGACATGCCGCAGAGTGCGTAGGCTTGAGGCATTGCGACAGTCCCAAGCGTTTTTTTGATGTTCCCCCTTCCAGACCGTGGAGGTGGTATTGCGTCATTGCACGGAGGAACCACTGCTACCAATATTTCATGTTCGCGAAGGAGGACGTTAACTTGGTCGTCGTGTAGGTCAAGTTGTGCGTTAAACCCTGCAGTTGTGAGATGAGAATTTAAGACGTCGTCACAATGCTTGCGTCTCCATACATAGCTAATGTCATTCTAGTAGGCGTGTTCGGGTTTTTCCCAATGTTTTACTTGCATCTATCATCTATACCAGCTGGAATGCGGTCAAAAAGGGTAGCATAATTTTTTCGGTAGGGCAGGCATCATGAGTCCCAGAGTGGCCTTCAAGTAAAATGTGCTCAGTATTTGTGCTCTACTCATCTCGGGATGAGAAGCTAATTGATGCTCGTTGGCTCAGCTAATCGCTAAGTACTGTGCAGCACTCATAACGGCTGTGCACAATGTTCGGAGACGAAGTTGAACGACTGCCTTTTATGGGGCATTTGTCCATCAATCGATGTCCCGTGACCTGCGGTTTTGCATATATTGGCGGCGCGGTGAAGTTTTGTCTGCTTGTCTTTTCCCAGACGCGTTCATCTCCTCGGGTTCCTTTCCCTCATGCGGGCTCACATGAACACTGGAAAAAGTTTCTGGTCATAGACGAGATGGTCCTGCGATATCAGGACGGACTCGTCAGCGCGGCAGTTTCTGCGAATGCATGTCCTGGCGAAGGATGGTGAGTGCCTGTCTCGTGGTGGCTGAGCAACAGAGGGGTCTGTGGGACGATAGTGATGAACACCAATCACATTATCAAGCTCAACAGTCTCATGGCTTCGGCCAACTGATGATCCCATTACTTCTGCAATTCTGACCTTGTCGTCCTGCACCTCTGTTGCCGTCGTGTCTTCTATTCCAACGAGCGACGTTGGCTGATCTATCATTTTCATTCTTCAGAACGGTCGATGGAGTATCAGGCATTTGTGTGCTGAGAGGCAATTGCAGTGCGTTGGGCGTGCCAGCTTCGAGGTTTGTAAGTTTTTTCTCGCTCATACGTAGGCATTGTACGGGCTCGCATTGGTGGGCTAACTTATGTTTGTTGCACGGATGCGAGATATAATGTGATGTCCTTCGACTTTTTATCCTGTGCAGTTTATACCCTGCTCGCAAAGGCATCTTGAGTCGAGCGCCAACATGGCCCCTTACTACTTGTTCTCACCCGTGAAGTGGTAACTTAGTTGCAACTTCAGTGATACGTCTTCGATGCAGGTGACGACTGCGATAGCATTTATCGAGCATTGTAAATGAAGTGAACCCCGGCAGCCCAAATGAACTTAACGCTTGACCCAGCCATACTGTGCAGGTGGGACGACAATCAGTATACACTGTTCCCAGAAGGAGAGAGGCCCGACGCACCGCCTCGCGAGCCTTGGCCCGACCTGTCTTCTTCCGCTCGACCATACGCGGGTCGCGGCGCATGAGCTTCGCTGGAGGTGCACGGGAATGTCATCAAAATGCTGACAGCGTCATCAAGCGGGTGGACGAACCTCTGCGCAAGAGCGGCTCGACGTCCGGCACATGTGCGGCGAGGCCTTTCGCGATACCAAGGCTAACGGCGCCGCTCTGGCCTGTTGTGCCGCCGCCGCGGACAAGGGCAAACACGTTGAACGCGCCGACAAGGCCGGCGATCTTGAACGGGCGCACAACGCGCTCGCGGTCTGCGGGGACAGGGCTGTTGATGCACGTCACTTCCTGCCCAAGCGACACCGGACAGGCAGGACTCACAAGTACTGCGACACTGGCGTATTGTTGATCAGGATCTGCGTGGTCGAGACTTTTACGGGCGCAGGCGAGGACGCTGCAAGCGACAGCGGGAGCAGCACCTCCGACGCCGACGACTCCGCGGTCAGACCGTCTACTTGCTGCGCTGGTGGTGGGGCGGCGGTAATCATCGCGGACGCACTGGCAGCCTTGGACACGCCCTGCACCGGGACGACCCAGACACGCGCGGCGCTCTCCTTTCGCCTGCCGACGGTGTAACTGCGGCCATGTTCATCGAACTGGACGGGCTTGCGGCGGCCGCGGGCGAGGAAGGCCTCCTTGTTCTCGCGCTCGAAGATGTCGAGGACGTTCCCGATGTGGCTGGCGAGGGTTTCGCAGCCGGCGACGTCCGCAATACGACGGTAGTTTCCCAGCTGGGAAAGGAGGCCGAGGAGGCGGCGGTAGCGGGAGGTGGTGAGGCGGGTGTTAAGGGCCTCGGAGAGGCGGTCTTTGGTCATCCAGACATGCTGGAGCGGCGGGAGTGCGTCGAGGGCGAACTTGGGGAGGGGGAGGAGTTCGAGATTCTGGAGCACGCCGCGTGTGTGCGTAATGGCGGATTCGAGCTGGTTGATCTGGTCGAAGTACGCCGAACGAGCGGTGTAGAAGTTGGGGGAGTCGGGGATGGGCTTTCCGGGAGGAGCTCGCCTGTGGACGGCGGGGAGGGAGGCGGGGGGGACGTAGATGGTAGCGTATGTTCTGCGGCGTGCTACTGAGCCCAGCTGCCGTGCGACGTTCATCGGAGTCGAGACAGAGTGGACGCGCTGGACTCGGACGAGGAAACAAATATTGCTGCCACGTGCACCAATGTCGGCCTTCCTATTTCGGACGCTCGCATACCGCTCCGCACCGTAACGGTCGCGCCCTCCGCCCTCTCACCGCCTGCCTCGCGTGTCTTGGCCTAGCTATCACTGCATACAGCCTTTTGGAACATCGATATAGGGTTCTCAACGCCACTAGGAGCTGAAGAGAGCACCGTACACCATGGCTTCGACTGAGAACTTCTCGGGTGCACTGTCGACCTGGAAAGGTACGCAGGCGGCAGTCCACTACTAAACAGCCGTGCAGTATTTGACAGTGCACAATCTAGACATTGACTTGTCTGAGCTCCAGAAGACTCTGGATGCCCAGGGCATTGAGCTTGTCGAGAACCAGAAGGAAAGCGTAGTTGGTCGCAAGGCCCTCGCAGACCGCACCAAAGGTTTGTCTCTGCGCAATCCATTCTGTTAAGGTCACCTCAATGGTAGTGCGCCAGAATTTAAGAAGATTCCCGATGAAGACAAGCTCAATGCGTTCAAGAGCCTGCTTAAAGGTCGGTCTCCTACTCCGTTTCTCTGTGGGTCGGTGCATCATCAACATACAGCTCCTTTATTCCTGCAGCCTATCAGACCGAGATTGACAGCTTGACTAAACGCTCAAAGACCGCTGAGAATGCCTTCCTGAGCGTGTACAAGGTCCTGGCCGAGGCACCCGACCCTTATCCGCTCCTTGAGGCTGCAGTAGTATGCATACATTCATTCTTCAACCCCCAGGTACTGACACTGAGGCTATAACAAGGACCAGACCGTGAAGGTCGCTGAAGCCCGAGAGCTCGAAGTAGAACTGCAGCGCGCACGCGACGAGAATGTCGAGTTGCGCAAGCGGCTCAATGAGGTCTCCGCGCTCGAGGCGGCCAAGAAGAAGGCAGACACGCGGATTGAGCAGCTCGAGCAAAAGGTGCACATGCGTTCTAGCCAAACCCGCACGACGCGTACGCCAGGTCACTGACACGCTGCGTGGCACAGATGGAGGACATCGTCCAGGAAAAGGTCACGCAGAAGGAGAACGAGCTGCACGCCACGTATGACGAGAAGATCCGGAACTACGAGGAGCGGTCAGTTGCGAGCTCCTGTCTCTGTGCTCTGGCGTGAATCGCTGATGCGCAATCACAGCGAGCAGGATCTCCAGCGCCAGGTCGCGCTCACGAAGGCGCAGCTACGGGACCTCCGCACGTCGAACGAATCGAACCAAGCGAAGCTACTCGACCACACACAGCGTCAAGGTACGGCATCTCTCGGCCATTCTGACAGCCGTGTCTTGAATCTCGACGGCTCCCTACAGACCAAGAAGTCGTAGCAAAGCTCACAGAACTAGACATGATAGTCGTCGACCTCGAGCATGCGAACAGTCGTGTTGCGACTGTGGAGAGGCGGAATGTGCGCCCCAACTCGATTGCACGTCTCGCCTCTGTCCTAACTAATGTGTTCAATTTGTCTGCAGGAACTCCTCCGCGCGGAAATTGAGTCGATGAAGAGTGGCAGTGAGGGTTCGGACAGGTTAGACAGTATGCTTTTTCGCTCATCGTCCGACTGTTGATGCTGGGCCGCGGACTAGGTTGAAGGACCTCGAGGTGAAGGTTACCGAGCTCGAGTCTGAGACGGACCGTCTCTCCCAGGCCTTAGATGCACAGAAGGCCGCAACGGCTGACGCGCAGGGCGCGGCTGCGAAGAAAATTGAGGAGGCTGCGAAGGAGCTGCAGCGGAAGGTGATTGTTGCATCCACGATCCCTGGCAGTGATTAACACGCTGATTTGTTTTTGCACTCATTCAGTCCGGCGAAGTGGAACAGCTCAGGCAAAAACTCAGACAATACGGCGACTATGATGAGATCAAGCGGGAACTTGAGATCATGAAGGTTCGCTGTTCGACTTTCGTAACGTATGTCTATTTTTGAAGACTCGACCGTCAACTGCAGTATGTCGAGTTTGCTGGGATGGAGGAGGACGATGGTGATGAGAGCACGCACCTGAACGGTAACGGCGACGCGCTCGGCCTGCAGCTCCCCGACCCAAACGCAGACAAGGCGAATGCGCAGCGCGGCAAGTCGCTCGAGGTCCTGCTCGCCACGAAGAACAAGCGCATTCTCGAGGAGCTTACTAAGTTCCGCGTGTGTATAGCTCTCTACAGGCTTCTTCTACCTTGGTGGCTTACGTTTCTCCTATCAGATCCTTCACGGCGAGCTGGAAGCGTCGTTGCAAGCCATACAGGCAGAGCTCGCATACACGGAGTCAGAGCTAGAGAAACAGCGGGCTCTGAACGAAAGGCTGGAGAATGATCTGCTCCACATGGACCAGCGGAAGCCTAACGGCGAGGCCAATGGCAAGGTGCCCGTCGATTCTTCTGCCACTGGATCGAGTGTGGGGTCAATGTCGATCGACGGACTTGCAGGACTTGACCTAGGCAAAAAGTCGAATGTATGTCTTCTATTGCTAGGTCCTTGAGCAGGATCTGACGGCCAATGTGTAGGAGTCATCGTCAAGAACGACGCCGATTCCATTTGCGCCGTCTGCGGACACGTCAATACTGCCCATCGTGACAAGCCAGCGGGATCGTTTCAGACAACGGAATGCCGAATTGGAAGAGGTGTGTATTTGACATGCGCTCGTTCGTATAGGCGACCCTAATAGGTGCATCTACAGGAGCTGCGCAAGCAATTTAACATCATTTCCGAATTGCGAGCCGAGGTTGGTGATCTGTCAATGTACCGCAAGCGAGGACGCTCAACCTTACGTCTGTTATAGGTCAAGAGCTTGCAGCAAGACAACGTCAAGCTGTATGAAAAAGTGCGCTACATGCAAAGCTATCGGGAAGATGCGTCAACAAGACCGTCGACCCTCGATCCTTTGCCTGTGACTGCAGCGGGCCGCTCGGACGACATGAGCAAGTATCGCGCGAGATAGTGAGTTACTCACCTATGAATATGCTACCATCTCACGGTCATCATCCACAGTGAAGAAGCAATGAATCCCTTCCAGGCATTCCGTGGAAGGGTCCGTCTACTTCTTTCATCTGCCACGGGACCGCACTGACTGCTCCATCACCATACAGGAGGCAACGCGCGCATACGAGTCGCTGAACGTACTGGAAAGAGGTGTGCTGGTGCTCACCGGGCGATCCTGGGCAACCGGCGGACTCGGACCGCATTCATCTGCTATGCGATCGCGCTGCATGTCCTCGTCATGTTCACCACGTACGAGTGCACGACCTCGTCGGGGTCACAACTGCAGCGGCAGCCAAGCCCCTACGGGTCGTGATCGGGCTCTGTATATGAATTCTTGCCGTACTTCGTGGATATTTATACCTTCGGTGTCTTTCGATCCACACATTGCTATTCGGAGGGATATCACTGAACCTACGGTGGAAGTCTCGTTCGCGGATTCAGCCTCTGAGGCTTTAAAAGCCGCCGAAGTCCTTGAGTTTTGAGCTCCATATCAAGCATTGCATTTAAATAAAAATACATGTCTCAACGTCTTGTCAAGAAATAATGGAGAACAGGTCCGTCCGATATGTGATGATTCGTTATAAAACTACACGGTGTCCGAAAGAACAGTCAGCTAAGCCCCGGAGGTGTGTCCTCTAGCTTGGAATATTGAGTAGTTCGCAGAAATCTTCTCCCAGTGAGGGGAATCTCTCTCTGGGTTCCGGAAGAGGAAAATTGCGGTCATGAACACGGACTAAGATCATCGACGTTAGCATCGATATTCTCCTATCCAGCTGCACCGTCGAACGTACGCAGAATGTCAAGAGCGCCAAGCAAGGCAGAATGCCAACGAAGTCTAATGAGGCATCAATTAATCATGTCTCGGCAAATAACAGTATGACCTACCGATATCCGCGCCTGGTGGGAGGAATAGCATACGAGTTAGATTAGATGACTAACACACTGGAAAGAAAGACAGTCGCACCAAAGCCAGCAGGAGCCCCTGGCAGTGTGCCTCGAAGTTGAGTGAAGGCGAACAGTGTCGCAGGAGGGAGAACTAAGACACTAGCGGACATTCCTTTGCCGAAAAACACTGAGACAATGCAAGCCCCTATGAATATCAACGTGATGAACCCTTGGCAAAGAACGATCAGCCTCACTGAGTGATGAATCAAACTGTCAACTCACAGACAGCCATCACAACCAGAAGGGAATAGACACGAACTACCTGCCCTCGGGTGACCACTATGGTCTTGAGCAATGTCCCAAAATTGTCTTCAACACCTGATAAACTCCCTTGCAATATCGCGTTGAACCCTCTACGGCGACGCAAATCCCTTTGTGAGTTTGAGAGGATATAAGTTTACCACTTACGTGGCTAATCCGTCGGTAGCCGGTATGGCCACCCCGATGGAGCTGTTGTCGGCAGCATTCTGCGCAAATATGGAGATTTGTGAGAAATATCTGGCACAAACGGCGTATGAGTCAAGACGATTTTCTGGGGCAACGTCGCGAGCACTCACTTGTCGAAGGGGTAGGACTGTAACGTACGCCCCGTACCGGCGCTTGTGATAGCAAGGATTGTCCTGAAAATAGGAGTACTGAACCGACCATCACTCTCGTTCTTGAAACCCAAGAAGTAGTCGGTCGTGTTGAGAAAAAACGTAGGGCTTGGTAATGTATTGCTCGGAACTGGACCACCGCTCGATGGCGAACCTGTTCGCAATGATGCCCTGCCACTTTTGTCAGTTCTGTAGAGCAGAGTATACTGATTTCAACCCACTCGTCGAAGAATATGTTGATGTCTGGACAATTACTTGGGTTGGTGTTGAAGTCGCAAGGATATGTTGCGAACCAGTCCATTGTCATCGTTTGACCTACGGGGTCGATTGCGATGAGAGTTGTAGTCAAACTGACCTGTTTAAGGAACATATCAGACCCGCTAGCATACGACAAGTGTGTTGCATCGATTACTAACCACGTTACCCTCAACAGCCTGACTGTCCGCTAAATTCAACGGATGCAACTTGAAGGCCCACCCTACACCGATACTGACGCCGATGATTACCGCCATGAAAAATCCAGAGAGGATGATCCACTGGTATTCGGGTTTGATATTCCATCTGCGCCTGAGCCAGGAAATCGCAGGCCGATTCCCTTGATCTTGAGCAGGAGCAATTGTTGTAGAAGGCGTAGCCACCACAGGGAGGGATAGGCTTGGGTTCCTAGCCCGCATTTCACTAATACAACAGTCAAAACAGTCACTTGCTCATCTATATGGGTACATACCTGCGCTTCACAGCCATCATCTCATCCATCTTCTGTATTAGGGTAGATACTGCATGAACGAGCGCGTCCTTCTCCACCTGCGTTCCAGAATCTGAAAGAGATGGAACTGGAGTGAAGGACTGCGCGGACGAGATGTACTGAGGATGCTCGGGAAGTGTTTGAGCTCGTCTCGCCGAAAGTCCTACGGCGATGGACGCTCCTTCGATGGCAGAGCGCCGAGCGACCTGCGCTCTCTGGGCCTCGCTGACATTACTGCTCACATTAGTCGCTGGCTGTGAAGCGGAAGTCACCACCACGGAAGGGGAAGACATAGAGGGAGATGAGAAGAGAATTAGACAGACGGGGATAATCGAAGACGAAGACGGGAGATAACCAACTTTTATACTGGGCAAGTAAAGTATTCATTCAAACGTTCTTGCAGTGCCCCAGCCCATCATTGTTCCTGGCGCTGAGAGCTCTGTAGACCCGCGGGTCATTAGTGCCAGCACACGACTTGAATGGATACGTACCAGAATTCTATGCTATCAAGGAAGTGTCTTTGACATTGACAGATGGACAAAGGCTGTGTACAGGAATCCACGTGGAGGCAAATCTCGATCAGCCCTGATCAGCCCTGACTCAGTGAGTGCGGACGTTTGTAGCCGCACTTGCACCGACCTGACAAAACAATAAACTAATGAAGACCTGTGATTGGCTTACTTCAGAAGGTAATGAGAACGCTTGCAGACACAATTTTACATCTCAATGGAGAAGTAAACAATGGTCGGACCATGCACCCAACATCAATTCCATCAATATATACATGCGGTGAAAAGCAGCAAGAACAGCATACTAAGCTCGAGAGATAACTGGCGCCTTTGAGCAGTTCGACCACGGAGGAAAATGCTGCGAGATTCTGTGAAAGCGCTGGAAAGGTTGGGGTGCGTTGATTGCCGAACGATGATCTAAGTAGCCTGAAGACATCTGGGGCATTGTCAACATGAGATAGATACAGTAATTTCCCAGCATACCTACAGATAACCATCGGGCGATGTCGTGAAGGATTGATCGTTGACAGAGGAGTTCAGCTGCTGGCAAAGTTTACCGAAGGCGGTGGAGGACAATGTTTCCTTCCGTGGTTTAATTGATAAGGCCCAGAGATGAACGAGACCCGACGTCTCCTGGGTGGATCATACTGATCACGGAGCATGAAAGGCGGGGCGCCTTGCGGGAGCAATAAGTACTAAGCGCTAAGCAACAATCGACTTACTGTCGGAAACAAACGGCGTTTGTTGCTAAGTAGCATCCACTTGGGGCTTTACGGAATCGACCACAATTTTGATGCCGCGATGCCTACGAGATAACGTCGGTCCACCGGCCCATCGGAGAATGAAGACGGTCAACGTATGGGCTGTGCACAATTCGTTGCGACCACTATAATTTTGAAAAGGCTGAAGTTACTGGCCACATACGTCGCAGCTTCAGAATAGCGCGGAGGTCCGATGCAACCAACATTCCGTGACGGGTTATCGCTTTAGCATTTGAAGGTTAAGGGGAAAAGGTACACAAAAAATGTGACGTACCACAAAGTTGATCGACGAGCCACATAAGGACCTACGGCAGGCATTCTTTCCAGACCTCCTAGGTTGAATGTCGCAATGCCACGCTCAGCTATGATTGCTGGCTGCAGCCACATACGCGTCCTGCATGTCGAGAATCCACCAGTACAAGTCTAGACACGGAAGCCAGTACCCCGAACTTGAAATATACGTGTAGCGTGCGGAAACAGCCAGAATATTTCCAAGCGGTATCATTAAGATGAATATACTGTTACTTAACATGGGGACGTTCGCCCGAGAGGCCACAAGCTCTGTACCTGAGGCCTGATGCATGATAATCACCGCGCCGGCTTCGAATTACGCGCGCGCCAAAACACAAGCGCCTTTTCAACTGCGTCAAGGATTGGTTTCATCGCCTTCCAGCAGCGGTCGAGTCAGCATGAAGTCCACAGTGAAACTCGAAGAAGCGAACGAAATAGACAGACACTTACGACCTGCACTCGCGCGGCATCTAGACCCTCCGCCTGCGCCATGCGCACGAGCGCGTCGACCTTTTCTCCGGTCTTTTCCAGGTATCCGACCATTTTCGCTGCCTTCGCTGTTTTCTGCGAGGCCGACGTGTTTGACAGCACCTGCGTGTCCGTCGGCGGTGGGTATATCGACAGCCAAAACTGGCGAAGGAACTCATTCGCTGCGGTCTGGCACGTCATCATCTGCCGGAAAAGCCCTTCCGGGATATCGTCTGTGTCATACATGTCAGTCAGGCTCTTAGCCGCGGTGGGATATGTATCTTACACTTTTTCGTCTTCACATCGAGACGAGCGGTGACGTTCTGCGTCATAGCAAGCAGCGCCGCTTCTGCCGCTTTTTTGTCTAATTTCAGCTGCAGGGAGAATGTCAGAGCGCGGTCACACTAGGAGATAGCAACACGATGGACCTGGCTCAGGTTGGACGTCCAGCCTTGAAGGCCATCCTTCGCCTCGAATATCGCTGCACGTATTTCGACCTGAGGCGTAAGAGTCAGTAGCAGAAACAGGTGTTATAGTCACATGTCATACGGGATTGGGTGTCTGCTCCGCCGACTCTGTCATTCGGCCTTCGAAGTAACGTTGCCGGTCGTGCATGTCTAGCAGGATTCCCGCTGAACTTTCGTTGTCATGCAGATCTTCCAGATCCAATTGTGCTATATGCTGCAGGGAACATCAGACTAGGTCACTATATGCGCCCGAAAGTTTGAAGTAACCAACGTCAAAGTGTCATTTCCGTCTATTCGTCTGCGCTTCGGAGCAGAGCCACCCCTAGGATTGATTTTAAGAACGAGTCAGATTCGGGAGTCGTCCTAAAAACGTACAGTGCAGTATCAAGCAATCGTCCTGAATGCTCGTTGAACTTTCGGATCAGCGGCAGCACCGCCCTTTGCTTTCCTGCCTGCATAGTAACGTCTTTGATATTGCCAGTCTTTCACACAATAATGCCGTTAGTGCAAGGTGCGCTCTGGAGGACACATAGTAAGGATCACCTCGTCGTGGTCCTCCTGCGTGGCACCAAGATCAATGAAGATGTCAACGCTGTCGTCTCGTTGGCGCTGCGGCTCCAACTCTGCGAAGAATGAGATGACATTAGCAATGCATATGAACAGTGCATACCATCGTCATCTTTCTCGAGATACTTGTCGAATATTGGATCATCCTTGACAACATGTTGCGTAGCGGAAGAACGAATGGAAGCACGGTGCGCGTTGAACAGCTTCGACTGGAAGTACCGCTTCCAGAACTCTGCTTCGGAAAGCTTAAGGCGCACTTCAACAAAACGCGCAACGCAAGACATGTGGTGAACAGAAAACTGACGAACTTTGCTTGGAACATTATCATTGTATGCCTTTGCTACGACAGGATATTCCTCGAAGATGTCATGGACAAGCTGCGGGGTAATGACGATTTTGACCTCTCCGTCCATCGTCTGAGGCCGAGGGTCCACCAGCTGGCCTGGCTTGCCCCGCTTCTGATTTTCAGCGGCTGCTTGCGCTTTAAGTAAATGCTTTGCATAAACGTGAGCCTGAGGCGCCATGCCTATCAACAAAATTCCAAACATACCTCCCTGCCTTCCCAGAACTCATTTTCTGTAATCTGTCCACCCATAACGAGCTCGCGATGCAGCGCCGCCAGTTCCGGTGAATTAAGCAGGACTTTCTTGCGAAGCCGATAGTCACTGCTCGGGTCATTTGCTGGTGTCCCTGACGCGCGAGAGTCACCGACCGAGACAGCCCGCGACGTGGAGGCCACGGGCGCTGGCATAAGTGGTCGTGGTGTAGAAACATTTGAAGGCGCAGCAATAATCGGGGGCCCAGACTGCTGTACTGTCGGAGTTGCAGGACCAATGCGATTGCGGCTAATGATGTTCGTCAATTCGGTCTTGAACTTTTCGCGCTCGGTCAGGGCGACGACCTGGGGCGCCGTGAAGGTGAAGTTGTGCCCTGCATCGTCTGCTACAAGCCCCAGCTTCAGGCGCACTTGCGCTGAGCCCTCTTTACTGCAGAATAATGCTTCGAACGAAACAGCTTGTCAATCCCAACCAGCCACATAGCGAGGTGAACGCTGGAATCAACTCACATGCAGCCTCATTGTAAGGTACCCTGACAGAGGGAGCTTTCTTCCCGTCTTGCGTCCACTGGAGATGAGTAGAGGTGAGCTCAAGCAGACCGGGCAACTTCTTGTAGGAAGCCTTAGCGACGCAGAGGGTGGAAGGCATAGGGTGGCGTCGAGCGCGTCGCAGGGAGTCGTTAGGTAAGCCGCCCTATACACGTACCACGTGCGTGGCGCCTCATCTCGATCGTTAGCAGTTCCCACCGGTGCAGTATTTTCTCAGGCAACGCTTTCTCTTCACCTCAATTGTACTGTTTTGCAGGAGACATGGCCACTGAAATCCAACAGCAGCTGGTGGTATTTGATTTTGACTGGTACGTCGAGCCGTGCACACGGCTTGAGAGATTTACTCGACGAAGGAGAGCAGGTCTTTGGCAGACCAGGACTCAGACCGATGGGTACTGGAAGTACTTGCCCCAGAGCTGCGCAGGAAGATGAAAGATATGAAGCCGCAGATACAGTGGACCGATCTCGTGTGAGATCACTCATCGCGCAGGGCGACTTCGGACTGACGTCTTCAGTGCCTTGTGCATGCGGGACCTACATGCCAAAGGGACCACCCGGGAAGAAATCGAGGGTGCACTCAGGCAGATGCCATTTGTCAGTCCCTCCTTGCATTCTCTTCCTGTTCGTCTGATGAACGTTCCACGCGCAGCATCCCGCCATGGTTCGAGGCGTACAGAACCTCAAGGCCAACTCAACTCCGAAAACCACCTTCTTATGTCTATCCAATGCCAACATTATCTACATTACGACAATTCTCAAGGTCCGTCGGATATTGTGTGGAAGCGGCCGCGCGCCTGCGCTGACTTGTTCACAGGATAGAGGTCTAGAGACCCTCTTCGAAGAGATCGTAACTAATCCTGCCGAATGGGATCCGTCTGGCTTGCTCAAGGTTCGGAGAAGAGTTGACCCTGCCGGCCCTCAACACCATTGCGCCGTTGGGTGTAGCCCAAACATGTGTAAAGGTACCGAGCGCGCCCTTGCTCTCTTTGAAACGGTGTGAACCCGCTATCCCCCACAGGCGAGGAACTGGAAGCATTCTTGGCAAAAAAACAGCATGCGTTCGACCGTGTTATCTACGTCGGAGATGGCTCCAACGACTTTTGCCCAGTGTTACGTCTCAGAAGGTGACATTCCTTCTTACTCTATCGGATTATTGCGTCTCAGTACTTTGTCCTACAGTCAAGATATGGTGCTCTGCCGGCGCTACCGCGGTCTGCAGAAGATGATAGAATCGTACAAGGAGGAAGGCCGCCTTAAGTGTACAGTCAAATATTGGACCGGGGCTTGGGAGGTTGAGGAGATCTTCGGACAGTTGTGAAATGGCCACACGGAGAACAACTGCGATCTTGTATGCATCATCAAGATAGACACCAGTCTCTCGAATCATCGTTTTGAGAAAGACTGATTACAATGGACAGCAAGGATGGGTCGATCAACTGTCGTGAATAGGTACAGTCGGATGAATTACATCGTCAAGTCAGAGAGCTACACCGTAGGTAGAGTCCGTATGCAACATGCGCAATGTGTCTGACTATTGGTTGGAACATGCGGGACATTGACGACACACCGTGAGTGCTTGGGGTTCGATGCGGTGGACGAAATGGGGTGCAAATGAGGAAAGTAAACATTAGATGATACCGCAGGGGACCTTTTAAGGCGCAAGACAATACTGTGCGGTGCGAAACAATAGCGAGAAGTCTCCTTCACTGTGTCCACAGGTCCATGCCACTCTTCCTCCGGCTCTCCTTCGTGCCCGCCTGCGTGGCGGCGGATGCGGGATCCGTCGACGAGAAGGGATTGCGTTGCTGGTTGTTCGCAACATGTCCGCAGGCATGACGCTGGCACCGTAGAAGGACGGCGGTACGGCCTGAGTAGGCGCCGCGACCTGCCGTGCTGCGGTGCCATGTTGCGACGACGCCTGGTTGTTGTACGGACCGTACTGGTCAGGCTGCATCGGAACATACATCGTACCGATATCCGTCCTCCGCTCCAAACCTTCGAACGGGGATGTCGGCGTCTGCTGCTGTTGCTGTGCGTATGTCGCAGCGTACCGATTGCCCGTCGTAGTCGAGTTGCTCGTATATGCTGTGGGGGCTCGGGATGACGTTAGAGCTCGAGGGAAACACGTTATTCTGTGGTCTGAGCGCGCTGCTGAGCGCACGTTCGACATTATGGCTTCGCGACGATCGTCGTCCACGACCATGGACGTGGAAGGGTGGTAGGAATGTGCAAGGTTCGAGCTGGGCTGCTGATAGCGAGTCGACGGGCAGTATGGTTCCATTGTTGATACCTTGCGATGCAGCCAGTTCGGCCTGTTGCTGCAGGAACTCCAGCTGAGGATATGGCTGGGCCGCAGCTGCCTTCCCGGACTGTCGCCGCTCCCACTCCCGGATCGCGTCATCCCGTTTCAGCACCGGCGTTAACGCCTTCCGCCCACCGATCACGTCCTGATTCATGTGCTGCAGTCGTGCGAGCGCAGGGGGGATATTGTCCATCATAGGATTGATTGTGTTTGAGCGCGCACGCGCAGTCGAGTAGTACGAGTTCGACGGCGCGGTGGGACTGAGATGCGCCGGGACGGGAAAGCCACCCGCGGATGGGTGGCTCGCGTACTGCGGGACGTTCGTGTTGACATTCAGTTGCCCATGGGAGTTCTCGTGAGTCAGCGTGCGATTGGAAGACGTCTGGGACGCGGAGGCATTGTACGGCTGCTGCGTCGGGAAGCTCGGGTTCGCATTCTCCTGTGGAGACGTGTACGCCGAGGAACCCGATTGCGAGGACTGTGGATTGATGTAAGGATTCCTATACACGTTCTGTGCAGCCTGCGAGGCGGCCTGTGCCTGAGCCGTGTACGCTTGGTGTGGGCAGGTGCTGGTTGTATGCAGCTGCGTCCTGATATGCTCGGGTACCTTTCGGCTGGGATGGCACTAGTCCTCCGTACGGTCGCTTCGGATCAGGCCCACCAGTCGATGGTGGGGCCGGTTGTGGGGCTGGGGGCCCAGCAGGCTACAGTGCACATTTCAAGTCAGTTGCAGGCCTAATGCATCGCGTAGAGCGAGAGCGACTCGCCGTCCATGGTTTCGTCCATTTCTCCCCTGTGATGAATGGGTGTAGCCTTGCCTCTTGTGGAGACCACCGCTCAATTGGGTTCATATTCAACAGCCCCTGGCAGAAGTCGATGAATGACGCTCGATTGTTCATTTCTAGGCCATATCGAGGTTAGAAGATACCAAAGTGTAAAGGGAAATCAACGAACCCTTGTCAATCTCGTGTGCCTGTCGGGACGTTGACTTGAACGTCGGCATTGGTGCCTGTTGAATGATCTCGGGGAGTGTGGTTGCCTTGAAGTACTGCTTCCCCGGCTGCTCCTGCGTATTGTGTTCGCGAGAGTACTGCTCAAGACTCTTCAGTTTGTACTTCTTCTGGCCGTACAGGTCGACATAAGAGTCGAAGAACTGGCCGGTCTGCTTTCCCATGTCCAGCATGTACTGCGGTGGCGTGCTGATAGACGCAGTGTCAGTTGTCAACCAATGCAACATCGGGCGACAACGTACCCCAGCATATCTACTATTCGGGTGATCTGATTATATTCACTCGTTCCAGGGAACAGCGGCAGCCCCAAGAACAGTTCCACAGCAATGCAGCCCAATGACCACATGTCGATAGCCGCCGTATATGGAATGCCCAGTAGGACTTCGGGCGAGCGGTAGAATCGTGACTGGATATACGTGTAGACAGTCTGCCGCTCGTGACAAGCGGAACCAAAGTCGATAACCTTGATCGTTGGCGACTGCAGGCTTCACCCGAATGTCAATGGAATGGAAAGACTGAGATCGTAATGGGGTGCTTACGACTTCAGAAGGATGTTCTCCGGCTTCAAGTCACAATGTATCAATCGAGCCTCCTTGAGCACGGTCAACGAGTCAAGTAACTGTGCAGTGAACACTTTGACGAGCTGCGTGCTCAGACCCTGGAATTGATTCTGCTTGATGAGTTCGTATAGGTTGGAGGATAGCAGCTCGAACACGAGACACAGGTGATTCTTGTGGATGAATGAGTCCCGCAGCCGTAGAATATGATGCTCGTCGTGAGGATCGCACTGGCCGTTCAGCTGCAAGGCACGACGGAGTAAGTATCTGGTATAAGAGATACCTTCCGCATACATACCAGCTCCAGGATTGTCACCTCCATCATGCTCTGATTGAAGTATGCCGGCTTGTTTTTGACTACTTTCACCGCGACTACCTCGTGTGTTTTCATATTCTGACACTTCACCACCTGTCCGAACGTGCCCTGACCCAAGACGTCTAGGATCAAATACCTGAGATGGAGGAAGTCATATAACTGCATGGAGACATGAAGTTCGGAAACGTACTTGTGGCCGTCATCGGTTCCCAACCAGTCGTTGACGTACAATATGTAGTCATAGTCTTCGTTGTCGTACCCATCATTATGCGACGGTTTGCTCGGCTTCGTGAGCACCCGCCGGGGATTGTGCGTAGACTCATATTTGAACTGCGGGTTGCAGATGTGGTACGTCTCGACGATGTTGGTCGTGAGCTGTCTGAGCGGCTGCACGGGCGCCATGTGACGGTGATTAGCAATGGAAGCAAGTGAGTAATGAAGGACTCACTGATAGGAAAACTCCGCTGGCGTCCATGCGTCGCCCAACAGGCTGCGAGTTCACGTAGGGCCGCAGCTCCCGATGATCCCGTATGCGCCTCAGACCAGAGGCCCTGCGCTTGGGCGGCGGCACCTCTACTGCCATCGGTTGGTGTTCCTGTGCGAAGAATTGAGCCTGAGATTGATTGTTCGGCGGAGTATGTCCAAATGACAGAGGTGTAGCGGGCTGGGAAACGGAAGTCTGCCGCGTGTGCCGGTGAGCAGAAAGCGCCTGCGACGACGATGGCGCCGGACTCGTGGTTTCCATTGGATGATACGAAGGGGAATACATGGAAGACTGCGCGGGATGTTGTGGAGAAAACGGGGGAGGTATAGGTGGTGTCAATGGTTCTCTCTTCGTCTGGGAGTGAGAGCGCGAGTGAGACTGATAAGTGCTAGGCACGTATGCTCTTTGTTGCTCGGCGGAGGGCGAATAGGGATATGAAACAGTTGCAGGTGAAGGGAACTGGTTCTGCTGCGGGGCGTAGGGGTCGAGCAGCACGGTGTTTGTGGTCGGCCCTCTCTGAGGCGAACGCGGCGGCCGAGAGGACGTACTTACATCGACCTGTGTTTGCGATCTCTTTGGATGGTGACCTCCGGAGCCAGTATAGTATACGTCTTGATACGGGTCTGCGGCTCCGGCCCCAGAGCCAGCGTTGTTGGAGTTGGAACCCGTCATCAAGGGCGATTGCGCGTACGCAATGTTGGAAGGATAGAGCGAGTTGTTCGGCGGTAACGTTCCCTGCGATGCTTGTCTGTGGCCAGGGTCCACGTCTACGTTGAAGGCGCCCTCCAAATCATCCTGAAGATGGTGGCGGCGTCCGCGCGAGGACGACGCTGCAGGAGCACCCCCGCCGAGCGAAACACTGCGAGAAAGCTGGCTGTTCGAGGCGTAAGGAAGCGAACTCATGGCAAATGGCTGGTCCTCGTCTAAGATCTGGGAGATGCGAGGTTGCCGCGAAGAACCAGTTGATGACTGGTGGATGGGCGGCAGACGGTTGGCTCCCGACTGCACGGACGAACTCTGTGCGTACGGATAGGAAGCCTGAGCGGCCGACTGGGCAGCCTGAGCTGAAGAGGAGAGCCCGTCGTGGAGCGCCTGGGTGTGCCAACGGGGGAGATCAAAGTCGTCGTTTGTACCACTCATGTAGGCCAAGAGTTCTGGTTCCGACATATACTTTGGGAACAGATGAGAGCTGGTGGAAGTTGCGCTCGTCGACCAGGCCCGCAGCGGTCGCTGTATGGCGTGTCGTGGAGAGTGGAAGAGATGACGAGCGAGAAGGTATGTTAAGCCGGCTGAGCCTCAGGAAATGAGGCCCCGATCATGAATATGGGGGCGAAACGCCGAGCCGCACCGCGAAGGCGCAGCTTTGGATGACAAGCGAGGCAGCCTGACCAGAGGGCTTAGGGTGGTCCCGCTATCGATATCAATTTTACTCTAAACAATCCTGCCATCGCTCGTCTTGATTATCCTACAATCTCTCCGCAACATATGTATGTGTGTGTCCTCGAAAACAATCCCTTCCTCTGGCCACCGTCCTACACTAGACCCGATGCATAAGGCGCTCACAGTCATGTGGGCGTCTGATGCTCCATCGCCTTCAGCGTATCCACAACCGCCTTCTCGACTGCGAAGATCAGCTTCGCGCCTTGGCCCATCGACAGAAACGACGGAGGCACGTCGATGGACAGGAATATCTGCTTTTTGAAGCGCCTCGCTGTGATGAAACCGGGGTGGGCATGACGGCGCGTTACCGGCAATACGTAACAATGCAACGGTCAGCGCATGGTGAGGGCAAGGACATGTAAAATTGGATGTTACCCAGGCGCTGAGCCATCGAGAGTGCAACATCAGAGCTCGACGAACGCAGAAGAGATGTTGCGGCAGGTGGAATGTTGGCATTCGACTTGAGACGATGTCAGTACCCAGTGGGAAGGCTTGCATCTCCGCGTGCCGAGATCGAACTCACATCTCTGGCTGGCATGGCGCAGGCCCAATCCTTTGACAGAAATCCCAACGATGGTGCCTTGTGGACCTCCTCGGGTGGTTGCTCGGTCGTGCCGACCCATAGCATATATGAATCAACTAGCTGCGTGGTTTGGACGGCGAGAGCTGGAAGAGAAACATCGGACGGCGGTATGAAAGTCGTGTGAACACGGATGGAAGGCGTCTGTGTTGTGCCCGAGGACATCGTGGATGTGGCCTCCGACAACGGTGACCCCGCCGCGGTGCAGGCGCGTCTGATCTCATGTCCATATTTGGGCACACTAGCTTGCCGCCTGAGTCGGCGCCTGTCCTGAAAAAGCCGCCATGTTCCTAATCGCACCCAGGTCCGACCCCCGCGATGCGGAGGGTAACGTACGGTGTTACATACACCATTTACTTGCTGCAAAGCGCGTGAGCACAACGCCAGCGAATCCAGGAAGGTACGGCTTGGTTCCCCGTTGTTACCCCTATTCGGATATCACAACTAGACATGCAGGAAGTTCTATAGCTGCCCAAAACACAGGGACGACCCAGACAATTGCAAATTTTTCAGTGGGTCTTACGTTCGGCTGTCTTGTCCGTACATGTGAATTTTGACTGGCTTTACAGTCTGGGCAGACGACCCTGTTTTCGGCGAGCAGCCTGCTCCTGCCAGGCAGTCCACAACCACAAGTACTATTGCTACACAGGACATGTCTCCTCGCCCTTCCCAGAAAGAACGAGCTTCAGTTGCCCGGACGCCTCAGCGCCCAACAGCTTCATCCCTTAAGCGTTCCAGGTCCATATCCCCCCCAATGCACGCTTTACCTCCAGCGACGCCCTCTCGGGCCCCGCATAGTACTGCTCCGGGAGGGCTTATGACACCTTCGACGCCAGGTACACCGTCGAGTGCTTTCACTCCGTCACAGAAGGCAATCCGCATCGCCGCTATCCAAGCCGGCCTCGATGCTAAGAAATCTCCCTCCTCTCTTTTTGAACACGTCGAGCACGGCTCGACGGAAGTGCAGGGCCGAGGCAAGGACGCCGATCTTCCTCCATCACCAAAGCGCCGCCGTGTCGAGGGCGCCGGTGTTGACGTTAGTCCCTCGCCCTCATTGATAGAGGTGGAGGTCGTTGATATCGGTATCCAGACGGACCCCATTGATGAAGAGGAATTGCAGAGGTCTTTCTGGGAGGACGATTCGTTTCCTGCTAGGCCTGCAGCAGGCCCTTCCATCCCCGATCGGCTGCCGGCTGCCTTCCCCGAACAGCGGACTTCGCAACCTCCTGGGCGATTGTTGTCCCCCTATGCACGGCCCCTCGGTGGGAGTCAGCATAGCGGCCTTCTGACGCCACCCCGGAGCTCGCAGCTGCTGGAGCTGGATCTTGGTCCCCCCACAAGCCAGCCTGGGATGTCGCAGCCCGAGACGCCGACGAGATCGAAGGGCAAGGGAAGGGAGATAAATGCCCCCGCTTCGCAATGGCAAAAGATTCAAGACGATGTCGTAAGTGGATGTGCATTTTCTCCGCTCCGCTCAGCTCGTGAGCAATTGGTGATACTGCAGGACAACCCGTACCATGCACGCGCGGCAGCCCTGCAAACTCCTCCTCGAAACAACCTGCCCGCGACACCTGGTACTGCGTCTGCGGAGCCGCCCTTAGCCGACGCCGTCGCAGGGGTTGCATCAGAACTATCGAACTTCTCGGAACGTATCCGGAAGCTGAGCGGAAACATGCAGCGGCGCAGAAGAGCCTTGAAATTAAATCGAAGCGAATCACCGAGTTGGAAAGCGAAATCCAACGGTGCGTGGACATCCACATGTAGTGGCGCCGCTGATTGAGCTGGTCGTTTCATTCCATACAGATTGCGGGCGTTGAATAGAACCCTCGAAGAATCCGCGCAAGCCTCAATGGCACGGCGTTGAGTTGTACATACTTGTGTCTGGTGCGCTCCTGGTCGCTTTTTGGTATTGCTCATGCATATGCTGTAAAGGGTGTATCGTGATTCGTTCACACCGTTGTCCATGTCGTTTCCATGGGATCTCACAGACTGATGTACTCCATATTGTACCGCTTCCCTACATTCCGGTTTGTTGGCTTCGACTTTCGCAATGCAGAGTCTATACACTATCGTTGTTCAATGATTGCTGGTGCAAAGATTCCATACGCGTGAATGCATGAGAAAGTCAGTGCCATGCACATTTCATAGCCTTCGGCTGATCCACATGCTTGTCACCTTCGACCGGTTGCAAGATCGGTGAGAGTAATGAGATAAACATCCAATGAGTCCATTCAAAGACAAATCGCACAACGATGCTGAGGCTGCTATCCTACATACCATCAAGACACAAGACACAACGTCCGCTGTCGGTTGCCGCCGGACTCGACCACGCGCCTACTGATTGATGCGGGTGGCTGGCACATTGCGGATGACTGAAATCCAGTTGGTGCGGGATGGACATGGCTTTGCCGCCGTGATGGTCGCGATACCTGAGATGAAATAAACCAGGCAGATGTACATGTCCCTTTACGGTGAGGCGCTATTGAGAGCGATCCCGGCACCACCGACGACAGAGGGGCTATGGGTGAAATGTGCATCATAGAATCTGTGTGTTGAGACATAGTACAAACTGGGGGACAGGGTCACGACATGACGGAATAACGGGCGAATAAATTGCATGATCTGCCCGCTGTTCGGAGGTCAAATCCAGCTGCAGGCCTGCCCATATGCTCGAAACCCTGTGGGTGCGGGTGCTGGGACGACCGACATGTACACAAGTTCGCCGAATATTAGTACAGGCCAACCTGATATTTATTTACGTAGCATGATCACGGTCGGCGCAAGTGGAGTAAAGCTGTCTGGGCCGATGTGAGCGTTACCAGACACAAAAACACTGACATACCAGCGGACAATGTAATGGATGCCAAGTAGACCTTTCGCCTAGTTATCGGCCAAACAGAGTACTTCAGGCCCTAGATAAGAGACTGATATGAAGTAAGCGTCAACGCCGGGGATGCAGCACGACCGAGCCCTCACCTTACAACAACTTGAGAGGACTCGGAATTCCGGTGTCACAAACGGACATGCGCCCTCGCAGGATCGCCCGCAGCACACTGAAGCGCAGAGATAGGCTTTGCAGTGCGAGTAGCAGATTCTCGGTCGCAGCATGCATTAGACTCGACGGGTTTGAGGATAATTGCACCAGGGGTTCGTCGTAGTCCATCGTTGCAACTAGTAGAAGATAGAGTTTCTCCCGGAGCCTGGGACATTTCGCCAATGCAAGAACGGAGAGTTACGGCCTGAGCTCGTGGCTAGCATCTCTGGGGTCAAGCGATAGTAATGGAGAAAGATTCCGAACTCAAACAAATCTTCCGTACATTCAAATGCTGAGATCCGTCATAGAATGGCCAGCCGCGGGGAATATTCCAACATCAAGAATCTGGCCGTGGAATGATGATGTCGTATGCATGAGCACTGGCCTGATTGAAGGATCCGCAGTGCGAGGGCTGGACCTGCACTGCCTCAACGGTGACCGCTGCTCCTCAGAAGACCACGAACTGGGATCACTCACCGTTAAGTCATGCCAATACTTGGTAGGATGACAAGATGACAGGTGAAGCAAGTGACTCGGCTGACGGATGCGGAGACGTCAGACGCATATACTACGACTTCCTCTTGGGGGAGCGCAGATCCGTTACCATCAACACGACGGTCAACAAAAATAACCGCGGGCGATGGACCTACTCTGAACAACAGCTTCCCTTCGCGTGGAAACGTAAACAGGCCGCATTCAAAGAAGGACGGCAGTCTAGACAGCGAAGACCTTACCGGGGCCACCAAAGCATCCCTGGCCCACGTTGCTCCTGGATCAAGTGACCTTCCAACCAAGCCCTGCAGTGTGATAGAGACGATTCTAAGACAACTCATCCCGTCATCAGCGCATAATGATAGCAAACGGTATCAACAGCACAGATGTGCAGTACAGGTGTGTGCATTGTCAGAGAAACCTCATGGCGGCAGTTAAACAAGAGCCTATGATATACACCATGTACTTGTTCGTGGATGGGTGCGAATGTTGGGAGGGGAGGCGCAAATGGGAAGGTCCATGGCGTGTCCGAATCAACGGCATCCTATTCCAACGCGAACCGTCAGGAAGGGTGAGACGTCATGGATCACGGGCAAACCCGTATGTGCGGTGGGGATGGATGCGTAAGATGCAGATGAGCAAAACACAGATCGGCCAATCGGCTAGCAGAATATTCTCTGCAGCCATAGCTTAAACTTCGTCCACCAACTGCCTTGCCAACCTCTCGTGCGAGGTTTGAGACCAAGCCACATGGTCCCTGTGCCGACTCTGATACGTTTGCTGTCCGTCTGCATCTCCTGGCCCTCCTCGATATCGGCGGCCCGCCGCGAAGTCTCTGGCAAGGGAAAGCGTGGCAGAGTCTTCTGCGTGATGAAACTTGGGAAGACCGTGAGTAAGGTTACGTATTCGTGGTTAGGAAGGTCGGGCGCTATCCAGGTGCGCATGTAACTGTTCAAGTCAGAGAAATCAAGGTTTGCGGCTGTTGGGGTAGCGATGTTTCGCGGCCCACTGGTATCGTCGTCGGAGTGACAGGCTCTTCCATAAGAGTAGAGCCGGAGGTGGAGAGAGGGCAATCGCTCTGGTAGAGGAATATGAAGTCGATGGAGCGGGTGTATCCGAGAAGGGATCGCTTGGAGCTCGAGGTCGGCTCATGTGAGTGGTGGTCGACGTGATTGGAGGAACTTTCTGGAGGCGGGAGGAGCCGATAGGGCAGCGGGAAGTGGCTGCGATTGCGACCGCGAATGTATTGTGGACAAGGGGGAAAATGCCGAATATGGACCGGGACTCGTGAGTGACGGAGAACGCCTATTGGTTGGTGTTCCTCGAAGGCAAGAACCTAGCAAACAAAGGATATTCAACGCCAGGAAACCAGAACGAATCCGCAGGAACTTACTCCTTTGAGAACATCGATCGCATCGAGCATGAAATCTTTGCCGCTGCGACGTGGAGAAGACCGAGCAAGGGTAAATCATGGCGAGACCCTGAGCAAACAGACCCAAGGACTCACGCAGCTTCTTTGAAAACCGCATCATCGATTTCCCATTCGATTCTGTATCCTCCAGCTCCCCCGAGATGTTCTGGGATTACTTGAAGCCTCATGACGGCCCACAACGCCTCGAAGAACGGTTTCGTGCCAGGCATGCCCACCGTGCACCACGTTCTGACGAACCGCTCTAGTCTATCGAAGCGTTCCTTCTTGGCCAAAGGACCACTGGGATCAGCGCGGGAATGAGGCATCAACGAGCCACCAGGATTTGTGGCTGCGAGATGAGCTTGAAACTCTGCATTCCGTCGAGCATTGACGCTGGCGTGGTACGCAGAACGAATGGACGCCTGCAATCTAGCGAAGGGGGCTCGTTGTGAGGGAGGGAGGGTCGCTAGTGTTTGGGTCATGATCTGTCCAGCACGATCATTCTGGTCGTAATACCTAAATCGATATGAATAAGTCTCGAGACCTACATCGATGTGATTGCACCAAAATTACCAAGCGCGACAGTGTTCTGCAAAATCTTCCACATCACTACGGGCTGGCTGGGAAGGTGTGACAGAACGAGCACGGCTCGAG
This sequence comes from Amylocystis lapponica, assembly GCA_022376435.1. NCBI lineage: Eukaryota > Fungi > Basidiomycota > Agaricomycetes > Polyporales > Postiaceae > Amylocystis > Amylocystis lapponica. The sequence continues at coordinate 192,394 of JABYQE010000014.1, forward strand.
GGTGGTGGGGTCATGCCTCGGCCTCTTGCCCTTGAGCGGGCGCTATACGTAGGGGATGTTGGTGATGTTATCCCTGATGTCCTTGATGGGGAGATTGCACGGGTGGGAGACATCGGAGAGGCGGAGGAAACATCATAAAGGAGGGCATGTGTAGCTTCCCTGCTGCTTGAAAGCGACGCGGACCTTCCAGAGAGATTATGTGTGCGGATGGGAAGCGGCGGTGGACGGGGACGAGATGCTTCCAAGCGGTAAGAAGATGCGGACATAGTACACGGTTACGCAGGACTCGACAAGCCAGTAAAGGCCTGAGGAAGTTGGTAAATTCGGAGATAGCCAGGGGCGGTGATGAGCCGCAATAACGAACGGATAACTCAAGATTGTCGAAGACGTTGGCCAAAGCAACTGTCTTGATCGTCCGTTCGGGGGGTTGGCCACGTCCTGACGGAGAGGGAGAGCAGGATACGATGTTGCCGGCCGCCGCCACCAGGCAGGTCGGTGTCGAACGACCTGGCACAACCGCGGTGCTCGGCCACGCGAGTTCCACGTGTCTTTCATATGCTGGCTGTCCCGACAGTGTCCCGACCTCCGACAACCTTACTGCCTCCATTACGGAGTAGGAACAGGCCAGGCTCTTGAGTTCTCGGAAGTACTTGCATTGTGCTGAGTCGTCATTCTCCACGCTAGATAACATCGTGACTGTGTCGTCTCAGCTTGCCCTTGCAGTCTGTCCACCTGCACCACCGTAGGGACTCCTTCCTCGCAAGAATTCCTACAACTCGGTAACGGCCTGCATGCCACCAGATCACGAACAGTATGGTAAGCCGAAGCCTGAGTGTCTCACCGATTATCACCCTCATAGTAATGCGCGGGACATTGCCTGCAATGCGCTGCGTGGCCACAACCATCATGAGGTAATTGTGCATCCTTTCCGCTCCACCGTAGCTACCAGACTTTGCCCGAGGCTTCTGCGAACTCTGAAGACTCGTGCAAAGTCAATTCAGCGTTGGTTGCGAAAATTTCCAATTCTTCTGATCGATCCTCACCTTTTCCTCTTGTATCAGAACCCAAGACAGCGCACCAGGAATTCGAAACTTTGCGTGCCGGGATATCGCCGAGCACTGATTCTTCTGGCCCGGTATAATTGCGCTCGGTCCTTGCAAAGAAGACGGCGGTACTTATACGTCCTTCGTGCGGGTGCGCGTGACTATCTGTAGAAGTTGTGGGCGCACGAGCGCTATGCCGAACTTTCACCGGTACGAGCCAGTCTTACGAGATCAGCTTCGTAGCCGCGTTCAATCATGCAGTGGCTTCTTACAGGATTCTAGGAAAGGTTAAGGGCGCGCCCGAGGTTCTTTGGGATGATCTTCGGATCGGGCGGCACAAAGTTGTACTCACTTTGTTTTTGCCTTATGAAGGTACCGCGGCGGGGCTAGGGAGCTTTTCCGTCGTAGTCCAGCGGAATATTGGTCTGATGGCAATATCTCCTGCCGGTCGGAGATTGGCTCGAATTTATTCTCTGCTCAATCGGGTATCTCCTTGTCTCAATTAAATTGGCCACAGGATCTAGGCCGACGTCGCGCCGTCCCTCGGCCACATTCTCGGAAATTCATCGCAATCTACCCGAGACTCTTGTAGCGTTTCTAAGAAGTTCATTTGGCCCGTGTGGCGCTGGATCGCTTGGCAACAACGGAATGTCGCTGTCCGCTCGCATCTCGTGGCCTGCTGGACCTCGCGTGGATCATATTCCTCAGAGACCCGACGGTTCACGCGCCACCGTCACTGTTGTGCAAGCTTTATGATGGCCGGTCCTTCTCGCTAGACGCGTTAGCAAATGGAGACATACGATTTGAACTCCGGATCCACATAGGGCAAGTTACGACATTGGCAGGTGTCTCTTCGGATTGTGGCCGTGGCCAATGACACACTGCGTATTTCACATCGCTGCTTCTACAACTATTGTAGGCCCAAGCCTATGCCTGCGTCATTGGCTGGACTAGTCCTTACGCCCGGCCAGACCCTCTAGTTTCTGCCTGCACCTGTCTGGTCGCGGAGGCATTCGTGGCCCCCGTCCTGACCGTTAGTTACCGGCCAAGATCTGCATCATCTTTGATCATCGCATCCTGGCGTTGCTAGGCTTCACAATGCCATTATGCTACATTTGCACTCTCGCCCCCGACTTTCCAATCTCTGGCTCCAATATCCTTGAGCACGACGCCGTGTTCCGAGATGCTGGGATCCACGGTGTGCTGGACATAATGTCGCTGGTCTTGTCTTGACGACGTTCATCTGTCCGCGATGACATCGAAAGCAACGCAAAATAAAGCTTGTTGTCATCGTGGCCTGACGTTGATGGCTCCGTACAGGTAAGTAATTACCACCCGCACCTCGAATCATACCTGATCCGCCGACCACACTCTTTACCCTTGCACTCCTTCGAGGCCGGCACATCGGGAGAATATCACCACAGGCATCCCCCAGCCGTATCACAAGCGGAAATATTGTCAGCATATCCACACGGATTCACTGCACAATCTGCTATAGCTGGGGCCGCCACCAAACATTCGAGGCGCTCCGGACGTTCATATCGAATTGTGAAACAAGTAGCGGCTAGGATCCGCCGTGCCACGACATCCCGAAGCCGCAACGCCAGCCAGAGTTTTGGGCGGTGGTACGGCACCGCCGTTCCCGCTCGAGACCGAGCTGTTTCCGATCGCGTCCGTCAACTGTCAGCGTCCGGACAGGACGGATCGCGTCACGTAGACTGCAATCCGACGCTGTCGGCGGTCGGGATGGCGGACGATCCCATTCAGACCAAGCTGACCGCTGACGCCGGGGACGAAGAGGTACATCGTGCTCGCCTGTCCGATCTTGGCGCGCCGAACCCCGACGACGTAGTGCGTCCAGTGTTGGAGGTTACAGGAGACTCCCTGACTGACTGAGCCCCCCGAGTGGTGCAGCAGTGGGGTCCGCCCAGCGTGTTGTACTTCGATGTCGATAGCGGCGCCCTGTCTTCATGGCAGTACGTGATGACAGTGATATATCGATATTTTGTGTCGCGCTTCCCTCCCCGACGGTGGCGCCCTCGCCTCAAAGCGGCTAGAGTCTCGGCAAATTCATCTGCGCGGGCCTCGCGAGTTTGCTCCGCGACACTTCATTTTGTGATTATGGTATCTGCGCGCGCAATATCTATCGAAGCGATGGCCCAGGGTACGGTGATTGGTGGTGATGGCTGGCTCCCCGGGGGACACTTCATTTATCGGTTAACCGCAATTATTGCATCCGCCAACAGTTTCGTCACCGGCCCACCGATCGGGGCGTGCATCTGGGTCCAACAGGCTACAACAACCACCGCCGCTAAGCGGCACCTGAGCTGATCGTCGAAGCTCGCACTCAGTGGGGCAACGCGGCTGATTCAGACCCTCCTCAGAGGCACGGGCTGCTGTGTGTAAGGCAAATCTGCACGGTGAAGGACCCGGCGCAGCGTTGACGCTCGCGGAAGTAAGTGCATCGTGATCGCGTCGCGCGCAACGTACGTACATACACGCTATGTCCTAACGTACATGTTCCACCCGCGACATGAGCCAGTGAGCACGCTCAGGGCACGCCGCATGCTCGCACATACCAATACGCCTATCGAAGTCCGACCGTCAGGCATCGGCGAGGGCCTTTGGGAGATCACAGAAGAAGCCAGCGATCTCACGACCTTACGACCATATCTGTATCTGCTCCTTGCCGCTCAGGGTGCATAACGTTGCGCTCGCTGGCCGGTGCGCGAGATAGCCCTGGGTGGCCTACACGCTGAGCCATGTGTGCTCGAGGAGGCGTGCGAGCGCGCACTGCGCTACCGATCGACGGGGCCGCACACACTGTGGCGTGCTCGACAAATCGACACCACACCCGAAACTGCCTCGGCCTCCTCGGTGCCTTCTAGTCGCTTGAGCCGAGGGCTCCAATGCACCCGCGAGTGCGCACTATCGCGGATCTTCTCCAGGCACAATAGGAAACATGGACTACGAGCAGTGTGGCGCGCTCCACGCACCTGGGTAGCGCGGCGGCGGCGCGACGTCTGCTGAAATTCGTCTGTGAGCATGGGGCTGCCGAGGAGTAACTATGCAGCGGGCTACCGATTCGGACGCGCAGTCGGCGCCGTTCTGAACATGACGCCAGAGCCCGCGCGCGGATGGCGAGGAGCAGGAGCGTCCAGAACGGGTTCGATCAGCCAACTGCCATTTCCAGACGGCATCAGCGAAGCGGTCAATGCGGCTGAAGCAGCGGGTGGGCGTAGCGTGACTACCTGGTGCAGGCTGACTCATGTGCTGCGGAGGCAGACGCACGACGGTCCGCACCGTGCACATAGAAGCCGGAGGGCCGCAGAAGACAGGCCATATGGGCGACAGACACCGATGCCGTATGCGCACGGGCGGAGGCCCGGACAGCCCCGTGCGCGAAGGGCCGGAGGGCTTCTGCGGGGAACATCAGGGACGTCCAGCAGTCGAAGCCAAGGTGGAGGAGAAGCCGAAGCACGACGCTGGGCTGGTTGCTCATGCGGCATGTGACGAAATGAGAACCAGAGGAGCGGACGGGGGGGAAGACGTCGATCTGGCAGGCAGACAAATGGACATGCTACTGTTGGGTTGAACGATTAAGCGGCGTGCTCGAGGACGGGTAAAGAACTGTACTGAATGACGGTGGCTATTGGAAACGAGCTGTGGCAACGCACGCGAGGGATGTGCTTCTGCGGACGCAGCAGGATGCGATGCAGCGGTCAAGGGTTGCTGGACGGACAGGTAGTAGTGACAGCGGTCGGTAGCTGGCTGATGCACGGGTGGCACGACGGTGATGTGTAGTTGCATTGTTGGGAGGCGGGGCCCTGTGTTGGCTTGTGGATTACGGTAGATTGACGATTCCTGGAATCTGCCGGCCACCAAAGTGTTGGAGAAAGTCCGCCGACAGGATAACGTCAACGGACAGGGTTCTACAGCACAGGATCAGGAGAGGAACCAATCGGGGAAAGGAGCATAAAGCTCGGAACAAGGAGTCTGAAGCAAAAAGAAGATGTAGTCTGTGGGGGTTAGCTGAGTTAGGGAAAACGATTTGGAGGGAGGGCAGGAGGGTCAGGGGTGTAAGTATGTACTGTGTGGTGCGTGATGGAGGAACGATGAGATTGAGTGAAGGGACGCAGATGGAATCGTCGCGGGATGACAGTGATTGATGAGTGTGCAAGAATTGTGGCCGGGAAGCACGGCCGGAATCTTGGAGGGAAAGTCGGACGTTGAACTTGTTCGAGGGCGATAATTGCAAGCTGTGAGAGATATCGAATGAGATCTTGGGCGTGCAATATAAATACGAGGCGACGATAGACGTCTGCACTCGCTCTGCCTGTCCGGCTGCACGGAATTGCAACTTGCCCTCCTCTTGCTGCTCGTCGACGCCGTCAACTGACCTGCAAACACTAAAAGTTGCTGCCCTTGGCGCCCCCGCGAGAACAGCTGACCGGTGAGCCCGCCGCCCGCGTATGTGCCCGCCGCCCGCTCACACGCGCCACGGCTGTGTGGAGGCCACACCAAAAGTTGGCGAGGCACAGAAGCGGACGCAGGATAATTAAAGGAACTGCACGGAAGGAGCGATGGCTTCAGCAGCCTGGCTAGGACTGTCGGCAACCGCCGACCGCCGATCAGAATATGGTATGTAATGGAGTGATCGCGTCGACAACGCGCCCCGACCTGCCCGCAGCTGACCTCCTCCTCCTCCTCCTCCTTCCCCTCCAGACATCTTCAAGTCCAACCACCACCACCACCGCCATTCCCGCGACAGAAAAATGTCCCTCGACTTCTCCGCGGGCCCGCCCCAGGGCCTGTACCCTCCACAGCAGGACCTCGACCCCTTCTCCCTCCAGCAGAACGACCTCGCCGCAAACCCGCAGGCCCACAGTAGCGCCCACATGCACATCAACCCGCACTCCCTCGATCGCGTCGACGGCCTCGACGTCAACGAACAAGGCACATACGACATCTTCAACGCTGCCTCTTCCGCCCAGCGCTATCGCTCAAACAACGCATCCTCCTCTCCGCTCAACCCCGGCTACGGCCTCGGCGTCGACTCCTTGTATCCTCAGGGTCCCTTCGCAGATACCATGGCATCCTTCAATGGTAATAACAACGGGAATGGCTATGACATGATCAACGGCTTGTCCTCCTCCTACAGCAGCGGCAAGCCCTCACCCCTCACCCCCAACGACGGCCTCGCCGGCCTCTCGCATTCGTCCGCATTTCCGTTCAACGGACAGAGCAAGGACTTCTCCCATCCCGGGTTTCAGGACGTTCTGGACCGCCGTCTGAACAATGTCAGCAACGGCAGCTACCAGTCTGACTTTAGCGACGACTACAACAATATGGGCGTCAACCCGGCCATGGGGCTCGGCTTCCCGCCCTCATCAGTCCAGCAATTCCAAGAACGGATGGGCCGCATGCAGGGAGACGCGCGTTTCCAGTCGTCCATGGTGCCTCCCCTCGCCATGACCCCTCACATGCATCAAAACAACGGCGCCGACATCCTACGCGGTGTTGCCCCGCACGCGACGCATAATTTCCGTCCAGATGGCGGCGTCTCTTATGACGACATCCCGCAATTTATGGCGCCGAACCCCCACATCGACTTTCCTCTGCGCATGCCCACCGTGGACGAGACCCTCTCGCGCATGCGCCTGCAGACCTCTGCAGCCGCAACGGACCTGCAAACATTCATACGGTGCGTACCCCCATACTTCCCTCTGTCGGGCCCACCGAACCCGTGCCTCTAGCCCATACTTGGATCAGTACGTGCGGACGCCGAACCGACTCGCCTTTGGCGAGCGCACGGTAATCGTCATGTCAAGCAAGGTCGCACAGAAATCCTACGGCACAGAAAAGCGGTAAGTGTCGACCGTACTGCGTCATGCTCCACGCGCTGATTGCACTTCCATCTGTGCTTGCGATTGCCGCCTGCCGCCCGCGCGTACAGGTTCCTCTGCCCGCCGCCGACCGCAATCATGATCGGCAATTCGTGGTGGTCCGATGTTGTGCGTCGCGGCGAGGAGCCGAAGCAGTGCCCTCCGCGCGTGATAGTGTCCATCTCGGGCGAGCCCGCCCCGCAGGAGGGCTCGATCGAGTGGACAGGCACGGCCGGGAAGCCGTTTGACACCAACGACCCGCCGACTGGCACGACGTTCATCGGGCGGTGTGTTGGGAAACAGCTCTTCATCTCCGACGTAGACGAGAAGAAGAAGAAGGTCGAGGCGCTCGTCAAGATCATGGCGCCAGCCTCTGAGGACGAGCCGGAGCGCGTGATTGGCACGTTCCCCAGCCGTCCTATCAAGGTGATCAGCAAGCCCAGCAAAAAGAGGCAAAGCGCTAAGAACCTTGAACGTACGCTCCTTTTACCTGATGTTGCCTCCAGACGCTGACCTGCTACGCCGATTGTGCAGTGTGCATAAATCACGGCTCCACCATCTCCTGTTCCACCGCCTCCGGTCGCAGACAGTATCAACGAAGTACCTGTGCGTCTCCGGTTCGGGTGCTTCTTTTAAAGGCTCCGATGGTGCCGGTTTGATGGGCCTGGAGTCGCGCAATCGCACACAGACCCCGTCATTCATCGCCCGAACTGCCAGTTGGGGTGAGTGATTTGGTTCGATCGCACCGCTACAGGTTTCATTAAAATTGCTTCCAGATCCGTTCATCGTCTACATCGTCGATGTCAACAAGCCCGCGGGTGGAGTGGACGCACCGCCCCCGCCGCCTCTCCAGCCGGACTATCCGTCCCCGCCTCCCAACGCGATCCCGTTCACGAACAACGGGTCGCAAATCCCGATCTACTACAATCAGACGGTCGTCCTGCAGTGCCTCGTATCTGGCGTGGTCAGTCCCGTGCTCATCATCCGCAAAGTGGACCACCAAACGACAGTCGTCGGCGGTGGGCTGCAGGAAGGCGCGAAGGGCATCGCGGACCACTATTGCGTGCCGGGCGAAGTGTGCGGCGACCCTGTCTCGCAGTTGCACAAGATCGCGCTCGAGGTGTACGACCCGAACCGCGGTGCGCCCGAGCCCGGCTCCCCGGGCACGAGCGGTGCGTTCCTGTCGTGCATGGGCGAGAAGGTCAACACGTACCGCCCCGTCGACGGGCGCACGTGGAACGCGACGCAGACGCCTGCGAGCACGGCGCGCGAGGCGGAGTCGCCCATTGCTGCGCCCGGCTCGCCCACGGCCACCACGCCGACGTCCAGCACAAGCTCTGCGGACTATTTCAATGGCGCGGGCAGCGTCAGCAGCGCACCGACGTCGCCGGACCCGTCCGAGTTTCCCTCCAACGACGGAGGGCGCGTGAAAAAGGGAAAGCGCGGCTCATCGAGCGGCGGCGGGATCACGAAGCCGGCTTCACAGAAGGGCCGGCGCAGGCCGACTTCGGCAGGGTCAGCAGGGTCCGGCCGCCGGGGGTCGAGCAGCGACTCCAATGCAGCGTCTGGCGCGCTGTGGCAGGTTGACATTGGAGAGACGAGCGTCTGGACGATCGTCGGGACCGGTGAGCGTCGCATTTCACATATGGCGTGTGCACCGCCTCTGCGGTTCTCTTCTGTTCGCTGGAGGGCGGCGCGCTGATCGCTTCTGCTGCGTTCGCAGACCAAATCCGGTACAACTTTTACGTGCCGCCGGTGCTGTTCGACAACCAGAACGCGCCGCAGACGGGCTCGTTCCCGATCGTGGCGAAGCCCGTGACGCCGTTCCCGGGCGTGGTCAAGTACCTCCCGCCCGACCGTGCGTCGGAGGCGCCGAAGAACCACAGCTCGGCGGCGCGCGGGATGCTGAAGCCGAATCCGCATGCGTCGAAGATGCTGACGGTGTACGGGGAGAACTTCTCGAAGGCGGACCCGGTGACGGTGTTCTTCGGGTCGGACCCGTCGCCGTACGTCGAGGTGCGCTGTGCAGAGGTGATGGGCTGTCTGCCGCCGGAGACGCCGAGCTCGAAGCGGCGGCCGATCATCCTGGTGCGGCACGACGGAGTTGTCTTCCCGTCGAACACATACTATCCTTAGCGCACATGTCGCTCTGATCTATGCCTTCTGGGTTTGGTTGCTCGCATTTTGTTCCGCATCTCGCTGTCTATTTGTCTGTGCGTCGTAGAGTCTGCATGTTATTCGCGTATCGGTAGGATATAACGTTGTACTTGTACGGTAGAATTGATTTGATGTGCACATGAATGTCCGTGGCGTTGCGACCCCGCTGCGGGGTGGCGGAGCTGAGTGCACTGAGCGCGCGTGGTTGACGTCAAACCGCGTCCACGCTGTGCGCCCGAACTCGCAAGCTGCACCTCGACTCCTCCCCAAAATATGCAACGGCACTCTTGACCGCGAGCGACGATGAGCATCCTCTCCGCGCCGGGCACCTTGTGGCATCTGTACGTAGAATATCTCTGGAATTACCAGCCCCGGTCCTGGGTCTCCAGCACCGCATCCACCTTCCGCGTTCTGGCCTTCGTGGTCATCATACCCTGCGTCCTGCTCCTGCTCCTGGTGCGCGGTCCCCGCATTATGTCCACCCGTCTGTCTGCTGACCGCCGCCTCCTCCTCAGGATGTCGTCTCATACGTGATCGCGCGCACCCTCGGCGTCATCGAGGACACCAAGGCGTCCACCAGCGAGACCCTCGTCGCCCCGAGCACCCCGAGCACCCCCTCCATCGCCATCCACGACGCCTCCGCCCCAGACCCAGACACCCTGCCTCTCACCACCCCTCCCCCCATCTACTTCCGCAACCCCACCGAGGAGGAGGGCAACCTCCGGCTCTCGGGCGTTGGCACGTTCTCCCCCGCCCCGTCGCAGCCTCCCTCCCCCACCCTGTCCCGCCGCGAGCTCTCGCAGCACAGGCCCTATCCAGATGTCCGCCACCAGGGCGCTGACAGCGGTGCCGCGACCCCACGCGACGAGTCTGGGGAGTCCGGAAGCGAGGAGTCGTATGCGCTGCTTGATCGCGATTCCGGCTCCGAGGATGCAGCAGTGACATTACGGAAAAGGACACGGCCAAGGGGAGGCGCAGACTCTGGGTCGTAGCGGTGGTGTTCTGCGTGTAACTTGACGTTCACTTTGTGGGGCAGTACGGGAACATTCCTCGCGGTCCCCTGCGAACGGCGCAGCAACTTAATGCTCGCAGGCAACGCATACACGCCCACACTTCAAAGCTTCAGTGCGTGAACTTGGGCTGCTCGCGGCCAGCATGCAGATCCCGCGAAGCCCTAATTATACATTTGTATCTATATCGACAGCGTCCAATCTCATACACGCCACGTACATATACACGCAAGATACAGTACACCCAGATAGCCTTGACAGAACGTGCGAGTCAAATACGCAAAACCTATCACCAGCCGAACCGCAACTGGTCGCGGGTGAACGTGGGCGGCTTCCAGATGAGGCACTCGGGGTGTATGCGCCTCTTGCGCTTCTCCAGAGTCTTCCTGTGCCGTTCCTGGAGCGACTCGGGCAGGCTGATGACGTGCTGGCCCTTGTAGTGCTTGAACAGCTGCAGCGTCGTGCAACTGCCGACGCGAAGCAACCCGGAGAAGCATGTCAGAATAGCGCGACAGAAGAACAGCAGAACAGACGACGCACGTATTCATGACGTCCGCATGCGTGATAGACGTCTTCTGCGCGATGTCGTCGATGCTGATGTCGTCCGTCGTGTTCATCAGCAGGTCTATTATCGTCTCGGCCCAGTAGGCACGGTACCCCAGCAGTCCGAGGTCGCTTAGTGGCTTCTCCGGACTCCCGAGCTTCCCTTCCTTCTTGCTCAGCTCGTACGAGAACTGGATGAGCACCTTCCCGTACCCATGTCGCTGGTACTGCGGCAGCGTCAAGATACATGCGACGTTGTAGTTATCCGCGGACTCCTTCTCCTTCGAGAAGTACCCGATGAGATGGCAGCCCGTGGAGTCTCGATAGGTCTACACGGGAGGGCATGAGTGACGCAAACGCAAACGCTGGGACGGCTTACCATGACATAGTACAGGAATGGTGTTACATCATAGTATAGAGTTTTGCTGAGAGGAAATCAGTCAAAACATGCAGATATAGCACCGGAGGACTCACTGGTCAAGGAAACATTTCGAAAGCAAGCTGAGATTTCGGCACCACGACAGCTGCCGCTTCCCGTCCAGTTCAAAAAACGAGATGTCCTCATGCCGATATATCTCGTTCCCCGGTGGATGCAGCAAGTTGCACCGCTTCCGGTGCCGCGAGAGCATGAAGGGCGACGCAAAGTAGGACAAGCAGAACTCGCAGATGTACAGCACGGGCAGGTGCGCGTACTCCTGCGGGTACGGGCTGAAGTACCACGACTCGACCTCGTGGCGGCCAATCTGCAGGCGGTTGAGATTCTTCACCCGCGCGATTTCCGAGATGCTCTGCGTCATCGACCCCGACGTCCGCAGCTTCTCGATCTCCTGCTCCTTGCTGAACGCCGACACCGGCAGCGGCGGCATCGTGTCCGGCTCGTCCAAGTCCAGCACCTCGCCCTCCCCATCGACGTCCATCTCCCCGTCCGCGTCTGCGTCCAAGTCCTCTTCCTCTTCCTCCTCCTCTTCCTCGTCGTGCGGGGCCTTCCGCTTCAGCGAGCCGCTGGGCGCAGGGGACGGACTCGGCGCCGCAGAGGGGGTGGACGGCGTAGACATGCCTAGCCCCCCCTTCGAGGGCCCAGCGACAGCGAGCGCATTGGAGGTGGCCGCCTTCTTGAGGAGCGACTGCGCGCGGCCCTTGCTGGGAGTCTTCTTCCCGGCACTCTTTTTTGGTGCTGGCGGCGCCTTGGGGCGGGGCCACTCGAGGTCCCTGCTCAGGACGAGCCGCGAGCCCGCCACCCACTCGTCGAGACGCTTGTTGAATTGATCCCAGTGCACGAAGAACTCGAGCCGGTCCTCGGGGCGCGTGGGCTCCTCCTGCTTCACGGTACCGCGCGCATAGGGGTTCGTGGGCTTGTCGCGGATGGAGAGTACTTCTGCGAGGCGCTCCTCGGACTCGCCATCCGAGCCCTGACGGCGGATGTAGATCTTGCAGCCTACGGAGACGGTCTGAAAGACGCGTCAGCGTGTGGCGAGATGCCACGTCGCACAAAGAAGACGACCTACCTGGATGGTGTACATCCCTCCCGGGGTAATTGGAGGCGGCTCGAGTGCCCCTTCATCTTTTGGTGCGTTGTGAGGTGCCATTGGACCAGTCGTTGAGAATCGCTAGGAGGGAGTTGAGACTTATGTTGAGAAATCTTGACATATGACTAATCAAGTCGCAGGCGCTAACTAGCCGAAGTGCAAGCGCCGGTGCTAAGTACCGTGACATACGAATTCGAGTAACGTTACAACAGAGACTCAGAGAGTATTGCTATGTCCGAGTTCCGTGTTGTACAAGCTTTTCTAACGCATACCCGCCTGCGAGCTGGAACTCGGAAGTTCCAGAGCTCACCATTTTTCCGCCTTTCTTCGTCAGTCGCCCCTGCGCTCTAACAATCTTCTCCATCCGTTTCTCAGCTTCCCCAACCTCATGCTCGTCATCTGAGTCGACACCTTTCGCTGATCGTCTTCTTGTTGATGCGGTGGATGCTTTATGATGGGATGACTTGCTCTGCGGTTGGCCCTTGCCTTTGGACTTGCCACCGGCGGTCTTTACAGCAGTTGGAGCTTCACGCAGCGCAAACGCCTTCGCCAGATGGCCCAGATGCAGGTGGCGGATGTGAAATATATGCTTCTCATCCGATGGATGCGTCGCGTACGCCCGCATGTGAGACTGGAAGGCTTTGCGCGCCAATGCAGCGCTCTATGGCGGGGGAAAAAGTAAGATCCTTCGTGGACAGTACTAGGTCGCGACATCGACACACCTGCTTGTCCCGTAGGACCCATCGCTCAAAGGAAAGTTGCACCTCTGTTGCACGCTCTTCGTATTCGGACCCTTTCCCTCCGAATCCATTCCTCAACACACCCTCCATCGACACCCCCCCCAAACCCACCTGTTTCCCCTTTTCTCCACTAGCCTCAGTCTCCTGGTCCTTGCCTACACCTCCCTGCATCTTCTCCTCGACCCACTTCACCCAATTTGCTTCGTTAGGCGCGAGAATGCTCCACGCCTCTCCACCCTTCCCGGCACGCGCAGTACGCCCAACGCGATGCACATACTCCGTGGCACCTCCCTCGGTGGGCAGGTCATACTGCACAACAGCACGTACGAGGGGCAGGTCCAGGCCGCGCGATGCAACAGACGTGCAGAGTAAAATTGAGGAAGAGGAACCAGGCGACTTGGCGGATGGTGCAGTGGAGAAACCGCGCAGCGAAGCGAGACGCGTTTGCTGGGGGAGCGAGCCGTGCAGGCGGAAGATGGAGGTTTCCGGGAGGAGCGGGGATTTAACCTCCACTTTCTCTGTTTCGAGACTTGTCTTGCCTTTCTTCGGAGAAGAGCCGTCATGTTCTGAAGTCTCGGCGTCATCGGAAGACTCCTTCTCGGAATTCTCGCCTCCATCCATGGAAGTGCCGCCAAGGAGATGCCAGTGGAAATCGACAGAGTCAGTACAGCTGAGAAATACTATGATCTTGGTTCCCCGTTTATTCTGAGATTGTGCCAGGAGAGAGCGCAGCAACGCTACGAGTGTGACGAGCCGGAGCTTTAGAGGAACGACCACATACTTCTGAGAGAGCTGTGACGGTGGCGTGAATTTCTGGTTGGAAGATGCCAAAGCATCTGCATCTGCAGCAATGCCGCCTGCCTCCATCCTGCTGAGGGGCGTGTCACCCTGTGTGGCCTTGATGATGACCGGGTTCTTCAACGTGGTCCCCGCCAACTTTTGCACGTCCTCGCGAATGGTCGCCGAACACAGCACTGTCCTCCTCTGACTCTCCCAATCCCATCCCCCGACCTCTGCACTCTTGCCCTCCTCCACCGCCTGCATCGCCAGTTTCCGCCGTCCATCCAGACCTTTCAGGATGCCTTGGATGGTTTCCTCGAATCCGAGCTCCATCAGCCTGTCCGCCTCGTCAAGCACGAGCCAGCGGCACTTTCCAATGTTGAAGGACGCAGTGTTCTGCAGGTGGTCGAGGAGCCGGCCAGGTGTGGACACAAGGATTGGGACGCCTTTTCGGAGACGCGCCTTTTCGTGTGTTCTTGTGGACCCGCCGGTGAGGAGGCCGGAGACGAGCCAACGCGTGAGGCGCGGCCCTGCGTCAGTGGCTTCTGCAGATTCGTCCTGCGGCCGCAGACGGAGCTGGAGGAGTGCCTCTAGGACATCGGATATTTGTTTGGCAAGTTCGCGTGTAGGGGCGATGATGACCGCTAAAGTACCAATTGAGCGGTCAATGTAGGAGAGGGAGCTGAGAGGGAGGAGGTCTTGGATGATGGGGAGAAGAAAGGCAAGCGTCTTTCCAGAACCCGTCTGCGACTGGATGAAGACGTCTCTAGGAGACGCACCTGGAGGCGCATTTTCCAGGAGAGCTGGGAGGGCGGCTTGCTGGACAGATGTAGGCTTTGAGATGGTCATCTTCCCAGACAAGTGGGAAACGATCAGCGGGTCGAGCCCGAGCCCGGAGAAGGTAGACGCGTCGGTCAGAGGCGCATTACTGGGGCGACCGAGCATTTTGGGCAGAGCATGAGGGGTGGGCCGTTCGACCTTCGGATTAGACGTGAATAGCGACGAGATAATTTGAGTCGGAGGGTGAGAACTTGATGGAGGGCGTTCTTCATGATGTTTGGCAACGGTCGAGGGGTGGTGTTCCTTACGAGCACGTTTTGCAGGGCGACTTTCGGCTGCATCCCCAGAATCATAAGCGGTAGAGTTTTCTTCAGGTCGTGTCTTCCGCTTCGCAACCCGTTTGGCTTTCACGCTGAGAGTTCAGTCAGGATGATGTCCGTACATGCTTCGCGTATGCACTCACCGATCTGTCCATCTCCCACCCTTCTTTCCGGGAGTCTTCGAAGAAGCACCCTGGTCGTCGACAACGAGGTTTAGCACGAGTCCATCGTCCATGTCGACGAGCACAAACCTTGGAATGTGCAGGAACAGAAAATCTTCAGTATCGCGGTGTCGTGGGTCTCTCCTTCACCTGGTCGGCAATTCCCGCAGCGCTACTGCCACGTCTTCAATTGATCGAACACTCGTCTTTCCCTCCAACAATCCTTCCGCACAACATGTTCTTCGGCCGGCTTATTTTTGGTTTCGTGCTTGTCACAGTCGCTGCGTTCTTCTGTGCGCAGCCGGTCGAGGCGGCGAAAGGGCCGAAAATCACCAGCAAGGTGTATTTTGACATCGAGCATGGTGGCAAGCCTCTAGGCCGGAGTACGTGTCAATTCAATCCGTACCAGGATTGTATCTGACCTATATTCCAGTTGTGATGGGACTCTACGGCGGGGTGCGTTGTTTCGTGTGCCCTACAAACCGTGCAGTCCGGATGACGTTCTCTCGCGTCAGACCGTCCCCAAGACCGCGGAGAACTTCCGTGCCCTGGTAACTGGTGTGAAGAAGGATGGCACGGAACTCGACCCCGGCTTTGGCTACAAAAACTCTAAGTTCCACCGTGTAATCAAGAACTTTATGATCCAGGGCGGTGACTTTAGTACGTGATACATATCCATCGAGCCAGAACGCGCTTGACTTCGTATTCCCGTTCAGCTCGCGGTGATGGCACTGGCGGAAAGGTTGTTCAATTGGCACGTGTCATCTCATGATACTCATGTCGTTAAGCGCAGTCGATCTACGGTGACAAATTCAACGATGAGAACTTGTGAGTCACAAGACCCTGCTTACCGCAAAGAATGCAGTTGAAGTGCGATGATTCTAGCAAACTCCGCCACACTCGCCCCGGTCTTTTGTCGATGGCAAACTCAGGCAAGAACACCAACGGTGGGTCTGGTATTACTCAGGATAACAATGCTTGAATTCTGATGAGCATTCTATCCAGGTTCCCAATTCGTGAGTCACACTGCTACCTAATCTATGCAACTTGATAGCATGGTGAATGTAGTTCATTACTACCGTGATCACGGCCTGGCTCGACGGCAAACATGTAAAGACTTTGTTAACCCTACGCTTTTGTTATGTTAACGGGCGGCTTTCTCAGGTTGTCTTCGGTGAGGTCTTGGAAGGTATGGAGATTGTACACGCAATCGGTACGCTTCATCCTGTCTCATCCGTTAAAAGAACATCTATACTCATGATCATGACACAGAGGATGTTCCCAAGGGCAAGAGCGATCGGCCAACTGAGGACGTTGTTGTCGCCGACTGCGGCGAGGTAAGCTTCTGTTCCTTCCCCTTCTCTGCGCAAATCCTTATGGCTTGCCTTGTTCAGCTACCTGTGGACCCGGTCGTCGAAGAGGGGAATGAGGTGCCTCTCCGCGCTGAGCTTTAGTCCGCCAGCGTTCGTCTGTGCTCTGTACACCGGTACAATGAAAATCCTATTTGCTGCCACAGGACATCGATTCATCGTCTATGATCACGTCCGCAACTGCTGCGCCCATGTCCGTCCCTGGTGACGTCAAGCCTACGCCCGTCAACGATGCTGTCGCCCCGACTGCGTCCGCTGAGGCTCCCTCCTCATCTCTTGAGGACGCCGACGAGGTCCGGAAGAGCTGGGGCTTCTGGTCGTTCTTCGCTTTGTTCGCGTTCGTAGCTGCTCTCATCGCACTGTTCTGGTGGCTCGGCGGTGTGCAGCGGATGAAACGTCTTGTGAGTAGGCAGGCACGTTCACATTACCAGATGGTCAGCGATCGCGACTTAGAAAAGTAGAAGGACTATGATTCACGTTATTCTTCATGTAATAAATATAGTTGGTTGTTTTCCAGTTTGTGCTCACCTCGCACGAGAGTGATCCGTGAAACGGTGTGTTTTGCCATACCTTGTGGTCTAATTTGCAAAAAATCACTGCTGTTGTAAGATCGTCGTCAACGTCGTGTCCACCGCTAATTGAACTGCCCGATACCCGATTATTTAAGCGGTAGCTGAAGAGGACCTAACATAATGTGCTGTGGCGCACACAGTGACTCTAGTGACTTGGGCATCTGACTCGTATGCGATTCAGGCCAGCCACTCTCCTCCATATCGCTTCCTTCCACCGCCGTTCAGTACGCTCGATCTCGAGAATTTCGACCATGGCGCAGACGACTTCTGAGGCTTGGACATCCGCGAGAGTGCGGCAAGAATTCTTCGACTACTTCCGTTCAAAGAACCATACTTTCGTCCCCTCATCACCTACAGTACCATATGAGGATCCCACCTTGCTGTTTGCTAATGCAGGCATGAACCAGGTGACTCTCCAAAGTTGCTTCGTTGTGGTGAAATTCTGATCATGGCCGCAGTACAAAGCTATCTTCTTGGGGACTGTTGATCCTCACTCAGACATGGCGAAGCTCAAACGCGCGTTCAATAGCCAGAAATGTATCAGAGCCGGTGGGAAACACAACGGTCGGTTCTATTCGTGATCCGTGGATCGTGTTATTCTGACTATGGCGCGTCCGTTTCCAGACCTAGAGGATGTCGGGAAGGATTCGTACCATCACACGTTCTTTGAGATGTTAGGGAATTGGTCATTCGGAGATTACTTCAAGGCAAGCTCATGTATCGTCCTGCATATGCGTTCCTGTCGAGTAATATATTTTTATCTTTCCAGAAAGAAGCGATCGCGTATTCCTGGGAGTTATTGACAGTGGTTTACAAACTGCCCAAGGATCAGTTATATGTCACATACTTCGAAGGCGACTCCAAGAATGGTCTTGAAGCAGATCTAGAGGCACGGCGATACTGGATTGAACAAGGCGTCTCAGAAGACCACATAATACCTGGAAATGCTAAAGACAATTTCTGGGGTAAGACCATTTGCTTGCTTGTTTCGTGTGGTTTATAGACTCTGTTGCAGAAATGGGGGCAACAGGCCCTTGTGGTCCCTGCAGGTTTGTACTGTGTTTCTCACGGGGTGCTCTGGAATTAACATGCTGGTAGTGAGATTCATTTCGATCGGATCGGCGGTCGGAATTCTGCTAGCCTTGTCAACCAAGACGACCCCGATGTCCTCGAGATCTGGAACAACGTGTTTATCCAGTACAACCGCGAGGATGATGGTTCTCTAAAACTCCTTCCTTCCAAACACGTGGATACAGGGATGGGTTTCGAACGTCTTGTCTCTGTGGTACAAGGGAAACGCTCGAATTATGACACCGACGTCTTCACACCTATCTTCTCCAAGATTCAGGAGCTCACTGGGGTTAGGCCATATCAGGGAAAATTTGGCGACGAGGACGAAAGCGGCATTGACACTGCCTACCGTGTTGTCGCAGATCATGTTAGGACGCTCACCTTCGCGTTGAGCGACGGCGGTGTCCCTAACAACATTGGCCGTGGTTATGTGCTGAGGCGCATCTTACGGAGAGGTTCTCGCTATGCCAGGAAGAAACTAGGCGTCAACATTGGTTCGTTCTTTTCGTCGCTGATCCCAGTGGTGATCGAGCAATTGGTGAGTGTCGGTGTCATTGTTTCAATTTCACATCTAAACACATGTTTAGGGCGACACATTTCCGGAGATCACCAAAAAGACCGCAGAGATCAAGGAGATTCTTGACGAGGAGGAGGAATCGTTCTCCCGCACATTGGACCGCGGCGAGAAATTGTTCGACCAGTATGCGATTCGTGCGAAACAGCAAGATTCCAACAAGCTCTCTGGGAAAGATGTCTGGCGACTTTACGATACCTACGGCTTTCCTGTGGACTTGACTCGTCTGATGGCGGAAGAACTAAACCTAACGATTAATGACGACGAATTCGAGGCGGCCCAGGCTCATTCGAAGGAAGCTAGCAAGGCAAGTTCAAAGAAAGCAGGCAAAGATGCAATCAAACTAGACGTTCATGATATTGCTGCCTTGGAGAAGATGGCCAATGTTCCAAAAACAGATGACTCGGCAAAATTCTGTGCGTTGGTGTATGTTTCTCCGTATTCTAGCTCATAAATTTATGAATTTCAGCCCATGGCAATATCACTGCTCACATCACCGCGATCTATGTCGACAAGTCCTTCGTCCAGTCGACCTCCAGCATTCCTCCCGATGCTACTTTTGGCCTGATCCTTGATCGCACAAGTTTTTACGCGGAGTCCGGCGGGCAAGAATATGATACAGGCAGCATCGTCATTGATGATGTCGCAGAATTCGACGTGACTGACGTGCAGGTGTACAACGGCTATGTCCTCCACATTGGCCGCACGAAGTACGGCACTCTGGCAGTCGGTGACGAGGTAGTGTCTTCCTATGATGAGGTGCGCCATCCGTCATATCTAAAGCTCATGATTACGAGGTATGCACTACGATTTACAGCTGCGACGTTGGCCCCTTCGTAACAATCACACCGCTACTCATATCCTCAACTTCTCCCTGCGCGAGACCCTTGGTGACCATATCGACCAGAAGGGATCTCTGGTAGCGCCCTCCAAACTTCGGTTCGACTTCTCGCACAAAGCACAGGTCTCCACGCCTGAGCTGGCAAAGATTGAATCTATTACCCAATCATGGGTTCAAAGGGATGTCAAGGTTTACAGTAAAGAGCTCGACCTACGTGTCGCCCAGCAGATTCCTGGGCTCAGAGCTGTCTTCGGTGAATCCTACCCCGACCCCGTTAGGGTTGTGACCCTCGAGTACGACATAAACGGTATCGTTCAAGACATTGAAAACCCGAAGTGGAGGGGAACAAGCATTGAGCTCTGCGGTGGAACGTGAGTTTTCAATCCGCTGCATTTGCACATATATGTAAGATGCTGTTGTATGTGCAGGCATGTCACTAGAACAGGCGAGATCCAAGACTTCATAATAGTCGAGGAGTCAGGAATTGCAAAGGGCATCCGGCGCATCGTCGCGGTTACTGGACACGAGGCGGCGGAGGCCCACCGCAAGGCGGACCACCTAGTCGCGAAGCTGGATCGTATAGAAGCTATGACCGGAAACGACAAGGATGCTGGGCTGAAGAGCTACACAGTGGTTTGTTGGCGTCTCTTGGGGTGCTCGATCTCGATGCTATCCTGACGACTGCTAGGAACTTGGGCAAGCTGATATCTCGTTGCTCCGGAAGTCGGAACTCCGTGACCGACTAGCAATCACCCGCAAGGCTTTCGACAAGCAGATGAAAGAGAGAGAGGTCCCAGTTAACAAAGCAGTAAGTGGTGCGCATCGCTAATGTTGACGTCGGGTCACAAGACCCCTGCTCCCTAGGCAATCGCCAGCGTCACGGAATACTTCCAGCAACACCCAGATGCGCAGGCTTACTTCGCGATCTTAAATCTTGAGGGCAATGCGAAGGTCGGTGCATGTTGTGTTGACGTTAGTCAAGTCACTAATTCTCCGGACAGGTTCTCCAAAGCGTTGCCCAAGAAGGCAAGAAACTAGACAAGTCTATTTACGCCTTCGTCCCCGATCTGCAAGGGGGGAAGGTTGCACACGTCAATGTTGTCTCGAATGCAGCCAAGGCGAAAGGGTTGGATGCTCGTACTTGGGCTTCAGTTGTCGTCGAGGTGCTCGGGGGCAAGGTCAGTCTATATCTTGCATATGGAGTCTGATAATAACCTGTCTACTAGGCTGGTGGTAAGGAGGACAGCGCTCAAGGGGTCGGTGTGAACGTCTCCAAAGTTGACGAAGCCCTCACGATCGCACGAGAGTATTTTACCCAGAAGACAGGCCTGTAGCTATATATGTTCTTAGCCGATTTCAAGTCCAAGTGTACTCAGATCCAAGTGTTGATTATATGCTCGGTGTCTCTGCTCGTGCGGCCACAGGCATCTCAGGATTTCTTGCAAGACAAAGATATTTCAATATTTCAATAATTCGAATAAGGAGCCTATCGGTTGCCCCTTTGGGGAAATGTATTATGTAATAACTCCACGCGGAGTTCCAATCTTTACCTTCGCCTTTCTCGGTACGCTCTCTCCATCCGCATATCAGACTTTCGACGCAGCTGGTGAGTGGTTATGCGTTCATCTTCACCTCAGGAGCCCCAGCGTGCACAGATCGAGTGTTAGGCGATGCCAGGGCGGTCGGAGGAGTGCATTGCGAGGACAGATTGAGATGGATGGCACGCTCGGCCTCCGGGTGAAACTCTGTGGATATCGAGAATTCGCTAACAGTTTCTGCGCATACAGATCGTCCACGGTCGTCCATCATGTCTCTCGTTGTACCGGAGGCCCACCAGCAATTCCAGGTCAGTCTATTCGTACGCGAAGAGCTTTCATAACCGCTGACCATAGCAATGCAGCATATCTTGCGTATTCTAAACACGAACGTTGATGGCAAGCGCAAAATCATGTATGCTTTGACGGAGATCAAGGGTGTCGGTCGCCGTTACTCGAACTTGGTCATCAAAAAGGCAGATGTTGACCTGAACAAGCGGTAGGAAGGAACGTTGTAAATATGTGCATTATACTAATCTCGGATTTAGCGCTGGCGAGTTGAACTCTGACGAGCTCGAACGCATAGTCACCATCATCCAAAATCCCACGCAATTCAAGATCCCGACATGGTTCTTGAACAGACAACGAGATATCGTCGATGGCAAGGACTCGCAGATCCTGTCCAACGGTGTCGACTCCAAGATCCGTGACGACCTCGAACGGCTAAAGAAGATTCGTGCTCACCGTGGTCTGAGACACTACTGGGGCCTGCGGGTGAGGGGTCAGCACACAAAGACAACCGGTGCGTCAACCCTTCTAACTGTATCAAATGATTCCATTGATTGACATTTCTCAAGGTCGCCGTGGTAAGACGGTCGGTGTGTCGAAGAAGCGCAACTGAGTTCTGGTTCTCTTGTACTTCCGTATGTTGTTCATGCTATGCTACTTCACTATGACATACGAAGCGCGTGATGTCTGAGTGACTATCTTTAAGATATGTATGTCATGTCGGAGATCTGGTTCTGGAAAAACATAAGGAAAACATAATTACGCGCAACCCTATAAGGGAGTAATTAAATGAGAAGGCCCGACCACGTGTCGCACATTGGCACTCGAACGTTCTGGCATGGGGCCGATGTACTCACACTTCCATATATTTCTCGCCGTGGATCACCTTGTCGCCTCAACTGCCGCATCGTGATCATATCCTGACTATTTTGTTGGCTGTGTCTTCACAATGACTTCGGCGTACCCGACTTACATGCATCCTTGGTTCCGCATGCCGTCTCTAAAGCGCAAGTCGTCCTTCGCGGAAGACCTCTCCAGTCGCGAGGCCACCTCCCAATCCTATCTCGCGTCGCGTCCCAAACGACGGCGATGCGAAAATCTGGAGCACGGAATCGCCCAGTTGTCCCTGAACGCCGCTGTGGACGCGTCGATGGCCGGGTGGGTCCCTGTCGCGTCCCTTAGCACCCCGTTGCCGCCTGGCCCCTCACCTCCGTTCACGGCGCCCCCCCTCTCGCCGCAGCCCCCCCAGACTCGAGCGCCGTGGGACGCGGCCCCGCCCATGCACGCAGCGCTCGATGCGCGCTCCTCCCCAGCGGCGGCACCCGAGGTCGCGGACGTGGACGTGCCGATGAAGGGCCCGTCGTGGTACGAGGTGGAGAAAGACCGTACGTCGCCGTCCGCTGCGCTCGCGCTCTCGCCGGCGCACGTCCGTACTGAACGCGGCCGCGCAGGCATCGTCGTCACCGATCTGGACGACTCCGACTCGGACGAGCCCGCGCCCGCACCGAGCGGCGCGCCGGGCAGCATGGTCGTGTCTCCCGCTGTCCTCGACCGCCTTGCGCGGCTGCCGCGCGGGCTTCCGGCGTCGCCGGCGTCGGACCCGGGCGCGAGCAAGGCGCTGGTTTTGTTCCGCCCGCTTATCAATACTCGCGAGTCTGGTGCAGACGAGGAGAGGGCAAGGAAGGATGTGGTGGCCGAGGTGGAGGAAAATGCGGACGACCTGGCGATGTGCGAGACCCCGCCAGCCCTGCAGGACGATGACGCAATGGACATTGAGATATAGCCAATCGCATGATTGAGTGTTTGTGAAGAGCAGCATGTAGAGCAATAGCAAGTTCAATTGACCAGCACATGTGCACGAAAGAAAGCATTCTATGAGCCACGCCGACAGATCTAGGTTTTGCTTTATTTACAGGTATCTGTGCAGGATGCACTTGTATCAAGTACAGATGGCAGCTCGGACTCCGTCAACGACAGATAGCAAAAAAGAAAACGACAAAAGAAAATAGAAGCCAGTGCTGTGTTATCTCCTCGAAGAGCCAGCGCCGTGAGTGTAATGCAGTACATCCTCGCTTCTCGCGCGCAGGTCGCCCTTCAGAGGCTCAGCGGAGAGGGCGATGACGCTTCCATCGTCAGCATACAGTTGCTCCGCTCTATTGACATAGGAGTGGTGGTGGCGGGCATGCGCATGAGGGTGGGGGACGTGGTGCATCTGCATATACGGCGCCCGGAGGGCGACGTGGGATGTGGAAGCTGAGCTCGACATGCTCGGCAGGGGGTCCTGCGGAAAGTGCGCTGCCATGCCAGACGCGGACGGCGCAGGCTGGTGCTGAGCAAGCGAGTGGTCGCGGTGCACGTGATCGGGCGCTTGCAGCGCGTCGGACATGGACGAATGAGGGGAAAGTGGCGACGGGGAGTCAGAATGCGGGAGAGGATGGTGGAAGGAAACGTTGAGCAGATTGACGGGAGCGGCATTGTGTCCCATTGACATATGGCGCTCGTAAGGGGACGGATGCAGCTGGGGCACATGAGGTTGGAGCTGGGGCGGCTGCAGACGAGGCTGGAGAATCGGTTGTGGAAGAGGTGGAGGGCGAGACTGTTCGTGTGGCTGCTCTGCGGAAGGCAGATGGGATGTCGAGGGTTTCGGCGGTTCGACGGGGCTCTCGAGCGCCATGTCAAAGTCGTTGTCATACTCGGCGTCAGGCTGATCGTCGTCCTCGCCATTTGAGATGCGGAGTTGGACGGGCCTGCCTCAGGGGGATGGGCTTTTTGGGCGGCTATCTCTTCTGCGGTGAGAAAGCGGCCGCCAGGCCCGCGAGGGCGTCGCATGGCGTGTTTATGGCGCGACTCATGCAGATAGGGCTGGAGCGGCGAGTGAACACGGCAGAGGTGATGAGGGAGAGGATACTCACCTTGCGCTGCTTGGAGAGACGATGGAGCTCTTCAGCCTTGCTCTGGCTACGCGCCTTTTGAGGATGCGGTAGTACTGTTTTGCATTGACGTAGAGGGGTCTTCGTCGATGGCAGCGTCATCCTGGATCTGGTCGACGGGGGTTCTGGGTCGCGGTGGTGCGAGGCGGGGTGAGGGTTGGGTGGGAGGAAGAGGGAGTGGGGGGAGTGGGGGACGGGTGTGGCAGACGGCGAGGGGCGGGGTGAGGGCTGGCGGGAGGGGTGGTGTGGGTAGAAGTTGTAGAGCTGGTGGGAGGGGTTGTGTTCTGTGAAGAGGGGTGAGTGCAGTGGCAGGAGGAGAGGAGGAGAGCTGACGGTAGTGGTGGTACGGCTGGGGATTGAAGAGATGATCTACGCCGTCCATGTCTGCGACAGATAATCGCTTTCTCCTCTCTGATTGGGCGTGCGCGGGGCGGGGACGCGGCTTGCGATTGGCTTGGTCTCTTCCACGGGCGGAGGGCCTCCATTGGCAGCCCTTCCCAGCCACGTGACTCACCCCCCGCGTACTCCGCGTCGCGCGCGCACTGGCCACACATCTTCAACCACCATGTCCGAGTCCAAGCTGTGAGTCTCCCCCCTTTCCCCCGGGCCCGAGCTCACCTCTGCGCCCCAGTAAAGCCCTCAAGGTCGTCGACCTCAAAGATCTCCTCACAAAGGCCGCCGTGCCCATCCCCAGTAAGGCCAACAAGCAGGACCTCATCGCCAAGGTCCTCGCGTCGCCCGCTGCCCTCCAAGTCTACCACCAGCAGCATCCCTCTCCCTCTGCAAGACAAAATAAAAAGCAAACCTCACCAAAGCACGCTTCTCCAAAGCAGTCCTCGTCCCCCACCCCCGAAATCGATGAACTCGTGAGTGGCTAGACGCGTCCGCTCGCGCCCCACTGACCGCCACACGTCGTATCAGCTTGACTCTCCAGAACCGTATGTCGAGTGCCACTTCGAGCGACTGCCCTCTCACCCACTTTCCAGCTCCGAGTATGGTAGTAACAACGCCACTGTTGCCAAGATCCCCCCGTCGGCATCAGCAACAGCGCCGATACCAACACCAGCAATAGACACCAAGCCAGTGCCGGTACTGCCACCCGTGTCCGACACGGTGAGTCCCACGACGACGACTACGCAAAACTCCTACTCACGCACAGCTGACAGTCAGAGACGATCTCGACCGCGACCGATGATCCGCCTCCGCCTCCAGAACAACAGTCGTCGGGCACTGTGGACGAAGAGCTCGAAAAGCGCAAGGCTCGCGCTGCTCGGTTCTCTATCCCGCTTGTTGAACCCGTCCCACCGAAGGCCCCAGCGAAGACACGGGTGACTCAACCAGACAAGAAGGCCAAGATATCCGCTCAACCTGTATCAGACGTAAGTACTGTCTTCGCCTGACCAGAATTCCTCTGAACTCCAGCGATGCTCTATAGAGCCCTGAAAAGCTGAACGCTCGTGCGAACCGCTTCGGTCTCGACTTAGCTCCTCCTACCCTTGCTACAACTCCTGTGAATTCGAAGGCCGAATCCAATGGCAGGAAGCGTGCTGCGCCCCCGATCGAAGCTGTTGATGCTGAGGAGCTAGAAAGGCGGAGAAAGAGAGCCGAGAGGTTTGGTCCGGCCAATGTGGTGAGTTGATGCCCGCACTTTTCTTCGATACAAGTATGCTAACTGAACGTTGTGCAGAGCACGAAGCCGTAGGTAGATGCTGCCCCTTGTTTTCTATGTATGCTGTTGTGCACTTATCGCTATATGATTCGTATGCCCGTCGTGCAACCGTTAATTGCTGACATCAACACTGCCTTTACGTATGTGCACTCGGACTGGAAGAAAGGTTTGAGAGCGCCTATTTTGGCTGTCAAGGACAGATTTGGAAGGTGCCCGTCTGACAAACCAGCGCTCTGTAATCCTTTGCACTGGTCTCTTCTCTCTAGCTATTTCTCGCACAACTACTCTTCTTTCTGCAGCCGTCTCGAAATGCTGTCCGACATGCAGGAGGCTCACGATAGCCTCTTCACCTGCCTATCGTGCTCCATCGCTTTCCACTCTGCTGAGGATCAAAGCAAGTCTCGCTCAGTTGTTACTCTTCGCATCGCAAGTAACACATTCTCCATCCAGGAGACCACTACAGATCTGATCATCATAGATACAACATGAAGCGGCGAGTCGCAGGGCTGCCTCCTCTCAGTGTGGCAGTCTTCAATGAGAAGGTACTCGTGAGGCGGGCAGAGACTGCCGTTATGCTTTCCCCTAAAGGTTCGACCTGCGAGGTTTGCAGGTGTGTAATGATCTCATTGCAACCTCACAATGAATGCGTACTCATAGCCTACCAGCAAGTCCTACACTACCGAGAACGCGTACCGGACACATCTGGGATCCAGAAAACACAAGGAGAACGAACTGAAGGGCCCCTCGGAGCCAAAAGCCAAAGCGATCGCCGTCGAGAGCGATCCCAGCCCAGCACCCACTCCTCCCATCGAAGCCGAGTCAGAGTCCGCCCCGCAGACACAACCGCAACAGCCCATCAGCATAGCCGTGGACACCGACGCGTCCGAGGACCAAGTCAACCAAACGATCGACGAGAAGATCGCAGCCGCCCGCTCGCGCCTGTCCCCGAAGCAATGCCTGTTCTGCCCCGAGGCCTCCGCGTCCCTCGAAGCCAACCTCACGCACATGTCCATCGCGCACTCCTTCTTCGTGCCCGACGCGGAGTACCTCGTGGACCTGCCCGGCCTCCTGACGTACCTCGGCGAGAAGGTCGCGGTCGGAAACGTCTGCATCTACTGCAACGGCAAGGGCCGCGAGTTCCGCACGCTGGACGCCGTGCGCAAGCACATGCTCGACAAGGGCCACTGCAAGATCCTGTACGACCTGGAGGACGACCGCCTCGAGCTCTCCGACTTCTACGACTTCACCGCGTCGTATCCCGGCGGCCGCCGTGCCGCGGGAGGCGGGGAATGGGAGGACGTCGACGGGGACGGCTCTGACGACGGCGATGGGGACGGCGAGATGGACGAGGTCGTGGACGACGACGCCTCCGATGGGGACGCGGACGAGCTTGCTGAGAACCAGGTCACCTATGGCGACTCCAACTACGAGCTTGTCCTCCCGTCGGGTGCGCGGATCGGCCACCGCAGCATGCGCCGGTACTACGCCCAGTCCTTCCCGCGTGCATCGCGCGGAAGCAAACCCGAAGACCCCAATTCCGGCGCAGCGTTCGTACGGCGGCTGCTCGCCGACAAGAACTCCGCGCTGGTACCGCGGAAAGGAGGGTTCGGTGCGTTTGGCGGCGGTACTGACGTCGTGAAAGCGAGGAATCGGGGAGAGGCGAGAGAGGCTGGCCGACATGTGCGGGAGTTCAGGGATCAGAAACGAAGGGAGGATTTCAAGACCAAAGTCGGCTTCATCCACAACAGCCAAAAGCATTTCCGTGATCCATTACTCCAGGTCAGTGACTATGCATGTCTCGACTGCATGAACCCAACACTGACGTCTTTGCTTTGCAGTGATAGTCAACTGTAGAGGGATGTCATAATAGTCATAATGCAGTAGAGTATAATGTAGTAACAAGGTTCGTGACAAATACGACCATCTACATCCAGGGCCATGGTACTGAAGGCAATGTCAATCTGAATGGAGGGTATCGAGGTAATGAACAAGTGCGACGAGAGCAGAACGAGACATTCTTCACACGCAGACCAAAGATTGAAATTATAGATTAATACACGTACGCCGCTGGAATAACGCCTTCTTTGCCTGAGCGGACATCCCGCGCATACCACCACCTGAAATCATCCAGACATCAGATGAAGTGGCTCGAGAGCATACCGGAATTGAGGACTCACGCGTTGTCACCGTCATCGAGCACCTCGATTCCTGACCAGCCATCAGCGAGAGCTCGCCGTCCCCAGCACCATCAAACGAGTATCGAGCATGCGCTGGCCTGCTTGCCTCCTCTCCGTTCATGATGCCGCCCATCGCGTCAGAAGGTGTCTCCGCGCGAATGTAGTTGCTCGCGTCTGGCCCGAAGGGATCCTGGTCGGACGCAACCGCCGCACCTTCACCGCATCTCCTTCCTTTTCAGTGTGGAAGGGACTTTGAGCCCCAATGATCGTGGTTCGCGTAGCGGCGTTGATGTGTGCGAGAAGCGACGAGGGTCGATGCGTGGAATCATCGTCTTGGTCAACGTCGGCAGCATCAAACTTGTTCAGTTTGTCATCCCTCCGGGAGAAAAGGGTCCAGAGAATGCCGATCAGGGCCAGCAGGAAAACGATACCAGCGGCGATGGCAATGGAGATCAAAATGACGATTCCAGTGGCCAGGAAATCTAGATCGTGACGTGAGTACCCTAGCCAATGAGAGATTGTTTGAATGGCTTACGGCGTTGGTTGAAGCTAAACGACGCAAGAGAGAAAATCAAGCCAGAGACGAAACCCGGTGCCCCAGAAGGAGAAGATGTCGCTATGTATGGGATGAAGGATTGCCCGTCGAACAAGGCGGATGAGGCATTCCCGAAGGAGGAGTCCGACAGCAAACCGGAGACGAGTAGAACACGATCTTGTTCGATCACGTCATTGGCAGCATGTGTGTTCTGAAGCGGGACCATCGTCATTTGCGAGACATCGGTATCCGCTGCGAGACCCGAGCCTGTGTGAAGAGTTGGTGAGAATACCTGTGACAATTATCCAACGACTTACCGACAGACGACCACGTTTGGCCATTCCAGAAATACAAAAACGAAGAGGAACCGTCCGATGACCTGCTCAATCATCACATTCAGTATATGAACCCCTTGTACAGGGAGGACATGCATACCGGCCAGCGGCGAATACGCTACTCGAGTTGCCGTCGTTGACAGCTACGGCCGTGACTGGACCAGGCAAGTCACTACCGCTTCCAAGAGATTCCCAGGTAGCATTCGGCAGAGAGTAGGTCGCGACGTTGGCCTGAGTGCCGTCTGCAAGAGCAATACTGCCGGATGCCACCATGAGGTCCTGAGAGGTCTGCGCATCATTCAGCAACTTTGAATATCAAGGAAATATAGAAACATCAATACGCACCCCAGCATATGCTACAGAAGCGACATCCCCCTGAATACCGTTCCCAAGGGCACTCCATTGCTTGGAATTAATGTTGAAGGCGCAGACAGCACGGCAAGCAAC
This sequence comes from Amylocystis lapponica, assembly GCA_022376435.1. Classification (NCBI taxonomy): domain Eukaryota; kingdom Fungi; phylum Basidiomycota; class Agaricomycetes; order Polyporales; family Postiaceae; genus Amylocystis; species Amylocystis lapponica. Next base: position 221,683 of record JABYQE010000014.1, read on the forward strand.
CGATCCTGCTTGGGAGAAAGAACCGGCAACGAAGACAATACCGGATTGCGATGTAGACGCTGTGATAGTACGGACTACAGCGCTGGATCCAGAGCTCGCTTGAAGGGAGTCGAAGCCAGATACGTCCCATTTCTGCCCTGCCAAATCGTACACCGCAAAACCGTTCACGCCCGTCCCCGGTAGCGTAAATTCGCCACCGATGAACAACTCGTCGCCCTGGACCAACAGGCTGCGAACGGTGCCATTAATCTGATTGCCCTGCAAAGGCTTTATGGCACCGCTTTCGTTGTCGTAGATCGCAACATTTTGGAGTGTGGAGCCAGATGCGGCAGAAGAAAAGTTGCCACCAATGATAATCATCTCTCGAGACGACGAGCTATTTGTCCAGAACGCGCCGGCGAGGACGGCAGGCGCGGGAGCGGGCGGCGGCGATGGAAGGGGCGCTAATGACGAACTGGACTGCCTCTTGAACATGCTCATCACGTCCAGGTTCGGGAACCAGGTAGCGGCAGACCGGTGAACGTGGTGCGAACGACGGCGATTCGAGTTGGTAGGTGAGACAGCGGCATCAACACTGTCGTCGAGCTGGATACTAAGAGTGGTGACTTCTGGCAAACCGTCCGGACCGTTCTGGAGCTTCACGAAACCGCTGGCACCAAACTGCAGGGAGGCAGCAACATTGCCAGCAACGAACTGAGACTGGTCTCCACTATCCGTGCCATTCGCCACGAGAGTCATGCTTCCCACCAGGAAACCTCCGCTGTTGACCCAAGCTGAGTTAGTGGCATTCCAAACGGCAAATCCTGCAGCGCTCTGCTCCACGCCGCCACCCGCCGAGGCAAGCACGCCAGTGAAGTTGCCCGCGACCAAGACTTGATTGTTGGAGACGTCGACGCTAGTAACAGCGCCATTGACTCCAGCCTGAAGAGCGGACCATTGCTTCTGCTGCACGCTATACATGGCGATGCCAGCGAGTGAACCCCCGGTCGAGGGCGACGCAGTGTCTCGGAAAGAGCCACCGACGTATAGTGTATCCCCGTCGAGCGCCAACGACGTAACGGCACCATCCAGGCCACCGTTCGCCAAGGCTGCCAGGGCACCATTGGTGAAAGCCACAACATTGGAAGCGCCAGAAGCGGGACCGGAGGTGAGGTTGAAACGACCTCCGAGGAAGATGGTACCCGATGGATGGTGGACAACGGCAGAGATGGATGGAGTGGAAGATGACAGCCCCGACGCTCCACCGAGGGCACTGAGAAGATCAACGCCGACATTATCCAGGCTTGTCTCGGTAGAATTTGATAACACTGTAGTAGCATTGACTGTGGAGGTGGACTGCAACGGCCATTCGAAGAATGCAAACCCCGTCTGGGAGCCCACTGTTCCGCCTGTGCCATTAGACCCACCGGTAACATTGGCGCTGGTTAACACAAGCTGGACGGCATCTGCAACGAGCTCGTAGTTCCCGTTCTGACCGGCGCCCGCAGGACTGTCTGCGATGGTCATGGTGATTGTCGTCACAAACTGGGGAGACGATGGAACGATGGGACCACTGTAGATGAGCGTCGATGCATCATCTGTGTTCTGTTGAGAGATCGTCGTGACAGATGGTTCCATCCCTGCTCCCGGAAATATAGTAACCTTGACGCTCGTCCTCAGTCCGCAGTCCTGGAAATCGGTGCAACCCGGAATGAGCATGTAGACGTCATACTGTCCCGAGGCGGAGACATAGGGCATCCACGTGAAGCTCGAAGCTTCTGCAGCGGGGGAGCCTACAGGCACTGTGGAGACCAGGACCTCCTGGACAGTCCCCGGGATAGTGGTATCCGCGTTCTTCTGCGTCCATGTCCCAGTAAACGTGACGTTGGACGCGCTCGGTGCGAAGCACGATACAGTGTCGTCAGAGGAGATGGCATACGCGAATGCTCCGGACGAGAGAAGCTGGAGAATATGCAATCCCGGCCCTGCACCCTGCCACTCTGACAAGGACAACTGGAAACCCGTGACCTGAAGACCTTCGCTGAAGAGAAAGTCTTGGTACGGAATGGATGAGTCGGTCGAAAGAGGACATGTATCGGTACAGGTTTGATTTTGGCCGGTTTGGGGATCGACATATGTCAGCGTCTGAACTGTGTTGTCTGGGATGGTTGTTATACTATATAGGATTTAACATCGTATACTTGTAGGGAAGTACCTAGGCGAACATACCTGAATCCGGTGGTACCTCTCCCGTCGAGGAATGTGTTACCCAAACGGATCCCTCTGGCGTTCAATACTGAGAAGGTGCGTGCCGTAATGACAGCGGTGTTTCCGTCTCCCGCGAACCAGGTGTTGCCAGGACCGTCAGCTCCCGCAGGGCAGAGCACGTTTTGGATGTTGCTGAACTGCGAGTCGCTCGAAGATGGGGACGCATTTACCTGAGCATTTTGCAGAGGCACTGGGACGAGGGAGGAAGAAAATGGAGACGCCCCGCTAGAATATGGTACATTCGGATTGTTTGTACTGTTGACTTGACCACCGCCGAACGACACCGTAAAAGAGCCTGCAAAGAAGACACTCGACTGTGAGGAATTGGTGGTTATGGAGGAGACCTCGGCGGCTGCGCCAGACAGCCCTCCAAATGGTGGTGCAGACCATGACGACGACGAAGTGCTCCATACGGCGACCGAGGATGCGGGCGATGTAAATTGGCCTCCGACCCATACGTTCTTCTGCGTACTGTCGCAGAAGATGGCGCGTATCTCTCCATTAGGCCCATTCGAGCCCAGCGCTGCAAATTTGCCTGTCGAGGGCGTGTAGGATGCGACATTACTCGCCGACACATTGCCTATCGAGGTGAAGATACCGCCAAAGTAGAAGCTATCACCAAGGACACAGCCTGCCGCAATACTCCCCCCGGAGTTGGTGGAGCCAAGAGAGGAGAGGGACCCGTCGCATGTGCGGGAAAGAAGGGTAGCGGTGGATGGGTCGAATGAGATCGAGGTAGAATTGTCTTGGAACAAGTCGAGACCGGCAAATGCGCCCGTCAACCCCACCGTTCCCATACGATCAAAATCGACGAGGGGCACGCTTGCGAGGACTCCATCACCGAACAGTAGTATCAGGATGGACGAGAGGCAGATGGATACGAGTGAGAAACGCGTCTTGGACGCCATGAGACGGAGCGGGGTGCCCACGGAGACGAGGACGGCCTATGGCGGATAGCCTGGAGGGGGAAGGAAGGAGAGACAGACGGAGGGAGTGTTGGCGAGCCCGCGACACGCACGGTTCAAAACGTTGAGAACGCCTTCTGCCCTCTTCGTTCATCTCAACATCACAGCTTATGTCATCCACTCCCGCGGGCCTCCATTTCACTTGCAAAGTACTGCACTCGATTACGTGCCGTGCACTCGCTCTTCGCGCAGGGCAGCGGCGGTGTATCTTGAGACATATCAGTTATCATGGATTGTGGCAGGTCATCAGTGCACGCGTTTGCGGCGTTGCCGCAGCGTGCAGACAGCCAAACTGGATCTGGACCATCGGAAGCCTTGTGGGCTTCATAGTAGATGGTATTACTAGATCTGGCTTTGGAAATGAAGAGGTGAACGGTGCGTATACAACCATTGACTCTTCACGCTCAACGAATGACCTTGGTCTTGAATAGTAAGATTGTGGATGAGGTAAATTGTATCAACAACATATACCAGCATAAATGCCGCGATGGTGTTCAAGTTCTACGCACGTATAAGGGCCCTGTATCTCGATATTTCACGTGAAATCCCCTTGTTCTTCGGCCGCCTTCTCATTGGTATGTTTAGGACTATCCGAGATGGCGTCACATAAGAATTTGAACATCTGACCAACACCAGGTGCACCCTTCAGTAATCGGCTTGGCCCTGGGGCGCTCATTCCGGCGTCCGACGTGCTCTGCCAGTGCAGTGGCGGATGTGTACACTCAATGAGGGAACGAACGCGACCGTCAGCGAGTTGCGCGGGTCCTAATTTCTAGGAACAAGATGGTGAACACAGGCGGGGTGAGGGCCGCACACGTTGTCCGATTTGCAGGAGCAGGATGCTGATTCGTCGAACTCATGATCTTCTAGACTGCGCCCCGTGGGGCATGATAAATCTTTGGCTGAATACTACATAATTGCTCTGTAATATCAGTCAGAGCCCCGCCGATCCATCTGCTGTTCACGGGGACGGACTGCAATGCATGTACCCATGCCATGCCATGCCCGGCCGCCATGTCATCCTTTTAAACACCCTGCGCAGGTTGGCAAACAATCACCACCTTGATATTCTCCCTCCTTGCAATGGCGTCCGAGCAGCAGATGAAGAACCCCCTGTTCGTGGGCACAGCTATCAGGGCCCAGCTCGAGCATGAGGTACCGCAGGACTTGCCTCTTCTCAAGGATTTCCGGGAGCACACGGACTACACCATCACCGACCAGTAAGCGCGAATACTTTTCCTGTACTCGAAGGGAAGAAATCTCAGCCGTCATTTGCTATCGCAGTGTACAACTGCTTCATAGGGCTCTAACCAAGGATCCGCGCACGCTCCAACTCGTAACTACACTCGTTTCACATCTGCACGCCTTTGCTCGGGAGACGCAGCTCACTCATGACGAGTGGAAGACCGCTATCGCCTTTCTCACCAGGGCCGGCAAGGAGAGCACGGACTACAAAAATGAGTTCGTCCTCCTCAGTGACTGCCTTGGATTGAGCGTATTGGTCGATGAACTCAACCACCCAAAGCCTGCTGTACGTGTTAAAAAACTGTTTCCAGTGGAATCATCATGTCCTGATTTCGTGGTCAGGGATGCACCGACAGTTGCGAGCCTGGGCCCTTCTACTTGGAGGGCGCCCGGGAGTTGCCCTCTGGCTCGTCCCTCGCCAAGAAGGGTACTAAAGGTGAAGCCATGTTTTTCTCGGGTACCGTCAAGAATACCCAAGGCCAAGGCATCAAAGGTGCTAAAATCGACGTGGTCAGTAAACCTTTGTTTCTGCGAGAATCGTTTATACTCACTGCGTGTAAACCAGTGGCAAGCCGACGGTGATGGCATATACGATGTACAGTATCCCGACCGCGAGGAGGACAACGATCGTGGCAAAATCACTGCCGAGCCTGACGGCTTGTTCTGCTACCGCGGAATTCTGCCCACTGCATACCCGATTGTTCGTGACTCAGCTCCATAGACTCGAAAGACGACTTACGCATCAATTCCTTTTCAGCCAAGCGATGGGCCCGCCGGGGACCTCCTCCGCGTACTTGGTAGATCCTGTTTTTTTTTGAAGAATGTCTGGTATCGTACTGTCTATTGATCACTTTTGATTTTCAGGCCGTCATCCCCATCGCGCCTCCCACTTGCATTTCTTCTTAAAGGCCCCCAATTACGACGAGTGCGTGTCGTCCACGCTTCGTAGAGCTGATGCGGTCCTCACAAGTATTCTCTTCCCCAGTCTCACTACGGCTCTATACCCTTCCCATTCACCCTTCCTGGGTACCGACCCCGTGTTCGCTACGAAAAAGTCACTTATCTGCGAGCTCGTCGAGGAGCGTAACCCCGAGGAATGGAAGAAAATGGGCTTCGGCGAAGGGGAGGTCCCGCACGGGCGAGTCTGGGTGTGGAAGTACGACTTTGTTCTGCCGACCATGGCAGAGGTGGAACAGGCCCACCGTTCGCATGCCTTGGCTGTGGATAGGGAGAGGCTATAAGGTACCGACAATCTTCGCAGCAGGGGACTTGCAGAACACTTTCGTAAATGCAGAAGTCACAACCGACGATACATGTAACACTGGATAGTTATTGAAAGTTTTGACATCCGACCTGATATATATTGGTACTTGGAGGACACGCTCAGACACCTGGCGTCCTCAAAGATTAGTCTACGGGCTGCAATGAGCCGCCTCAACATAGAAGCACCAGCCGTAGGTATCTCTTCAGTATACTGGGTGGTGAAAATAAGACGCGGTAATGGAAGGTCCCACATTTATGCTAACCATTGCAGACAAACGGTCTCCCAGAAGCTAAAGCTCACTGATGAGTGTATCAAGTAGGCGCGCGATTGATTCTATTAGACTTTGTCGCCCTTGATCACAATATCGCTAAGATCGACTCCAAGTCCCACAGGCTGCAGATGCGGAGAAGACTGTTCGAACCTCCTGGAAGCCAGCCAATACATAAGTAAAATGCAAAGAATGCGCCAGAGCGGCATTGCAAACACTAGGAATGATGATACTCACTGCGGATACCTGTACCGGTGTACGGCTGGAAGCTTCGCGTCCGCCATCAGCAGATTTTCGTCCGAGTCCTCGACAGACATAAGCAAGTGCTTGTATGCTATCTTGGACCAAACCTCCGAAGGTGTTATGTAGTGAGCGATGAAGTTGGTGACGAAAGTGTCCTCGCCGGGAGCGGGTGCATATTTGTAGAAGGCCGCGGTGGCTATGCCCAACAGGAGGAAGCTCCGCCAAACAGGGGATGAGAAATCTTCGTGCGCCGAGATAGTTGTCAATAAAGTCTGCCCACGCCCGTACGACAACGATTGCTTGCTCACCTTCCTTGGGGTATGAGGTGATGTCCTGGACATGTTCCTCGTGATGATGCTCATTATGGCCCTGTGAGGAGGCAAATCTCCGTTGGAGTAGAGGGGCGGTGGCCTGTCTAGACCGAAGGAGTGCGCCGGTCACTCTGGCTGCAGACATCTCGTCGTCGTTGAGTGCAGCAGAGACCCGTATCGACACGATGTCTTCGGCGCCTATTGTGATTACATAACCTACAACTTAGGCCAATCCTAAGCGCCCGCATACTGACGCGGTCGCGCTTTCGCGATAGACTCGTCGATAGTCTCCCTTCTCGTATACCGCTTGTTCTAGCTGTTGGAATAATTTCAGTATGCCTGTGCTGCTTGCGGTCAATATCTATGGTATGCATTCCGTTGCATGTCATCGAGCGAACACGGTCACCGGTCACCGGTCACCAGTCATCATCCCAACCTACCGTCAGCCATGTCTGGACAAAATGCGGACCAACTCGACTGCGCTGATCACTTGCCTCTACTTACCTTCACACTTCTAGATCCTTTGACTTGAAGTAATTCCACTCTGCACTAATGCCCTCTTCTTACGCCCCGCGTCTTCCTCCACGCCTTCCGTTTTCCCCGCTGATCCCTGGCGTAGATCGCTCAGATTCGTCTTCCACCCTTGCATCTGGGGACTCATTTCTCTCGTCGTCCAGCCTCTCATTCGTGCTCGTGAAGGCTTGCAGGCTGCCTATTCCTGACGGCCACCATAACCATAATCTCAATAACCCTCCACTGTCACCGTCAGCTACTATCCCGCCCAAACAGATCATACAGCTGCTCGACCTATTGGAGCGCATGGACGGAGACATCGCAGCGGAGGTTCAGCGAGTACAACACGGCATCAGAGAGGCCTGGACACTCATCCATGATCACAAGCAGGGCCAGGAGACGCGAAATTCCCGCGGTGAGGCGCGGCGCGGCAGGGAGAAGAGGGAGACGAAGGGTGTCGATGATGAATTTTGGCTTGGTGTATGATACCTATCGAAATCTCGGGGCATGTCGTCTCTGGCATGACTGATGTGGAACTTCTTACAATTTATCTGCGCAAGATCCACAAGAGTCCGAATATACGCATATGAACAACGACGTCAATGAGGTTCTCGGGCTGTCAAGTGATATATGCTGAGGGGCCTTCGTGCCTCTGGATGTGTTGGCGTCAGACTCGAAGACTGATGCGCACTGACATCTGGAATCTTGTCGGTGAGTCGTTCTTATATATATATATATGTCACGGAAATTCTGTCACCTTCAACCTGGTCTCCTCAGCCGCTGAACCGCGTCCCGTCCACTTCAGACAACTTCAACGCGTCGCAGAAGCGCAAGCGACTTGCGTTTGATGCCACCGACGATTCTCGGTCCCAGGTCTACGAAGGTGACATGGAAACAACCCCGCTCGTGCTCGGCCGCGCAGACGGACCAGTGCCCGCCCATCCTTGCTCGCTTCCTCGTCACGCTGAGCAGCGGTGTGTTGCAGGAATTTGGACAGCTTGCCACCCCAGCTAAGCTAAGCTCCAAGTTCGGCTTAGCTTGTCCGCAACACTAACGGAGACCGAATATAGGACCCCATATGCCGTGTATGCCAACACCGGGGGGCCGCTCAATAGTCTCAGTATCAGGAACTAATTAATGATGGGCTGAGGCATTGCAAAAGCGTTTGAATGAATGCTTTACTCGCCCAGTATAAAAGTCGGTCATTTCCCGTGGTAGTCCTTCACTTCGTCTTCGATTATTCCCGTCTTTCTAGTTCTCTTCTCATCTCCCTCTATGTCTTCCCCTTCCGTGGTGGTGACTTCCGCTTCACAGCCAGTGACTGTGTGCAGTAATGTCAGCGAGACCCAGGTCGCGCAGGTTGCGCAGCGCTCTGCCATCGAAGGAGCATCGATCGCCGTAGGACTTTCGGCGGGACGAGCTCAAACACTCCCCGAGCATCCTCAGTGCATCTCGTCCCCGCAGTCCTTCACTCCAGTTCCATCTCTTTCAGATTCTGGAACGCAGGTGGAGAAGGACGCGCTCGTTCATGCGGTATCTACCCTAATACAGAAGATGGAAGAAATGATGGCTGTGAAGCGCAGGTATGTACTCGTATAGATGAGCAAGGTGACCGTTTTGACGGTCGTATTAGTGAAATGTGGGCCAGGGATCCAAGCCTATCCCTCCCTGTGGTGGCTATGCCTTCTATAGCAATTGTGCCTTCTCAAGATCAAGAGAATCGACCTGCGATTTCCTGGCTCAGGCGCCAATGGATCATCCTCTCTGTATTTTTCGTGGTGGTGATTGTCGGCTTCAGTATCGGTGTAGGGTGGGCCTTCAGGTTGCATCTGTTTGATATAACAGACAGACAGGCTGCTGAGGGTAACGTGGTCAGTATTTGATGTAACACACTTGTCGTTTGCCAGCGGGTCTAATGTGCTTCTTGAACAGGTCAGTTTGTATGCAAATCTTATCGCAATCGACCCCGTAGGTCAAACGATGACAATGGACTGGGAAGCAACATATCCTTGCGAGTTCAACACCAACCCAAGTACTTGTCCAGACATCAACATATTCTTCGACGAGTGGGTCGAAATCTGCGTACTCTGCTTCACAGAACTGACAAAAGCGGCAGGGCATCATTCCGAACAGGTTCGCTATCCAGCAATAGTACAGTTTCGAGCAATACATTACCAAGCCCTACGTTTTTCCTCAACACGACCGACTACTTCATTACATTCAAAAACGAGAGTGATGATCGGTTGAGTTCTCCTTACTTCAGGACAATCCTCGCCATCACAAGTGCCGGTACGGGGCGCACGTTACAGTCCTACCCCTTCGACAAGTGAGTGCTCGCGACGTTGCCCCAGAACATCGTCTTGACTCACACACCGTTTGTGCCAGATATATCTCACAAATCTCTATATTTGCACAGAATGCTGCCGACAACAGTTCCATCGGGGTTGCGATACCGGCTACCGACGGATTAGCCACGTAAGTGGTAAACTTATATCCTCTCAAGCTCACAAAGAACCCTTGTGTCGCCGTAGAGGGTTCGACGCGGTATTGCAGGGGAATTTGTCAGGTGTTGCGGACAATTTTGGGACATTACTCAAGACGATAGTGGTCACCCGAGGGCAGGTGATTCGTGTGTATGCCCTTCTGATTGTGATAGCTGTCTGTGAGTCGACAGTTTGATTCGTCACTCAGTCGAGGCTGATTGTTCTTTGCCAAGGGTTTATAACATTGATATTCGTAGGGGCTTGCATTGTCTCGGTATTTTTCGGCAAAGGAATGTCTGCTAGCGTCTTAGTTCTCCCTCCTGCGACACTGTTCGCCTTTACTCAACTTCGAGGCACACTGCCAGGGGCTCCTGTTGGCTTTGGTGCGACCGTTTTTCCAGGGAGTCAGTTAACTAAGCTAACTCGTATGCTATCTCTCCCAACAGGCGCGGTCATTGGCAGGTCATACTGTTGTTTGCCGAGACATGATGAATTGATGTGTCATTATAGATTTTGTTGGCATTCTGCCTTGCCTGGCGCTTTTGACATTCTGCGTACGTTCAACGGTGCAGCTGGATTGGAGGTTGTGGATGCTAACGTCGACGATCTTAGTCTGTGTTCATGACCGCAATTTTCCTCTTCCGGAACCCAGAGAGAGACTCCCCTCACTGGGAGAAGATTGCTGCGCACTACTCAGGATTCCAAGCTAGAGGACACACCTCCGGGGCTTAGCTGACTGTTCTTTCGGACACCGTGTAGTTTTATAACGAATCATCACACATCGGACGGACGTGTATACCATTATTTCTTGACGAGAGATTGAGACATGTATTTTTTATTTGAATTCAATGCTTGATATGGAGCTCAAAACTTCAGGAACTTCGGCGGCCTCTAACCCCTCGAGAGGCTGAATCCCATAAACGGACCTTGTCGATGAGTCGTTCTTATATATATATGTCATGGAAATTCTGTCACCTTCAACCTGGTCTCCTCAGCCGCTGAACGTTGAACCGCGGCCCGTAAGCGGCTTGCGTCCTCTTGCATCCGAGTCGTGCCTCCGAAGGCTCGGATTCACTTCCCTTCACCGCCTCTCCCCGACTGGGTCGCGCGAAGCCCGCCAAAAAGGCTCCAGGTCGTCGAGCGCCCTCGCTACCTTCTGGTGGGGAAGACAAAGTGGAACCACCTTCGTCGCCTATTTCCGTCGCCGAAAAAGCGTGGACGCCCACGCAAAGAGCCCGAGCCAAACAGTGATACAGAGCTTAATGCCTAAATTTATCAAGTCGACGGGTGTACTTCCATGCACGATGCCACCGCCAATTCTCGATCCCGGGTCTACGAAGGTGATATGGGAACAGCCCTCTGCACCGCTCGTGATCGGCCGCGCAGATGCATCAGTGCCCGCCCATCCTTGCTCGCTTCACCCATGAAAAGAGTTGCGCGGGTGCCGGTGAATAGCCACGTGCGCTTCCTCGTCACGCTGAGCAGCGGTGTGCTTCAGGAATTTGGACAGCTTTCCACCCCAGCTAAGCTCCAAGTTCCGCTTAGCTTGTCCGCAACACTAACGGAGACCGAATATAGGTCCCTATCTCCCGTGTATGCCAACACCGGGGGGCCGCTCAATAGTCTCAGCATAGGAACTAATCAATGATGTGCTGGGGCACTGTAAGGGTGTTTGATTGAATGCTTTACTCACCCAGTACAAAAGTTGGTCGTTTCCCGTGGTAGCCCTCCACTTCGTCTTCGATTATTCCCATCGTTTTACTTTCCTCTCATCTCCCTCTATGGCTTCCCATTCGCGGTGGTGACTGTCGCTTCACACCAACGACTGTGCGCAGCAATGTCAGCGAGGCCCAGGTCGCACAGGTCGCGCAGCGCTCTGCCATCGAAGGAGCCTCAATCGACGTAGGACTTTTGGCAGGACGAGCTCAAATACTCCCCGAGTATCCTCAGTACATCTCGTCCGCGCAGTCGTTCCCTCCAGATCTATCTCTTTCAGATTCTGGAACGCAGGCGGAGAAGGACGCGCTCGTTCATGCAGTATTTATTCTAATACAGAAGATGGAAGAATGGATGGCTGCGACGCGCAGGTATGTACACATATAGATGAGCAAGGTGGCTGTTTTGACGGTACTCTCGTCTCTTCAAGTTCTTCGTATGACAATGGTTGCGAACATATTAGTGAAATGTGGGATAGGAATCCAAGCCTATCCCTCCCTGTGGTGGCCACACCTTCTACAGCAATTGTGCCTTTTCAAGGTCAAGGGAATCGGCTTGCGATTTTCTGGCTCAGGCGCCGATGGATCATCCTCTCTGTGGTTCTCGTGGCGGCAATTATAGGCTGCAGTATCGGCGTAGGGTGGGCCTTCAGGTTGCATAAGTTTAATATGACAGATGGTCAGCCTGCTGAGGGTAACGTGGTCAGTATTTGACATAACGCACTTGTTGTATACTAGCGGGTCTGATGTGCTCTCTGAACAGGTCAGTTTGACTGCAACACTTATCGCAATCGACCCCGTAGGTCAAACAATGATGATGGACTGGTTCGCAACATATCCTTGCGAGTCCTCGAGACCAACCCAAGTAATTGTCCAGACATCAACATATTCTTTGACGAGTGGGTCAAATCTGTATGCTCTGCTCTACAGAACTGACAAAAGTGGCAGGGCATCTTTGCGAACAGGTTCGCCATCAAGCGGTGGTCCAGTTCCAAGCAATACATTACCAGGCCCTACGTTTTTTCTCAACACGACCGACTACTTCTTGAGATCCAACGAGACTGATGAGCGGTTCAGTGATACTGTTTTCAGGACAAACCTTGCCATCACAAGCGCCAATACGAGGCGTACGTTACAGTCCTACCCCTTCGACAAGTGAGTGCTCGCGACGTTGCCCCAGAACATTGTCTTGACTCACACGCCGTTTGTGCCAGATATTTTTCAGACATCTATATATTCGCGCAGAATGCCGCCGACAATAGTTCTATCGGGGTTGCGATACCGACTACCGACGGATTAGCCACGTAAGTGGTAAACTTATATCCTCTCAAGCTCACAAAGGGATCTTGCGTCACCGTAGAGGGTTCAACACGGTATTGCAGAAGAGTTGTTCAGGTATTGAGGACGATTTTGGGACATTGGGCAAGACGATAGTAATCACCCGAGGGCAGGCGGTTCGTGCGTATGCCCTTCTGGTTGTGATGGCTGTCTGTGAGTCGACAATTTGATTCGTCACTCAGTCGAGGCTGATCGTTCTTTGCCAAGGGTTTATAACTTGATATTCATAGGGGCTTGCATTGTCTCGGTATTTTTCGGCAAGGGAATGTCCGCTAGCGTCTTAGTTCTCCCTTCTGCGACGCTGTTCGCCTTTACTCAACTTCGAAGCACCCTGCCAGGGGCTCCTGCTGGCTTTGGTGCGATTATTTTTCCAGGGAGTCAGTTAACTAAGCTAACTCGTATGCTATTTCTCCCAACAGGTGCTATCATTGGCAGGTCATACTATTGTTTGGCGAGACATGATGAATTGATGTGTCATTATAGACTTTGTTGGCATACTGCCTTGCCTGGTGCTCTTGACATTCTGTGTACGTTCGATATGCAGCTGGATAGGAGAATGTGGATGCTAATGTGGATGATCTTAGTCCGTGTTCATGACCGCAATTTTCCTCTTCCGGAACCCAGAGAGAGATTCCCCTCAATGGGAGAAGATTGCATATCAGCAAAAGGTAATCTTTTCTGTTTGATTTCAACCTGTACATGTCAGTCTGAGCATCCTCATATAAGACACTCAGCCCCAAATTCGAAAAGTAACACCCTCCTCTTATCGTAGACTTACATGTCTTGAGGTGCACTATTCATACCGTATGCAATACTGTGTTTTTCTTATCTAGTGCTCTTATTCCTCTTTTACCTGGTCTTGTAGTATATATATTATTCGGACACTATCTGGTGCTGCGTCTTTCCTATCTAGTGCTCTTATTCCTATTTTACCTGGTCTTGCAGTATACTATTCGGACACTATTTGGTGCTGCGTCTTTTTTATCTAGCCTATCTTAAAGCGTTCCAGAGGTATTGAGAAGGGCAGAGATGGAGAGTATTATGATGATGAGTGGCGGAAAGTAGAAGAGGTTGTGGTTGGGTATCAAGTTAAGAGACGAGTGCCACTGCGGGGGCATAGAGGAATTAACAGGACCCCCGAATATTCCCTTATATGTCCGATCTCAAACCCCCCCAAATGGGCCATTTTTATCCGCACGAAATTGACCCACGAATGTCCGCATTGGGATCGGGTCCTCAGAAACACTGTCGTTTTTGTCCGCACAGACCGATCGGACCTCAAGAAAATCGCTAAAAATCGCCAAAATATTCTACAAGCATCGCCCACCGCGCCGCAACCCCCTGGTATGCTCAGATCCCCCAGAAAATGCCCTAAACACATCCAGAATCGGAATCATCATCTTCGGAGTCCTTACCTCCATGCTCGCCTTCGCCACCACCCTCCGGAGTAAGCAAGGTCCGTTTTTTCTTCAGCAAGTCACAGAGATCTTGGACGGCCTGCGAGATATACTCCTTCTGATATTGTAAGGTCTTCATTAGTTCTGCGGAGAACGAGTCTAATGTTACCATCTCGACAGTTTGCCCATCCGGCATGACAACACTCTTCGCAGTGATGCTAAGGAGAAGATGATGTGAGTCCGTGGAATGTGCAGGAACATTGTGCTGCCAAGTTCTGTGCAGGCTATCGAGGAATAGGTTGTCGTGCCATAGAAGGTGCCGTAGACCTGGACGGAGACGTACGACGGCACACAGACACTGTGAGCAGATTGGAGCCAGTCGTGCTTTGAACCGCGTCCATCGCTTTTACTAAATATTGTAATCACTAAAAATCCGAATCATGCAAGTGAGAATAGGGCTGTACCTTCACCAAGTAATAGTTCTCGCCTCCGCGGTAATGGGTGCCATACAATGACGAAGTGGCCACTTCGCAGTGGATTCAAGGTATTGATGTTCGCGCTGTAGAGATTCTCATGGACGTCGTGGAATGAGGTGAACACGTCCTGACGCAGATGAACAAATTTCTCTGTGAAACAACCGTGACATCAGAGCGTTATGGTGAAAGGAATATCACATGGTCTTACCGATGCAGCTACGCTCTGGAGCGTCTCTTTGTTCTGCTTGCACGTATCAACCTCTTCAGCCGAACGCGCAGAGTATGTGCCCGCATGTCGTACTCTGCGATCCACGCCTGACGTTGCGCCGGATTGCTGTACCTCCGGAACAATCTCCCTGAGCCGAGCCAGAATTTGCTGCCGGGGTGAAGGTGCCGTGCCTGGTTTAGACAAAAGAGAGTCCACCACGCCCGTCACAAAATCCCTCATTGGTGAGGAAATACGCGGGCTTGTTCGTGATTTAGAAATGGCAAATGTGCGATTTTCGTGTGGTGGTGCGACCTGAGACAGAATTTTCGGCCGTGGATGAAGGAGGTAAGGAGCAGGTCAGCGGGGGACTTCGACGAACAATGTGAGGCGTACTTACTAGTAGTCCCGAAAATTACAACTGCACCTCCTCCAACGAAGGGACCAGCCCATCGCGAAAATGACCGACTGCAGTAGTCAATCCACCAGCTTCATTCATGGAGTCAGCACAGTAATGTGCATTAAGCCTGTAAAAGGTAGATTGGATACGGAGAACAAGTACTGAGTTAGCGCTTCAGCAGTTGCAATAGACAGTAAAGGGAATACAATACCGCAAGATGCTGCATAGGGGTCATAAATATTGTATAGGAACGAATGTTGGGATGCGTGAGGATTCTCGATCGGTCGATACGAAGTGCACTCAACTTCAAGCGTCCGCGCGTCAGATCGTAGACTGGAAACCAGTAATACGCCCGACGGTTCCCGGCCTTCGGCCGGGCCATATGTCCGCATGGGGATCGGACACAGCCAAGATCCACGTGGCTATGTCCGCACTATGGATCCGACGTCCGCCACGCAGCAGGCCCTTTTACCCGCACAAATATCGGACAAGAGCCATATTTCGGACCCATTTATGTCCGCACCGAGATCGGACATATAAGGGAATATTCGGGGGTCCTGAATTAACGCACGCGACGCAAAGTAACGAAAAGTAACGCACAGTGACGCAAAGTAACGCACAACTCGCGTACGCCTGACGCACAACTCACGCACGCCTGACGCACACCTCGCGCACACACTAACGCATATATCTAACGCACGAACGCACGACTGCGCGACTCTACAAATGCGTGAACGTATAGATGGCGCACAATAAACGCAGGCTCAGTACGTCCAGCCGCCAATGATCAATTGCCTTAACAATACAAATAATTACCAGTCTCCTCCGCCGCAGGTTCATCACCCATCTGCTATGGTAATGGTCTCTGCTGGCATACCGGCAGAGACTCAACTTTGGGGTAGCCCAATTCTTTAAGCTTCAAGATGGAGGAAACCAGTACAGTGAGTTTAGCCATCAATGATCACTCCAATATGCTCGCTCATCTCACCTTATGCCAGTTGCATTGGCAGATATACTCCAACAGCCTCGCGGAGCCCGACATGGATGACGCCGCAGCCAGCAGCAATGACTCTGGCGCACGCCACATGCCGTGGCAGGCCAGCGAGCAGGAGCTGCGGCGCGTCCTGCAGCGCAATGCGCACCTCAAGTGTGCGACGGAGCAGAACGTGCTCGCGCGGCGCTCCTGTGTCCCGCTTTCTGCGCGGCCCCGAGCAGGTTCCCGTTCGCGCGGCTCTCGATGGAGCTGCGGCTGCACGCCGTTCCTCGCACCACTACTTCGAGTCTCGGCGGCGCAGTGCATCCGCCTGTGCGCGTACGCGGCGGCGCGCGCGACGCTCTCGTCAGCTGCTGGGCTTGGGTTCCCGGTGAGCATGCCGGGAGGGTATGTGGCGGGCTGGGGGGTGCCGTCTGTGGGCATGCGTCGGCGGGGCGGCGAGGTGGAATATCCTTTGCATCTAGTGTGGTTGTGGCAACACCGAGTGAACCTAATTTAATTCTATGTTTTCCTGATCAATTTATTCTGTGCTACAACACCGGACATCCTTCAACAACGCATGTCCGGCACACCCCAGACATCCTAACTCGTATTCCCCCGTAACGTACTTCTAGGCCTCGGCTTCGGACGCTTATCCGCAGGGACATTTGCCTTAGCGGCGGGCCTTGCAACTTCAACAAAATGTGGTCCTTGCTGTGCGCTCAGATGTTGAGTGACATATCCCCATAAGAAATCAAGATATTCGAAACTCACCGTTAGCTCCGACTCGCTACCTTCACGGTCTTCGTGATTCCATTCAGATGGAAGACCTGCATAAGGATCCCACCCATCTTGGTGGTCGCCTGCGTCAAGACCCCATTGGTAATGTCCGGCGAGTCCAGCCCTCTTCGACTTTTCGAACATGCCCTCTTCCAACATATTGAGGCACTCTTTGTTGACGTCGATGTCATTCTCCGGATGTGTGGCATTCTCCACCTGGAATCTCCAGGCTTTCGTTAGAATAGCATTCCAGTTGCTTCCCGTGGGGTCTGCAGTTGTCAGTTGATCGGGTGCTTCACTATCGCTTTCTGTGCGCATACGATGAGCGAGTAGCAGTGTGAATGCGTGCGCTAAAGGAAATAGGCCGAGCCACTTCTCTTTGTGCTCCATGGCACCGGGGACGTGAGTGGCGAACCAGTTCACTGTTCGGGCTTGATCCTGGAGGCTAATGTTCCCTGTGAACGGGACAATACCGGCTTTTCTCGCTGCGGAAGAGCCAAATTCGTCTGACTTCTTCCGCAGGTATGTGAATGCGGGCACGTCGGGGTCATCATAGTCCGGTTCGAAAACGAGCATCTGAAGCTTTTCGCGGTGAGCCGTGAGTGCATTTGCGATTTCATCGGTGAAAGGATATTCATGGAAGCGGAAGACGATATCTTCTCCCACGATTACTTGGCATGCATGGACCCATCTTCCGAGCTGTATATGCTCTACTGTCAAACTGGCAATGATACAACTGGAAGGACAATTCACGCACCCGTATGTCACGCCGCCTTGACTCGTCATGCCATAGTTCATCTACCAGATCTGCTTCCTGCAAACGCGCATCGGGATCTGGTCCTGACCCACTCAACGAGCAACCACGCCACCAAACGACCCGCCACTCTCGGTGTTCCTTTCGCAATGGCAATACAACCGACTTAAAAAGTTTGATAAGTCGTACTGGGTACCAAAAGTCGCCGTGGCGGGCCAATGCACCCTTGCCTGCACTATTGTTGATTGAATATCAGTGGCTCAAAAATAACTATTGAATTTCGACACACCGTAGGCGTGCAGATATGCTTTTAGCGGGCTTTTGGGAAAGCCTTCTCAGTGGCAGGCTGAATGGAACAGACGTGACATGTCATGATGAGCTCGAGTACTAGTAACAGTTGGGAGATTTCATAACAGCCATGACTTACCGTGGCCCGATATGTAGGAGGCAAAAGTCGCATTCAAAGGTCTGCTTCTTGGTCAGCATACTTGCCCTGCCGGCATGCTGACAAGCAATATGCGACCATCTTGAACAGGTGTCACATTGGATGATATCTTCTTGATCGGCGAGCTCATCAATATTGTGGCCATGCGTACCACAACGACATCGGAATGGATTCTCCGCCGCCGAATCTTGTGATGATTGTAAGCTTCCAGTGTCATCATAGCCGCGTGGCTGTTGGCCGTCCGGTGGAGGATCCAGTAGCCGTTCATGCTCGTTAGCACACGGCGATGCAGTAGTATCAAGCCGCGGAACCACTCCTGCAGCTGGATTCGGAGAATGAGGCAATCCGGGAGCATGATCGGTGGACAGATCGCGCTCTGGGATGTCAATGATACCTTGCGAAACAGCGGGCACTGCACGGTTGTAATCTGCAGATCTTGCACTGCTAGGGTTCTGCATCCAAGTGCGCTCATCATCAGGCATGCGTGCAAAAGTAGGATGATTCAATACAACGTGGGGCAGGTTTCCCGCCTCGAATCCAGAGATCTGGAGGCCTGCCAGGATCTGCTCAGCAACATGGGTTTGATGAGCAAATAATGTTGCCTGAGTGTTGGTGCCGCCAGATAAATGGTAAACGACAAGATGCGTCTGATATCCTGCTGGGGGAGAGACAAATCGACCGGCCAGGTGCGTATCAACATTTGCGTCTGGCAATCGCCGCGTAAATCCACCGTGGCGCCTCCCATCGTAATCGAGTATATCCCCCAATTGGACGTCAGAGAATCGCATGACGAAATGGCTTTGAGCCGCACTATAAAAGACGCGCCCAACTATGTCGTAGTGCGCACCCTCGGCTCTCATGAATTCCAGGCTATCCAGATGAGCGGGAAAGTCCCAGAACAGTAAGTCGGTATCAGAGACCTCGAGGATCAACATAACTGGGAGAGAGAGCCAGAAATCATGTTGAATTGCCAGTCCAGGACACAAGACCTCGCCATCTGACACTCGCCAGCATGACCCCGCTTCTACAGGCCCTGAGTCCGAGAACTTCTGCTGAAACCAGGCTGCGACGTTGCCATCAGTCCCACGGTACTGGAATATGTCAAGCTGGAAGAAGAAATGACGCTCCGGATTCTGTGGAAGTTGATGATGCTGCTGAAGAAGGGATACAGGTGTTGAAGCGTGTCCAGAGCAAGTACGCAAACAAATGCGGTAGCCTTGAAAGTAGGACTGCGCATAGTTACGAGAGCTGTCTTGCTCACGCGTCAATGTACCGAGCCAGACCTTCAAGTTCGAGAAGTGAACCAATGTCAGTGAGATTGCTAAGCACTAAGCCAAGATGGATGCCTACGAAGACAGATTCATAACTTGTTTTGGTGCGGATGATACGATTTGAGGCGAGCATCTTGCGGATGCCATCCCGATGCCGACAAAGTGATTCCTGCACAGTGAAGGCCTCGGAATCCAAGTCCCGTAATTGTGGATCGAGCAGAGCGAGATGATGGCGTTCCTCCATGGCTGAGAAGACATGCGCAAGGGGCCAGGATGGACGAGCATGTGTAAAGCGCTGGCTGAAGCTGTTGAAGTCATGTTGTACTGTGCGGAAAAGCATCTCTAGGGCAACATCAAGCCAGCAGGAATTGTCTGCCCACTGGTAGCTGGGCTCGCATAGGTCAGATGGCTGTGATGTGGGCTCCGTCTTGGGAGCCTGAGGAGGCGGCACAGTTTTATCCCCCGAGTCTTGAAGAGACGCCCCCACCACTTGCTTATTATGCTTCTTCCTTTTGGCTGGCGGGACCAATTCCTTAGTCGTATCGGGGGGCCGACCGTCATTTTTCCTGCGACGAGTATCTCTTGCATCTGGCGCGCGTGACTTGTGGGAATGACCAATTCTCGCTGCAACTGCCTTCCATGGCTCTGGAGCTCCATAACGTATGGGAGCACCAGCTTGAATGACTTGAGCTAGGCAATGTACTTCGGAAATAATGGCACTCACCAAGAAATGTTGTGCGGACCCGTTCAAAATACTCGCTAAAGGCATATAGTCCCCGTATGCCTTCCATAAGATCGTGATCACGTCCGAGGGCAACGTAGAGGCGCCAATGCATGGCTTCCTCAGCATTTGTCGTAGAAGGGATTGAATCCCAGATGGCAGGTTCCATTCGACGCTTCGAAAGGAACAGCATTGACGCATGTGCGTCTCGCATCCACCACTCCAACCAGGGACGCACACCAGGGAAGTCCTTCAGCAGACTACGTGTTCGTTCATGGAACTCGGTAATGCTGGTGACGTCGACAAGTGCATGGGCGCGCTTCTGGAATTCAGTAGAGCGGTCGCGGGGTATAACACTCTGTATTTTCATGACACGAGTCACACCGGATCGGAAATGTTGCTGACAGCCTTTGATCAGTTTGCCTCCTGCCTCGTACAACTCTGCGCGACTGCGGGTATTGTTGTCCTGCAATCGCATCAGGAAAATCCTCCTTCCGGAATTATACTGTACAGTGCTAGAAATATGCCAATTCATGACATAATCTTAACACAATGATCATAATTATGCCCGGTGCAGAATTTGAACAAATTCCAGTCGTCCTCAAAATTTGCTGCCATAATGAGGGCGAAGTGTGATCATAATGTTTCATTTTATCACAGTCCGTTGGCACTTTAATGTTCAAATTGTTCCGAACTGCCTTATCAGAGACACCCGAGATTCAAACAAGCTGCACATGAAGACATTAGCCAAGGGCTCGAAGATTTATTGTATCAGTGTCCGAAAATTATGTTGGATGTAGTCAAAGGACGTATGGCTAGAAAAGATGAGTAGTCGAAGTAATAGCAGAGCGAGAAGGCGATATGGTAGAACTTGAAGAGCACAAAGGGAAGTGGGCAGAAAATTAGAAAGAAGGTATTGACCGCACACATTGCGCGGTTGTTGTATCAAAAAGTGTGTATCATCTGTGAATAAAGGGTCCGAGATCCATCTGAACATTGACGGTGAAGCTGCGCCGCCACCGAAGCTTATTCGCCAGCATTCACTGCTCCGGAAGCTCATTAAGCTTTAGCAGCGCAAGGCTGCCATTGGCTTTCGAGTCGCTGGAACTACGAGAAGTTCCGCTATCACTAGATTGCGTGCAGTGAGTATCAACAACAGTGAGTCATCGGGCAAGACACATACCATGCGTCTTCGAACAGCTTATTCATCATGAAATGGTACGCGCCCGGCCTCGAGTTTCTGATGTCGTCCAAGAACGTCATAACGTGCCGATATTCATTGTCGAAGAAATCTGCCTTGAACTTTGCAGACGATCCGAGGGCCGCAACAGATATCTTCTCGTGTACCGAAACAAAGATCTACAAGCAGAACAGTAAGCTTGCATTCCCAAATGCGTACAGAGTCAGTACATAAGCCGTCACAATCGCAAGCATTGCGGGAGGAATTTCTGGCTCTTCACGGCCGGAATCCAAGTGAACACTCGACTTGAAGTATTTGGCATATTCGGTCGCAACTGGCGTGGCACCTTGAAAGAACAGCTCACGGAGGACTTCTGCGAAGATGGAACGCTTGAACGGCTTGTTTGTCTGGAGTGTTCCCTGCAACAATCAAGGATAAAATACGGTGATTAGATAGTGATCAATGTTAATCTGAAATGAAAAACATAGCGTGACGGACTTCGATGTCACCGGGGTATATATAGGCAAGGTCGGTTGTCAATCTCATAGCACGATCCCTACCGTTCGCATCATTCGTGATGCTGTAATGGGCTCCGACCTTCGCAGCGCATGACGATTTGACTTTGCCGCGCAACTGGCGGTTCCGCTCTTCTGCCTAGTTTAGTCAATGGATCAATGCATTGAATATCCAACAGAGTAGTGTATGTTACTACGGTACATACCACTTCAATCAGATCCTTTGCGAAGTGCGTGTCTTGGGACAATCGCATCTTGATATCTTCGTAAACATCCTGTTGCTCGGTTTCGATGAGAGTATCCACGCATTTGATCAAGATCTTGCGCTGGTGTGCGAACTTGAGATCTGCGGTGAGATACTCCGAGCTGAACAGTAGATCCTTAGTAAAGGCCTTGAATGAGCTGTACACGACCGTCTGAATAGGTGCAGTCTGCTCGCGCAATCCCACTTTGTGCCGCTTCGAATACACCAACTGGATATCTGCAGGCCAGTCACTGGCAGAGTGACTCGCGCGACTCGGATTCGAGTTGTTGCGGATCTGCTGTACGTCATTGTCGTCCACTGTAAGTGATCAATGGATCTGACAAATGAGTAGGTACGTACTGTTGCAGAATTCGAGCGCACCGAACCCGTTCTGAGTTGTGGCCTGGCCGGTTGAGCATTCCAGCTTGGCCGCTAGGTATAGAATGTCTGAAAGCTGCAATCAAAGAAGCGAAAATGGTATCTTACCTCTGCTATGGCTGCCTCTTCTCGCCGACTGATCTTTGGCTTTCCTCTGCCAGTGGATGGTGGTGTTGATTGTTCGACTTCCTGCCGCCTACCATGAGGCGTAGCATCCTGTGCCTAGTGACATGCAACATCGATACTTATTGTTAGGTCGGAAGACGTAAATACATGTTGACCTACCCGTTTATTTTGACTGTATTGTGCCTGCTTCATCATGATGCTATCCCCCGCCTTTCCATGTCCCTGGATGAAAAAAGATCCTAGTGTCAATGGTGCCAGACGTCTGACAATCAAGCTGTACCTGAAGAACTTGCGCGACTGATGGAAAGTCGTCGCCATCATCAACCTCGATGTCACCTACCATAGCCGCCGTGTTCAAGTTCTGTGAGCCACGGCGGACATGTGTGGTTCCAACTGGGGCTCTCTGCTGCCGGACCGGCATTAGGTCGTCGAAGACATCGTGTGCATTACTAGCCAAGGGTTGCCGAACAGTGGAGACTCAACATCAGCATCGGAAAGATAACGATCTAGAGCAGTCCTACCTAGCACTGGACGGCCCTAACGTGCTCTGTTGCCGTACCTGAGGCTGTCTACGACTAGGGGGGGCTACGTCAGGACTAAAGAAGGTGCCGCCGTCGCCATCATGTTCGTCTTCGAATCCATCGACATCCATGTAGTCGTGTGTGTTGCGCTGAGCTGGCCATTGAGGTATCTAGAAGAGAAGATATCAATGATGATGAGCACATCCTCACAGTGGCGAAGAAGGCACGAGCATGTGAAGAGCGGAAGAAATCCGGGCGTACCTCACGAGAAAGTGCATCTTTCAATGCAGCGGGTTTTGGCTCATATTGTCCCAGGTCACCATCTTCATCTTCGGAGCCATGATACTCGGACTGGTCCTGCTCATCATTAGACTGCGGGCGGTATTCTTCGTCAGTAGAGAGCTCAATATCGTCCTGGAATTCTTCATGTTCCACTGGTGTAGGGGTGTCAGGCCGTGGCTGAGGATGTTCCGGTCGCATTAATGTCTTCGCCGTAGAAGGGGTTGGCTGGCTGGCCGAACGGAGTGGTTGCGCCGATCGTTGTTGACGTGTTGCAGGCGCTGGAGGAATCATCATTGAGAATTTGACCGATTCATTTCAAATATGGAGGAAATGGCGACTCGGCCAAGCCTTATCACCTTGAGTATGGCTTCTGATATTGTGGGTGTTATGCACTTGCTGGACGTTCTCCCCCACGTCCTCGTCCTCGTCAAGAAGATGTCGTGGGAGACGGGGAGGTCCTACATAGAAATGCTAAGGCCGCCATATCCCCGCAAGGCAGTGTGGTTACGTACGCGTGTTCTTCTTCTCCACAACGGGTGCACTGTTCAACTCAGGTTCATTCTTGCCGAGATCGTCCACTTGGGAGTGTCTTGCACGCTTCGTTGGCACTGGGGCAGGATCCTCAGGCTCGGTTGGGTGGGCCTCTCTCCGCTTACGCAATACTGGTATGTCTTTGGCCCACACTGTTGATCGTATTAACTGGATATATAGGAATAGCAAGAGCGCGGTGAGCGCATAACTCACCAGGATCAGCTTGCGCCCTGACTTTGGCCGCTCGAGGAGCTGTAGAGAAATGTTGGGTAAGTGAACTGTCTCCCAATGCCCCACATGACTGACCAAGTTCCTGTGTCGCCGCTGCATTGGCTGCTCTTTGCTCGGCTGCGCGGTTTGTAGCTCTGGTTCGAGCTGCTTTCTGCCCACGGGTTTGGAATTGACTTGATGCCGACAGCGGATCATCTGGGTGGTGAGTAACACCACGCCGCTGGCGCTGTTGAGTCGACATCAGTATGGGAGAACTAACGTTCGATAGGAGCAAAAAGAAGTGCACAATCGTGCACGGGGAAAAAAAACGACGGGATGGAGGTGCAGTGGAAAGTAAGAATGTAAGGAACGTGGATGAGCGGGGAAAACTGCAACGCGGCTGATACGCACATGCCTTTAACAGATTCGGACTCGGGTGGATGCGGACTTTGCAGTTCACAGTGCTATCAGTGTTGCGATCATGCGGGAGATCCTTCGACCGCATATAGCCTTATAGTGCGAAATAGTCAGATGTGCGTATCTCCGAAAACGCTAACAACTGCTCTGCTTACTCTTCAGCCATGGTTCTTTGTACGGGATGCTTTAAGAACTTCACCCGGCGCGCTGGCTACATTCAACATATACAAACCACCAGCCGTGCAGAATGTGCGTCGAGATTCCAACAATCACTCAATAGTGATCCAGACAGCAACGGCGATGACGACATCCACGACACTGGCAATGCTGCGGATGAAGATGACGAAGAACATGCACAGCGGTTCGAGGGGGACTACTTCGGAGATGATTATGACGAGGAGGACTTCGGATGGGTACCAGGGGATCAATATGATGGTGGGTATGCTGGACCTGGAGATGACGAAAACAGTGGTGAGGAGGACGATGCTGAAGACGACGAAGACATTGACCTGGGATGGGAACCACCCTCAAGTCCTCCGCCCAACCCTCCCACACCTCCGAGTCAACCAGAAGACGTACACGCAGACAACGATTCTGATGATGAACAAGCTGCGCGCTCGACACGGCTACGCGTGGAGGCTGCATTGGACAAGGAGATTGTTGTGGAGCGATTTCCTTCCGATGTCGCAGGCCAGCCCTTGCCATCCCCGGCTTCCAACGCACCTGCTGGATATACTCAGTATGCAGGCACATTGTCCGAGGAACAAAATCCATACGCGCCTTTTGCGTCTCGCATCGATTGGGCGTTCGCACGTTGGGCCAAGTTGCGTGGGCAAGGATCTACGGCAGTCTCTGAATTGTTGAGCATCCCGGGAGTACGTACAGTGCATGTTTACTTCTCAGTGCAACACTCATTGATTCCTGACTACTGCAGGTTCGAGAAAGGCTAGAATTGTCATACAAGAATACTCGTGAATTGAACAAAATCATCGATCACGAATTGCCTTCGTCCCGTCCACGTTTTCATTGCGAAGAAATTGTTGTTGGTGGCGAGGCGTACGAAGTATATTTCCGTGATGTCCTCGCGTGCATACGTGCTCTGTACGGAGATCCGGAGTTCGCACCCCACCTCGTCTTTCTTCCAGAGCGACACTACGCCGATCCAGACAAGACCGTCCGCCTATTCCACGATATGTACTCCGGGAAATGGTGGTGGGCTGTACAGGTTTGTCTCCATGATTCACAGGTTCGAAGAGGAATTGACAATGAGTTTGTTGCAGAGGGAGATCGAGAGTACAAAGCCCGGCGCAACAATCATCCCTATTATTATATCATCAGACAAGACGCAAGTGACTCTCTTCAGAAACAAGACGGCGTACCCAGTGTATCTAACTATCGCCAATATTCCCAAACAAATCCGCCGCAAGTCCTCTCAGCGCGCGCAGATCCTCCTCGCCTATCTTCCTACCACGAAACTTGAGCAGATCACAAACAAGTCAGCGCGAAGGCGGACCTTGACAAATCTTTTCCATGCTTGCATGCGAAGGATTCTGGAGCCCATCAAGAAACCCGGCGTTGACGGCATCGTAATGACCAGCGGGGATGGCGTAGTGCGCCGAGTCCATCCCATCTACGCAGCCTATGTCGGAGACTATCCGGAGCAAGTTCTGGTGACAGGCGTGATGACGGGAGACTGCCCGACGTGCGCCACGTCGTGTCAGGATCTGGACGATGAAGAGGAACATCCACTCCGAGATCTACAAGAAGTTATGGAAGCGTTAGCCGTTGCCGAGCATTCCCCAGCCGAGTTCTTGCAGGCGTGCAAGAAGGCCGGGATCAAACCGATCTACCAACCCTTCTGGTCAGACTTACCATACTCGGATGTCTTTCTCTCCATCACCCCCGACATATTACACCAGCTCTTCCAAGGAATCTTGAAACATCTGGTTCAGTGGCTCAAGTCTGCATATTCCCCCGCGGAGATCGACGCCCGTTGTCGCCGCCTGCCACTGAATCACAGTGTGCGCTTGTTCTTCAAGGGCATCACATCACTTTCTCGACTCACTGGTCGGGAACACAGTGACATTGCCCGCATCCTGCTTGGGCTTGTCATCGACCTGCGCCTCCCGAACAATATGTCCTCTGTACGGCTCGTTAAGGCGGTTCGAGCCATCCTCGATTTTGTTTACCTCGCACAGTATCCCATCCACAGTACCGAAACTCTCATATTACTTGACGACGCCCTTCAGCGCTTCCACGAGAACAAGTCCATATTAGTCGACTTGGGAATCCGCACGGGGTGGAGAATACCGAAGCTCCACTTCGCCCGCCATTACCGCGCCGCGTTCGAGCGATTGGGCACGGCAGATAATTTCAATACGGAGTACACGGAGCGGCTTCATATTGACCTCGCGAAGGAAGCCTACCGCGCAACCAATCATAAAGATGAGTTCCCTCAAATGACTCTTTGGTTAGAGCGCAAGGAGAAGGTACTCAAGCACGAAAAGTATATCCAATGGCGCCTGAAAGGCCAACCACGCGTACTCAATCCGCTCCAGCCAGCGCATTCCTGGCGCATGAGAATGACGAAACTACCTACGTTGAAGGCAGTTCTCCTCGATTCTTTGGAGCAGGCATATGGCGCGGCTGACTTTCGGTATGCGCTCTGTCACTTCATCGCACAGCACAACAATCCCGACTGGTCGCGATTGCGGGTCGATCGACATGCGGCACAGGCTCACCTTACATTCCAGAAGGTCCCCGTCTACCACAAAGCGCACTTCTGGGACCCTCTGTTCCTCCGCTACCGAAACGCTGCAGATGACTACGACATAGTTCATGCACGCCCGGCCTATGAGAATACACGCGGTACAATAGTTCCAGGACTTTTCGATACTGTTCTCGTCAATGACGGAACTGGTGGCGCCGCAGGGATCAAAGGTGAGTACATACCAATATGCCAATGACACAATTTTCAATATGAGCGGTGCCAGGTTATCGTGTCGCCCAAGTGCGGGTGATTTTCACATTTCCGAAGCATGCGATTCCCCTGCACTTTTTCGACAATCCACCACCCCAGTATCTTGCCTACGTCGAATGGTTCTCTCCTTTCCCACGCACCCCGGATCCAGTGCACCGTTTGTACAAGATTACTCGCTCTATGCACAACGGACATCGCGTAGCTAGCATTATCCCACTCTCAAACATCCGGCGCAGCATCCAGCTATTCCCTGTCTTTGGACCTGTCGCACCGAGGGAGTGGACTTACGGCAATGTGCTTGATGAAGCACAACAGTTCTACGTGAACTGTTTCACAGATCGTCATACATACGGGACCGTGTACTAGGTCCGAATTGAAACGATCACCGTACATATCGCATGCAGGCCGTATCCCATAAGACGGTCGGGGTTACTTCAGGGAAATGTGCAAGCACATGATACCATTCTCGACCACACAGGAGGGTGACCGAGAGTTGATCAAGCGGGTATCCAGCAAGAGGAGAGCGGACGACCGCGAGGTGTGGTTGCGTCAAGTCAAGGTATGAATTTATTGTAGATTTTACGTGCAGCATCGTTGATTTTGATTTGGTGCTGTGTAGCGCGGCACCTACTTGGATCACACAGCCTCGAGAATCGTGAACTCATCCTGTTCTCGATGGCCGACAACATCCTTTTGATCCCGTCTGTCGCGGACGGCTTGAAGCCTGTCCAGAGGAACGTGATCTGGGCGTGTTCTCGGCGAAAGCTTACGTCAGAAATCAAGGTAGGACTCACATCACCTGCTTCACAAGCTACTTCACTGACTGCACTGTTGCTCAGGTTGCGCAACTGGTTGGTTACGTGTCCGAGCACTCCGGGTACCACCACGGCGAGGCGAGCTTGATGGCGACTATTATCAATCTTGCGCAGGATTTCATTTGCGGGAACAACCTAAACCTACTGATGCTGAATGGTCAGTTCGGTACCCGCGACCTAGGTTGTAAGGATCACACCGCGGCGAGGTACAATTTCACCGAGCCTGCGCCGGTTACACGCACGCTCTACCACCCTGCAGACGATCCGCTGCTCAAGTACAACAAGGACGATGGGAAAGCTGTCGAGCCCGAGTGGTATCTCCCGGTGGTCCCTATGGTCTTGATCAATGGTGCTGACCGCATCGGCACAGGCAAGTGTACTGAGTACTTCCTCGTTGATTATGTACTAACGATGGCTTGCTCTAGGTTGGAGCACGAGAATTCCTGTGTACAACCACGAGGAGGTCGTGGCCAATATACGGTGGTTGATCAATGGCGAGGAGCCGATGATGCCATGGTGGCGCGGGTGGTGCGGGTTCACCGGAACGATCAAGAAGACGGGCGAGCATAGATACGACATGTGCGGTGTCGCCATGAAGCTAGACTACACGACGATCAAGATCATGGAGCTTCTGATTCATAAGTGGACGCAGAACTACAAGGCGGAGCTCGAGGCGATGTGCGGCGAGAAGGGCGACAGCGTCGTATATCTGGAAAACGGACGGATGTATGGCATATGCTGATGACGTTCCCGAAGATCAAGAAGGCCAAGACTGCTGGAGAGACAGAGGATGTTCTCCCGGATGGGGACGATGACGAGGACAGTCCAAACAACTGGAGGATCTCGACTACCTGCTGGGCATGGCCATCCACAGCTTGACTTACGAGAAGGTGAGCAGCGCGCGGTCCGTTGCATAACCAGTGTCTAACTCCTGCTTCCCTCAATAGATCAAGAAGCTACTGCAGCAAGCAAAGGGCAAAGAGGCTGAGCTCCTCACCCTTCTCGAACTGACCCTCAACCCAATTTGGCAGACCGACTTCGATCGCTTCCTTACGGAGTAGAGGGTAAGTGGCAGTTGCTGCAAACGTAACGCATATTGCTTACGGCGCTGTCTAGGGAACCTGTGACCGATGGGAAGGCAAAGTTACGTCGGCCGAACCCGCGACGACCAAGAAGGGCAAGCGCGAGCAGGCAACACTCAAAGCGCAGCTGGGGCCCACGAAGAGGAAGGGTGATGATGACTCCGACGATGGCTTTAAGCCGAACAAGGCTGGTGCCAAGAAGGAGGCACCCGAGACGAAGGCTGCGAGCAAGCCTGGCGCGGTTGCGCCGTCTAGCTAGAGAAGTCGGGATGACAAGGACGAAGATGTGTCTCCCCCTGCGAAGAGGAAAACTGTGAAGAAACCTGCTGCAAAGGCGGAGCCCGAGTCGGACGTCGAGTTGATTGACGATGATGACTCTGTTCCCCGCCGCCACGGAAGAGAGCGACGGCGAGGCAGGAGTCGGATTCCAATTTGTAGATCATTCCGGCACCGAAGGATGAAGGCAAAGGCAAGGTCGTTGTCACGGCGAAGCGGCAGAGGTACGTATACGACCTCTCGATTGTCAATGTAGCTTGACTCAATTACTCTAGCCTTGCTATTGAGGAGGAAGACGGCACTGATGATGAATTGGAGCTTAGGCCTGCCAAGAAGAGGAATACCGATGGATCATAAGCTTCTGTCACGGATTCCTTTGGCAAGATGCCTGCGGCGGCCAAGAAACCAGTGTCTCGCAAGCCGTCATCGAAGGCTGCGCCCGCCAAGAAAGCGCCTGCAAAGGTAGTCGATATCAATGATGAGCGACCGTGACCTTGGACGACGAACCTCCTGCCGCACGTCCCAAACAGACGGCGCGGAAGCCATCAGGGACTGCTGCCAAAGGGAAGGCGCCTGCTAAGAAAGTTCCCCCGGAGAAGACCTTGGACAGTGACGACGATGTCGAGCTGACGGAAGGTGTCGCCAAGACACTGCCTGTGCGCACTGAGGCACCAAAGCGCGCGGCGAGGGACGTTTATGTAAGCCTACATGATCGTGAATCTCTGCACAGGTCACGTCCGAGTCTTGTCTCCCGTAGGTCCGAGTCTATTGCTATCGATGCTCTGGCCATGCTCACGCTTCGTAAAGTGCCCCAGGTATATGCCAGCTTTTCTGGGGACCGCGGAAATGCCTCTCTTCACACGGCATCTTCTGCAGTGCACGAGGTGAGCCCGCCACCTCCGTCACCACTCAAGGTGATTGCACAAAAGACGACGCCCGCGCCTACTGCTAGCAAGACGAAGACTCGATACCTCTGCCGCTTCAGAGGACATAGGCGCATAGAAGCGGTAGAAACCGCGACGAGAGGAACACGCAGAAGGTGGAAGAACTTAGAGAGAAGGCGGCTATTCTAGAGATTCAGAGTCAAGCAAATGTGACTGACATCCGCTGGAAGGTGGCGAATGGAGCAGGTGAGCAGCATGGCAGATGGAGCATTGAAGTTCGCTGACGAAGCAGTCAGTCGACATGAATCTATTTACAGGCATCTAATCGAAACACGGCGGCGAGGCACATTGGATTTGCTGGTATGTCCTGTGATCATTACTGAGAGTCACAATATAACATTGTTATTCGCACGCCAGATGGAATGTTTGAACGTTGATACAGACCTGCTGCCATCCCTCCGTATATCATTCGATCTTCATCTCAACTTCTTCCTAGACTCTCCCCGGAAGACTCCATTCTCTGTGCACATACGAAACACCGCTACAAGATTGAGCCAGGTTGTACCAGCGGCCGTCAAAGCTCATCGCGGTCAGACATGCCAGTGGAGAGTACCACCCTGACTATATCTCGCAAGTCTACAGCATTCCCTACGACGCACTGCAATTTGCGTCTGGTGACATGTCCGATGCCAAGCATTCCGGTACGGTACGGACTTGCACATGAAGTGTCGCCACTTAAGCAATGACTCGGCCTCGAAGCCTCCATGCTTGGCAGGCTCGTTCAGTTTGTTCTCGGACCCGTACACCTCAGCGTCGTTGTCAGCTTTGCACTCACAGCGGTCTTCAATCGACTCCCCCGTCGCGACGTGGCATTATCGCCCTCCAACGACGGGCGTGTGAACTCACCACAAAGCACAAGGTGATTGTTCGCATTATCAAGGCCGGAGGTGCCGTCATACTCGTAAGGTGCGTCTTTGTCGTAGCGGTGCTGAATCCGCATTGCCATCGAATGTGACTCGCTGACATACCTTATTCCACAGGTATTTCGACTTGTTGAAAAGTGTGTTTTCGAGCTTCGACAACGTATCCGGTGAGATTTCAAGAGGCTACGGGGGAGGAGTGTGAGCTGCGCGCCATCAGAGAGGCCCATTGGCACAGCGAGGCCCACAGCTCGGTCGTGAAGAGCGCGAGCACGGCAAAGAGTATGTCAAGAGAGAGGACCACATTGTGTGTAGCTACTAGAGGATTTTTGGGTCGACTATTCATATCATAGGCATATATTATGGTGACTGTACACATTTGGGGCACATTGTGACTTCATTATGCATGTAAGGCAGAATTCTCACGGAATTATCGAAAGTTACGCCAGGAGGGTTTTCCTGATGCGCCAGAAACGGATGAAGGCTTGGATAAACCCAGCACGTTCCGCCTCGCTGAAGTCCATAACCTGATGGATACACATGAGGGACCCATGATACCCACTCAAACATAAGAGGGACATACGCCGCCAAACAGTTCATCTTGGACTGCCTTTGTCTGCTCCCGAGCTTCGTGCGCAATTGCCGAAAACAGGGCGTAGAAGTGGATCTCGTAATGCGCCGCAGACGCGCCATTAGAGTATGAGAATAAGCCAGGCATCCAGCAGTGTAGATCAGGGGCATATGACGATGTCACAATAAGGAGGGAGTTATGCTGCTTCCAGTACCCATGAGCCGCATCCGAGACCAAACCATTGACCGCTTCGCCGTCAATTGAGTCCTTGACCATCTGAGCACGCATCTCTGAGGTCTGCATTGAGATCACGGAGACATCTCCGATCTGTGAATAGACAATGAAACCGGGGTGCTCGCGATCAAACACCGCAAATTCGGCAATAAAGCCATCCCCCCCCTTGGGGCCGCGATTCTTGATGGAATGGCGCTCCGCTCGGAGACGGTCCTTGTTCATTAGAATGCTAGATATCTCCGCAACTGACTGACCAGGTCCATGCAGGCCGGGCACGCCAACAAGCAACGCCAGTGGGCCGGCGTTTGGATGTCCTGTAACGACGGTCTCCAATTGACGATCTTCGAGAGATGTGAGGCGGAGGACGTGCGCGGGGCGGGGATGGTTATGGTGTCCACGGTGCTCGAAAAGAATGCCCTTCCTGTAGGTGTACAGAAAAGAAACTGTATTGCACATCATACGGTATAGAGATGCACCGCACTGGCACTGGTCCTGTAGCTGGCGCTCGATATGCGAAGACTTCGTCTTCGGTCGAATGACACGGTGGCAGTCATCATTTTGGCACACGATTGCACCTAAGCAGCGGCGCCTGGATCGTTTCGAACCCTGCAGATTTGGTGAGTCGCTCGAGCCCTTGCTGTCGCCTGACGTGACAGTCGCCCAATGGACCTGTAGATGTTTTGTCGCTGACACTTCAATCTGGCTGAAGTGCCTCTTGAAATCACCGTCTGGCCAAGGATCCCACTCTACCGCCAGGTCGGAGCTCCGTACACCTCCGGCTAGCTCCTGTGTTTCATCGTCGCGAGCATCATTATCGGGTAGCGAGACGTCAGTATCTGACGCTCTCCTGGAATCCTGTAACGTCTTAGCGCGCTTGCGTTTCGATGGGAGGCTGTCGTGTAAGGAGGCGTGTTCGGGATTGGATGTTTTCAAGTGGTCGTGGTCCAGAGCTGTATGTTTGCGCTTCGCCTTGTGTTGTGTTCGGTGGTCTTCAGACATCTCCGAGTCGTCATCTGAGAGTGCCCGTGACTGTGGTGCACGATGTTGACCATTGTTACTCTGTAATGTATAGGCTCGTAAATTTCCTGTATTAGGGGTATGAGTGATGTACAATCCATATGAAACACATGAGAGTACTTGCTATTCTCATCATAGATGGGTATCAAATTCTGGAGAGAATTGCGGCCTGACCACGGTTAATATATCAATATGTGAATATCCTGGGCACCCGATGAGACGATGCGGACTTAGTTCACGATCAGCATCTTGGAATTTGTTCACCGAGACATGCTTCTCCTGGGTGCGATGCTCATGTGCAGCTTGATGACTGTCTAGGGGTTGAGGCACAAGATAGTCGAGAAGATCCCGAACAAATCCCTACAATTTGATAATTAGAACATCCAGGATATCCATGATTTAGCAGACTTACGAGAACCATGGGGCGCAATAGAACAACAATTGTCAAAATTGACGAGCAGTTGGCTATAAAAACAACGAGGGTGGCAGACTAGCAGCGGAATCTCATACAGGTATGGCGGGCGAGGGAAGGCTTCAAATGCAGTGACATTGCTGTCAAACCAAATGCTATCTACTATGGTACATGATCGGTCTCCACCGATAGGTTAAATCAATCTGCGGCGAAATCAAATCAGTCAACGGTTGCACTCGGAGAGATTATTGGCTTACAGGTACGGTACATAGCGATCGTGACCGGTCAACCCATTTATGACATATCGGAGGGCCAATCACCCACATTAAAAAGCAATCTAAAATGACATTCAACCGTAGCACAGACAACATAAGATCAGGCCCGACCGACATGTTACGATCGGCGGGGCACCTGACGCACGATCGACACACGATTGCAGGCACAGTGACAAAGCCGACGTGCATTAACGCACCCAGTCGACGCGCCCAAAGCCGACGTGCGTTAACGCACCCAGGTTAACGCACCCAGTCGACGCGCCCTGACGCACAACTGCCGCCCGCTGACGCACAGGTCGCGCACGGCTGCCACCTACTAACGCACGACTGCCGCCTACTGACGCACGGGCTGCCGCCTACTGACGCACGGGCTGCCGCCTACTAACGCACGGGCTGCCGCCTACTAACGCACGGGCTGCCGCCTACTAACGCACGGCTTGCGCACACTGTCATCGACTAACGCATGACTCACGCACAGCTCCCGCCTGTTAACGCACAGCTCGCGTCTGCCAACACACGACTTGCGCATAGTTGCCGCCTGCTAATACATGACTTGCGCACAGCTGCCGCCTGCAAACAGACAGTTCGCGCAACGCTGCCGCCTACTGAAGCACAACTCGCCGCCACAGCTGCCACCTTCTAACGCATGGCTTGCGCGCGAGGCAGTAGAAGGGTGAGCACCCCATGGCAAGGGTGAACACCCCACCACGAGCATTGTACAGAGATGGAGGATAGGCACATAAAGACAACTTACCTATGGAGAATCGGACCCATGGAAGAGCAATACTGGGTGTAATTTAAAGAGTGTAGCCCAGTGAGAACAGCATGTATTGATTTGGAGAGACCAGACGTCGATGAGAACATCGTCTATGCCGCCCAACACACTGCGTTAGCGGCTTTGCGTTAGTTGTGCGTGAAGGTTGTGCGTGACGGTGCCGTGCGTGAATTATGCTTGAGGCATGCGTTAGCTTCTGCGTGACATTTTGCGTGACTTTGCGTCGCGTGCGTTAATTCCTCTAGACCCCCACTGCGGGACGCGCCAGGACGCGCCACCCGCGTCGCGTACTCGCAGGCCCGTGACCCGTGTCCGGCGAGGTCGTCGCCGTACTCGGTCGCATGAAGCGGCGTGCTTCACGAGTATGCGAACACATATCCGCACATGGGGTACAGAATCTCGTCGAGGGGCGTGTCCTTGCGCTCTCGCCAGCATTTCTCCTCGTGCCGTACTAGTATTTGCACTGCCTCGATCTATATATGCCTCATGCTGAAGCATCCACCGATGTGATATTGAGGCTGGAGCAGATTCCACTCCAGAGCCGCACGGTCTAGTCCTCAGATGGGCAAGAGTGCGTGCACAGGGGGCACGAAGTTCAGGTGAGGTTCGAGGTCCGGCCGTTGGCAAGGAGAGGAGATCGAATCAAATACTTAAGCAGGGCACCAGGAGCGTACAGACGCTCAGATCCTTGGCCCTGAACCACTCCTAACCGTGCACCGACAGTCCCCGTTCACGTTTCCCTATTCCCCATCGCAGTCAGGCATCGTTTGTATAACATGGGTATGTATCGTCGACATCGTCGTCTGTGCCGTGTAATCAACCATATGTGCTATGGACGCCACCAGCCGACACTACCTCGACCGAGTCCTCACGTCCCCCGGCACCAGTCCGCAAGGCCTCCATCGATCCCCAGATGGCAGGCAAGCTGGAGCAACGGCTGAGCCAGCGGCCGGACAAACACGATCTCATCGAACGCAACATACTGAAAGGTATGCTCTCGGCGGCATTTGTCCTCAGCGCACTGTTACAAGGGCCATGCTAGACGACAGTGTCGCGCCCGCACTCCAAGCCGCGAAAGAGAAGCTGCAGAAGGCTCAACTCGAGGTGAGTCGATCAGAGTGAGTTTGGTGCATACAGAGGTGAACCAGTGAGTCCAGGACAAGCTTGAACATGCCCTCCAGCAACGTCCGAACGCCGAGGAACTCGTGAGGGAAGGAATTCTCAAAGGTGAGTAGCGCACATATTAGTTGGCTTCGTACGGTCCTTTTGCTGAAGTCAATACGCGTCCAAGATACGGAGGCTCCTCCTGCCTAGTGTAGTGCAGCAGGCCGTCACATCATTTTGTTATTACTTGGGATCACAAAGCGTGTTAATATTGTAGGTGTGTATGAGTAGTGAGGATGTATGGAGTCCTGTCCTATTTTCGCGACCATTAGCATGTATGTGATGGTGCTGAGAAAGATTGCACCTGTCACTGAGCGTCATCTCGCACAGTTCAGACATCAAGTAATGAAGCTTCCAAAGATTCAAGCTTCAAGGCCTGTCCCGGCGCTCCCTAATTTTATCCCTCATCTCCTGGGCGGCACGCCTTGTTCCGGCGCCGCCCACCCAACCTCGCCTGCCTAACCAGCCTACCAGCTTCGGGGTGATAGCAGCAGTGAGACCAACGCGCACCGGAAGGAAGAGGGTCTTGTGGACGGTGTAGGCCAACACGAGCATCGCATAGAGACCCTCGTGTCCACCGGCAGTGGCATGAGATGCCACGCTATCCATCTCCTCCCTGCCCGGCTCTGGGGGTTTTGAGTGGAGGAAGCCAACGAAGTATTCCTTCACTGAGGCAGCAATCCTGGATACATGCTCGGCTCCAATTATGTTCACGGCGGCGAACGCGACGGAAAAGTCGAGGGCGGAAAGGATGAGGTAGACACCGAGGGCATACCACCCGTAGGACCTGATGAGGTGCTTGAGCCTCTGTGAGAGCGACGGGTTGGGTGGCAGGTCACCGGGGCCGCGTTCGCCGGTGGGCGACGGAGGGGGTGAAGATGTGAGTCGAGCAGGAAAGTGGTGGAAGAGACGCGACTGGGATGCCGGCCTCGGTGTTGTGAGGGCATGCTGACCTGCGAGTCGAGAGGTGGATGGTAGCAGCGGACGGGATACGCGGGGAACCAATGCCCGGATGAGGGGAAAGCGGAGGATGAGGTTGCGGACCATCCGAGAGAGCAAGACTTTGCGTCGACGGAGCTTATAGTATATTATAACTTGTAGTCAGTGTCTCGTCACATACGCGCTCCCTCGGCACACCGGCAGTCCCCGCGCTCAGATCGATCATGCACAGATTTTTGTACACTTGACTCTGTCCAGCCATCTTTCCCTCCCCACACCCTCCATTCCCCTTTCATGCAGCCCACCGCAGTTCCCCACCGCCTTCTCTATCATCCACCTCGATAGCATCGTCCACGCCCCCGCGCCATGTCCAGCGACGGCGGCCTCCCGACCACTGGCCCCTTCGAAGGCCCAGAGAAATTGCTCGAGATATGGTTCAAGCCATCCCCCGTGGACGTCCCAGGTGCCTCGACAGACGTGGGAGGCAAGTTTGGTCTTAGAAAAGTCCCCAGATCCGTCTGGGAAGCTATGCTGGATATCGTCCAATGCAAAATACTCTCTGTAGTACAAGGTGCCGAGATGGATGCGTATCTCCTCAGGTGGGTATTATTATTCCATGTCTATTGTATGTATCAGAGATATTTCGGTGTGCTTCATTTGTGGGCATGTCATTATTCGATGCCCAGTCATTCCTACCTGAGGTGACCTCCGACTGAAATCAGAGATATCGGAGTTTCCCTGGCTTGAGATGAGAAGCATGCCTGTCTTATCGGCTTCATTCCATCTCATTCCTGCCATCATCCCTGCATACGCTCAACCGCCCAAATGATATAAATGTTTCTGACCGAGTTATGATACACAGCGAATCATCTTTCTTCGTGTCTCCTCATCGTCTCATCCTCAAAACATGCGGTACAACGTTGAATCTTCTCGGGGTCCCGCGCATCCTTGAGATTGCACGCGACTATGCTGCCCTTCCATCCGTCTATCGGTGTTTCTACTCCCGCAAAGCCTTCATGTTCCCCGAGCGCCAACTAGGCCCGCATAGGGACTGGAGGGCGGAAATCGAGTACCTCGACCAGATCTTCCCCAATGGAGCCGCCTACACTATAGGCAAGGTGAACGGAGATCACTGGCTCCTCTACATGACTAGCCCCGGAGAGGACGCCGGCCAATGGATAGGCTCATCTGCCCAAGACGATGGCGCTCTTCCCGACGTTCATGGCGAAGCTACCGAGCTTGAGGCGTTGTCGAGCCCTGTGGATATCACGCAGGACTACACCATCGAAATTCTCATGACCCAGCTGTCTCCCGCTGCATGTCGACCATTCGCGGATACATCCTCGGAAGCAGATCCCTCCGATCACGCCTCGGCACTGTCGTCCTCCATTGGCATCTCTGGGCTGTTCCCGCCGCACCTTACTACCCTCGACGCATATTCCTTCATGCCCTGCGGTTACTCGTGCAACGCACTCATCGAGTGGCGTGACGATGCCGGCAAGCGTCCAGCACGCAGCGGCGAGGGCTACTACACTATCCATGTCACCCCCGAAGAGGGCTGGTCTTATGCGAGCTTCGAATGTAACGTACCCCTCCCCACTCTCCCCTCCGAGCACAGCCGGGGCATTCCGGACCTAAAGACGCTCGTCCGGCGCGTCGTAAACATCTTCCAGCCGGGAAGGCTGACGTTGACGTTGTTCATATCGAGCGAGGACAACAACAACACAGAGGAGGAAGGGGGCGAGACCGCCGTGGAAACCGCACAACGAGCATTCAGGACCGCTCTGACATCCGGTGCAAGAGGAGTGGAGAAAGGGACCGGTGGATCCGGCGGGGTGTACAAGCGCACGGACAAGATCAATTACGAGTTCGGTGGATATGACCTCGCGTTCGCCACCTTCGAGCTCTGTCCGCCAGGAAATCTACCATCGCCTCCGAACACCTCCTGACGACTCCCGCCATTGTCGAATCATATGCACATATCGGACTAGGCGTCTGGTGTTGGAGTCTAGATCAGCGACAGCGCTGATCCTAGAGACTATGAACATTGGGAAGCTATGATGTCGGAACGGACACCTTACCGCGACGCGGCCGAGGTCGGTCGCGAACTCCCACCCAAAAACCAGAAGCTGTAGTTCAACGTCGAGTAGCAGTGTAGAACATTCAAAAGTACATACGTACGTGGACGTGGAGTAGCAGTAAGCTTACATGCCTATCCTGGACCGCGACCGTGCCGCACATAGTATCTATACGCCTATTAGAGTGTTTCAGCAACCGGTAAAAGTAAGAAATACTGTATCAACGGGATACTCCACCTGTACGAATCTCGTAGCTGTTGGAGCCCTGTGGAGCCAGAGTAGCACTTATTTGATACATGCTCTGAGGAAAGAAATCCTGAAACCATGCCTCTCGACGACTATACGAACATTGACTAGACTATAGCTACGAGTACCAACCCTCCTCGGTCAGCACAAATTATGAGAAAATCCCAGAAAAAATCAGGATACCGGTAGAGAATTCCGAAAGGATGTACGTCTGGATCTACAGTATATACTGGCAAGAGTGATATTTATCGTCAACTGAAACACTCTATTATGGCAAAAAATGTATCAACATCGCCAAAATACCGAGGATGCCACATCCTCCGACTTCTGTCCCATTTTTGCTGCGCCGGTAGGAGCAAGAAAACACTCCGTAAGTATATATATGCTCGATTTGGCAAGATTGCCGACGTTTTTGGGCTGAGGAGTCCCAATCTGGCAGCCCTGTAAGATGCTGGCATCTTGTACTTCAATTCAAGCGGATTCAAGGCTCCACTATGTAATGAACCGCCTGCATTCGATGACAACTCTGTGCGAATAAATATTGCTAGTCATATGCATCGCACACCACCCTGACCGGCTTCTTCGATCCTGTATGCACGGCATATGACCCTGGCTAGAAGATCGAAGCCGCTGTAGTCCATCGGATTGAGCACTGCGTTGGCAACTAAGCTAGTACAGCAAGGTACCACGTTTTCCGAGTTCTGGATGTCATTGTTGACGGACGCTTTTGCAGATCTGAGTGTGGGCCCAAATTGTGCCGTAGCTTCGCGGTTGAACTACTGACGACGCCGCTGAGTCTGATTCTGGACATATACGGCTACAGAGAAAAACGTCCGACGAAATGAAAGAGCAGCGATGGGATACGTCGTGATACCAGTTGCAAGACCACAAAATTTGGCCTTGACTGTACTTCCATGTGTCCAGACGTTCAATGGTAACTAACCAAACCAGTCCATGGAAACGCAACGCATAGATGATTATCATACATCCCACCTCATCAAAGATTGCGAGAGATTCGTACAGCGACGGAAGACCATAAGTACCATGGGACGAGACTACGCAAGACTACATGCAAATGAGACCCTCATCGCTTCGTCATTGGTGGCCGGAAGGCTACTGGCTCCTCGTCTGGGACGACTCTCTGGGGGCCTTTGGAGCGCAGCTTGCAGAGTGGACACAACCGTACGAATAGTTCCACCATTGGCCAGGTGATGGTTGCCTGCACATGAATAGGAAACGTGAATTCCGAACCATGCAGGGAGGAATAATCACTCACGATTCCAATCCGCCTGGCCTCAAACAACATCGTCGACGCCGTCCCATGGTTCCTGTGCGTGTAAACCAAGATATCATAGATCTGATTCTGGACCGGCACCCGCTCATATACCGCAGCCGGGTCTACAGGGCCCGTCCCCTTCGTGTCATCAGGCTGCTCGGCCTGTACCTCCGCACCTTCCACCTCTCCATCGGTCTGCGCAATATAATTGGCTCTCAGCTTTTCCTCCTCAGCTCGGCTCATACTGTAAAATGCATCCCGCGGAAACACGATGAGATGATGCTTCCGCGAGCCCGACCGCGCATGATGGAACGTCGTCCACATCTGCAGCCGAGGAGGAAGCTCGCCGATGAGCCCCACCGAAACCGCGCGTGCAATTTCGGCATACGCCTCCGGGGAGAACGTCGCCGTCTCCCGGAGTTCCGGCGAAAGACCTGCAATGAATTTACCAAGGGCCTCCTCGAACGCGTGCGGGGCGGGCATTTCGATGGCGTTGACCGAGCGCAGAGCTTGGATAACGGCGGCGGGGAGAGGCGCAAACGACGGATTCGCCCACGGGTCGATGTGTGGTGTGGTGACGATCATTCCTTGGTCGAGGAGGAACGGCCGCTGGTATGTGCCCGGGCTGGCACTCGGCGGAATACCTTTCGACATCGAAGGCGGCACCACGAACTTGCGGACCCACGTCAGGGTGCCATCCGGGCCTTCTTGCTGGTAGGTCGAGTCGAATTCGGGGCCCATCGAACCGTCGCCGTCGTAAGAGCCCGGCGAGTGGGGAGGCATATATTGCTTGATCTGCGGTTCGGTGCGAATTTCGCTCTCGAAGATATGTCCGCCGGAGGACCCGGAAGCGACAGTGTTCGATTCGTGTGTAGGAGGAGCTGCAGAATAGGAGGCGGGCATATCCGAGACCAAAAAAGAGGCGGTCTTAGCTGCGTATGGTGCCACTGGGCGATCCCGAGTACCTGCGTGATCCGAAGGGACTTTATGTCTCTTCTTTGGAGTGTAATTACAATCCTCCTCGTTGTCTTCAATGCAATGGTTGCAAATGGGCATGCTTCGATCGCACTAAAGAAAAAAAAATACAGTTTGGAGGGAGCACAAAATTTATTGTGGCCCGATTCTCACCTTGAGATTCTTGGACCGACATCGGTCGCATCTTGGGATTCCTCGGTGAGCTGGAGTCGGCAACGGAGTATACTTGCACTCTCGTCCGTTTGGCCATGCGCAGTGATTGCAATTTGGCAGGACTCGGTCGCACTGCCGCAAGAATGAGAGTAAGACTGTGAGAATAAGGTACACGACGGACCTTGAGATTGTTCAGACGACAATGATCACATCGAGGCTTTCCTCTCCTGCCTTTCCACTGCGACTGACGGGCCATGTAGACTTTTGGATTGGGAATTCTGATGGTGAGCTGTCCATCCTCGCCAGACTCCGGAGCAGACTCGGTCCCATCGGGTGAATTGACCATTCGCAGCTGCGATGCAGGAAAATTCACTGATGTGACATCGAATCAGTAGAGAGAGAAAAAGTGGGAGGGTGAAGCATACGTACGATGAAGATGTGTAGTGAGTACGAGCGGTGTCGTTACGTTGCGTATGAAGAGGCGCCGGTATGAGATAAGGGCCGGGAGCCAAACCGAGTCGTATTCGGGAACGTAGGGATAGAAGAGAGCAGACAGACAAAGGAAAACGAGGAAAGGAAGCGGCAGAAGAGGATTGTGGTGACGGGAGAGAGGAAAGAGCCAGTGGTCCTCGTGTGGGTTTGTACACACAACACACCATATTGGGAACTCGAACCTACTGAGAAGCGTGACGAGTCACACTGCGTTACACTGCCTCGGACACGCCGGTTGGCGCCGCATACCACTCGCCGCTGGAAAACAGCGTCCACCACACGTCCGATTCATCCAAAATTGCAAGCATATCCCAAACAGCGTCCCGAATGCCACAGTCCTGCGACAGTCGACTTCCGGCTTGAGTTTGCAATCTTGTGTGAATCACGTAAGTTGGTCGAAGTGCCTGATCGGAGATATCCGATGATTCTTACTTGCTATATACGGCTCCACACCCGCCGCAAGAACGTCCAGTGCTCTGCCCGGCGTACTCGAACCATCGAAGTTCACAGTTCCACACTTGCTCTTGCCACCGAATCATCACAATAACTGACACTTCATTGACACCCTTGCACAGGAGTGATGAATGAAGCACATCAGCGACCTGCTCTTGCGCCGCACCGCTTCGTATAATACCCACACCTGTCAAATTACAATTCCATCCTCTGTCGGTGGGTGCCAGAATTCGTACAATATTAGGTGTATCTGATAGCATACTTGTGACGCTTGCAGGCACAATTGCGACGTTTCAGGAT
Source organism: Amylocystis lapponica (assembly GCA_022376435.1). NCBI lineage: Eukaryota > Fungi > Basidiomycota > Agaricomycetes > Polyporales > Postiaceae > Amylocystis > Amylocystis lapponica. The sequence continues at coordinate 264,418 of JABYQE010000014.1, forward strand.
CTCAGCAAATTTGCCATCAATACAATGCCACCGGCGATACATCCCAGGCTGGTCCGACGTATACGGCCATAGATGCAAGTCTGCGCAGTAGCCGTAGCTTAGCACAACGTCGTGCATGGCTCAACTTCGACAGCCATCACACCCTGATGTCATCAGGTTCACAGGTCCATATATGCTGCAAGACATCGGTGTACATAAGTACATTCCAGCACGACACGATCCTCGCTTCGAATCCGTGCGTGATTCAACTGCCTCCAATATGCAGACGTTTTTCGGCACGAGGTCACCGATGATGGCCCTACGGCGAAGACCAGTCACACCAACAACTCGTCTTCGTGATCTGAACGACATGATGAATGACATACTCATTAATTTATCTACACGAACGAGTTGACTATGTATATCAAGATAATTCGACATGTCGTATACTTGCGACAGAAGGTCCGGACATGCGGTATGCGGTATGTTACAATGTATCCAAACAAACAACGATACGGACTGCCATATGCTATGATGTCGGGAGTGGGAGAGGGGGATATGTATGTATGGACCATGCGGCATGATGTTCATGCAAAACGATGTTGTGAATGACGTCCGGGAGGAAAAGCAAACCCACTATACCATCACAACTCCTCGTCAACCCACTCGTCCCAGTGCACGTCGTCTCCAGCCGCGGGCACAATATCTACACCCTCCTCGAAGGCCCTATTCTCCGCCGCAACCTCAGCCAGTGTCTGGCGCTTAACTCGCGACAAGATGGCGTCCAAATAAATGAAATTGGAGTCGTCCGTCGCGAACTTGAGATGCTTGCGACTGTTGCAATGCTAATGAATGCAGTGTCAGAAAAAAAGGTGGCGTGCAGAACGGCGCAACATTCACCTCCTTAAAATCCTCAAACTTCACCCTACAACTCTCGCAGTAACCTGGCTTCACACCTTCCTCGCGTTTCGGTAGCTTCAAGGTGTTGGTGCTACGGCTCTTGCGAAGGAAAGGTCGTCTCTCGGGCACGACCTGTGGCGGGGGCATTCTGTTTTCCTTGTCGTCTGCGGCGCCGAACTTGCGGGACGTGACCACCTGCTGGTGCAGCCTATCCCTGAGCGAAGAAGGCAACTCCAGGCTGCGGACTGCAGTGGCCAGAGCGGAGGTCGTCCCGGTTGTCGACGTAATGCCGACGCTGTTTCCAGACGCAGCCATGTATGCCCCGGAAGCCAGATAGCCCGAGGCGTTGGCAGACTCCATCGTGTCCTCGCCGTCCGCATCAAGGTCGACGAAACGGCCTAGGTCGGCTTCCGGATACGTCGCGCGGCGCCGCAGATTGTTCATTGACGCGGTTCGCCGCAGGTCATGTAGGGCATGCTGCTGCGCCTGAATCCTTGCGCGAGTCTTCCTTTGCCTGCGCTCTTCCTCCCTCATCCGCGCCTTCCTCTGGGCGTTCTCCTGCTCCCGCTCTTGTTCTGCCCTGTCCATCTTCTCTCGCCTCCTCTCCTCCCGCGCATCATACTCGAGGAAGGGCCCTCGCGCTCGTGGATGACAGTGCAAACCGGCCATGTACCCTTCTCCTTCAAATCCCTACCCCGTGTGATGGGATAGGCTGTCGCAGCGATGGTCGCGAGCTCCTGCCGCATGTCCTCCACGAGGACGAAGTAACTTGCTTTCGGAAAATACACATAGCCATGTCGACGTTGGGTTGGGTCCCGTTCGGTGGTACCATGAAGGCGCTCGGACTCCAGGAGGTGGGCAAGAGGGCGGTATCTGGACGTAGAGGCGACGACGTTGGGAGCAGGGCCTACAACGGCAAGGACAGGGCGTGGTCCAGGAGGATTACATCGATCGAGGACGTTCGCGAGCTTGGACGCGCTCCAAATTTTCATGTTGAACGTCGTTGCTTTCTTGACGAGGAGGTTGGATGCAGTAGGAGGCACTTCGTTCGCAGGCCTTGGTGCAGGATGTGATGAGAGCCTCTGTGATTGAGAGTGCATTCGACACTCACCGGCCCTTGAGCCTGATCGGACTCCTAATAGGGAGGTAGGATTGGCAGACTGAGAATGATTCTCCTTGTTGCTTTCCTCGTCATGCAATGTGATCAGATGGGTGATGTCTTTGGAAAAGAAGTCCTCGACACGCTGTGTAGCATAGCAACAAAGAAAAACAGGAAGCTCAGACAAGATGCAACACAAGAGACATGCATGAAGACGCACTGCACCCATTTGCGAGACTCGCTTCTCCAACGTGTTCCTCAACACGGCGACGTCCGGCTTGAGGGCATCCAAGTCGAAATAAAAGAAAAGCCGGGAAAGGCACGATTGTACTTGATCCTCCACACGTTCTCATCCTCGGCGCGTTTCCGGTCCTTGACCTTTTTGGATTCAGCGCGCGAGGCGGTTGGAGCAGGAGACGCGGCCACAGGTTTGAAACGCTTCGCGCTTTGTGATAAGTTATGGTCATGTCCTGGGTCTGGAGAACGAGCACGCTTCGCAGAAGAGCTCTTCTTGGCTGTCATCTGGAAAGGTGATATGGCGGTGGGTTGGGTGTAGGCATATGGTCGCGTGGTCAGAGGATTACGGGTGAGGGTAGCCATGATGGAACGCGACTGATGGAGGCAAAAGGGGAGATGTAGAATACAGAGGGCCAATGTCGGGGGTGATATGCAAGAAAGAGAACACAAACCGTGTGGGGGAGACTTGACCGACGGTGGCAGGACGCTCCAAGGTGCGCGTGACAGTTATATCCTGCTGTCACGCCAAACCAACAGCACGTGACGAGCGCGTCTGTCACACCTGCCAGTCACGGTGCGACCCTCAGGCTCAGGCCCATAACCGCATCTGCTCAAGTCGATGTCCGTCTCATCGCTGCCTGATGTGCAAGGCGGTGCATCATCTCTCGATGCTCTTCCAGATGTACTTCCGTCGTTCTTCATGCCCCGGCTTGCAGATAAGCCCCAAAATCCGATCATGGACACTTTGAATCTGCTCCATGGCACACGCAAGTCAGCCACACCTGCACAACGTCTTCCGGACGAGTTGCAGGTCCTTGTCCAGGATGCATGGCTTGTGCGCGAAGAAGACTTGTGGGGAAAGGTCGCAGCGAACAAAGCAGTCAACTCCGTGAGCTCATCATTTCAGTCGCAACCTCAATGCTTACGAACGCCGTAGAACCGAGTGATGTCCTGGGATGCACTTCGGTTGCCCTTCAATGCACGCGCATTGCCTTCCCCGTTCTTGTCGCAACAGTCAAGCCAGATCTTTGCTTCTGCGCGATACTAGTAAGTAGTACTGAAAGTCCTACTGTCTCGAGGTTCATTAGGTTGCTGCCAGCGTTCGATCGCCGCTCCAAGATCCCACAACCCAACTCGTATATGTCACCACCGAGGAGTTACTTCAGTCGTTGAGAATGTCGTTGACTGGAACCTCTTCGGCTCTCTATCTATGGGATCCTACATCGGAGACTTTTATGATGAGAAATATCAAGCCAGACAAGCGGGGTGTTATAATCATGATCGGAAAGGACGAGGTAGTGAGCTCTAGGTCGGTGCATGATTCGTATGTTAGAAATATCCCTGATAAATTCGATTAGCTTGTGTCAGCGGTGCCTTAGCATCGGGACACTCTTACGGCGGCTGGAGACTTTGGTAGTCGGCCAACGCACGAGGTTCGCCATACTAGTATGATACGCATCGCGTCAATAACACGTCACTTCGCAGACGTTTCAAGGCCGAGTCCATTGCTTACGCATATACGCATGCCCTGTCTACAATACTGGCCTATTTGCGTTCCATTATATCCAGCACAATACGCGGCGAGAATGGAACGTCGGATGAAAGCACTAATCTAACCGCCCTATGGCTGTCGTATGCAGAAGTCGAGGAGATACTCCAAGCATTGTCGGCCCTGTGTTCCAGAGTACGTTGTATCATGTGTGTAAACTGGATATGATCCTTACCTCTTCCAAGACAGAGGATATGCATCCTTCTTCCTATGAACAGATATCCACATCTCCTCCGGAATTACTCTCGCACATCTTTCAGCATTTCAAGGACCATTTGGAGAGACATTCGTCGAGGGTTTTGCTCGCCATTTTGGCCTATATCTTGACAATCACCTCACGGGACTATTTCCGCCATCTTGGCCACTCTGTTGGGTATGGCACACCCCAAGCCATCCGATACGGAGCGTCATCCGTCGGACAAATGGACAATGATCACCGGATACCCGGACTTGGTGATGAGGATATTTTTGATGAAGACACTGTCATCGAGAACGACGCTGACAATGACACTTTCCCCAGCTTCTTTGAACCAGATGTCGCGAACGCGCTGTCCAGAGCGCGCAAGTCCCTCACGTTACTCCGAATCGCACAGCCTGATCATCCGCTGTTTAGCGGAGATGTATACCACCCAGACATTGAGTGGTTCTGGACAGCCAACGACGTCGAAGCGGCGTGGAATTCCCAGCGAAGAGGAAGTTTGCATGTTGGCATGGATTTAACGGACTGTCGCCGTGTGTTGCTCGACGAAGACACTACATCTTCTCCAAAGCGGTCGTACGGAAAGGATATGGAGGCCTTTGCCGAGTTCGACCTGGTTCCCGGGGCTCACCTTGCGCGGGACGCCCCAGGAGGCTCTCTTCTTGACGCGTCCTTTGTTCTACTTCTACAAGCCTTCATCGACAGGTTTCCCGAGTCCCTACCATCACTGACGCCGACGCTATCGCACCTGACCAACCTTGTTCTATCACCACTTGTCCAGCACATCGACACCCTCTCCGGTGCCTTGGTGTCCCTTTTCCTCTGTCCATCGACGCACCTGAATCTCCACGCACATCTCACCCTCCTCCGGTCCTATCTTCTTTTGACATCGCATCCGTTCAAGTTGCGGCTCGGATGGGCCCTTTTTTCTGATGCCGACGAATTCACACCTTCTCAACCTGGTACCAGAACGTTTGCAGCCAACGCTCCCGGGCCAGTTCAAGCAAGGGAGAATCTCCTGACACTCGCCGGTGGGCTGTTGGTTTGTCGTCTGCGTTGACGGAGGGCGACACCTGGCCGCCCGGCGGCGCCGATCTCAGTTTCCACCTGCGAACTGTGATTATCGACTCACTCGAGGATGGCTATGGTCGCCATGTCACCATTGGTTCATCTGATTCTCAAGGCAGCATCTCAGAGGGCGGGGATCGCGTGGTAGAAGAAGCTGAATACAGACTGGGATTCGCAATACGTGATCTCCCGTCTGGCACGGGCAGGGAGAAATGGTTGGATCCGTTGTGTACGTCTGTTCTAGTACGTCACTGTGTGGCTATGCACTGACCGTACCGTGCACTGGTAGCGATAGAGTGAGTTCCCCCGCGGCGGCGTCTCCTCACTCTGATAATATCTGTATCCCAGAGCACTGGACTTCTTGTATATGGACTACAAGCCTCCGAAACCCCTCGACATCCTGATAACGCCAGTCATCCTGTCGAAATACCACCGGCTTTTCGCGTTCAACCTGCGGCTGATGAGAGGTACGCACACACGTCCCGCCCTCCTCCCTCCCTCCACACTAAGCACGTCCCGCCATAGTCGAACACGTGGTCGCAGCCCTCTACCGCATGACGCGCCGCACAACAGCCCCGCTCTTCCCCACGCTGACGCCCGCCAACACGCTCCTCCTCCACTTCCGCTTCGCCGCGCACGCCTTCGTCGCGGCCCTCGCGGCCTACGTCGCCGACACCGCCATCGGCGGCACCTTCGACGCGTTCCTCGCCTCGCTCCGAGTCCAGTCCGCCGCGGGCGGCCCCCGGGCCGCGTTCAAGTTCCCGGACGTGTTCGCGCTCGCAGACGCGCACGCGGCCGTGCTCGACGACATCCTGGGCGCGTGCCTGCTGCGCTCGGGCCAGAAGGCCGTCGGCGACGTCCTGCGCGCGGCCTCGAGCTCGTGCTCGCGCTCGGCGTGCTCGCGGGCGAGCGCAGCCGCGGCCGCGTGCAGGAGTACGCGGCGGCGCCGCTGCTGGAGGAGCTGTGGGCGGCGTTCCGGGGCAGGATGACGACACTGGTGCGTCGGCCGGTCGTTTTTTCGTGTGGGCCGCGCTGATTCGGTTGTTTTTTTTTTTGTGCGTTGCGTTGCGTCAGGTGAAGGTGCTGCGGGCGCTGGTGGACAAGGGCGCGGGGGCGACGCGCGTGCGTGGGGAGGATGTGCGGCTGCAGGCGGTGGCTGCTGGGCAGATTGAGGGCGTCCCGGGCAGTTTGCACAACCTGCTCGTGCGCCTCGACACGGCGGAGTGGTGGGCACAGGCTGGCGAGAGGCGCACTGCCAGGCGGTAATGTTGGGCGTGTGTATCCGGACGCCTGTAGGTGTAGGTTCGTCCTCGAGTATCGAATGTACTATCGCCGTCGCGCGCGCGCGCACTTGTGAATAAAGAAATTGGATTGAAGCAGACGGTACATTTGCGATCTGGAAGACAAGACGAGACGAGACGAGACGACCAGCATGACGGAGGGAAATCTACAAGCATTGCGTAGGAGCCGAGCACCAACATGAGCATTACGGAGACGAGACAGGACGATGGAGGTATAGGATGGACGATACAAGCATTGGACGAGGCGTGGAATAACGAGCATAGAGAAATAAGAGTACGAAACCTTGCAGCGAACTCATGAGTGCAGAAACCGAGGGATGCGATGCGCGAGACAGACGAAAATGTGAAAGAAATGGAGCACAGAAGACACACCACAGGCGCCGCTCAGTCCTCCAGCGCGTGCGCAAACACCTCCGTGTCGGCGCGCGCCGCCTTCGACTCGCGCGAGATGCGCGCGCGCTCGCGCTCCCATATCGCACGCACCTCCTCCTCGCGCACGTCCGCCTCCGCCTCCTGCTGCACGGCGGCGCCCGCGAGCGGGACACCCAGCCCTCGCGCCACCTCGTCGAGGCGCACGCCCTCTACGAAGCGGACGTCCTGCCCGCCCGCCTTCGCGCCGCCAACGTTGAACGAGGCGGCGCGCCCAAAGGCGCGGCGGCCGGACTTGGACGGCGTGCCTGGCTGGCTGGCGCAGGCTGCGCCGAGCGTGACGAGGCCGACGGTTTCGAGCATGCCGAGCAGGTCGGAGAACTCGCTGCGGGACACGGGCGAGAAGACGGTGTGTTCGCCGCGCGTCAGGACGGCCGAGTAGTGTGCGTGCAGCTGGGTCGAATCCATGCCAGACGCCGCCTTGCTCGGGGCCGGCGACACGCTCGAGGAAGACTGCGTGCGCTTGACGGGCGTGGATGGCGCTGAGGGGGCGGGAGAGCCGCTGAGGGTGAGTCCTGCGTCGAGCCGCTTTGTGGCGATGAAGATCGCGAGGAGCGCTAGACGGGCGTGGAGCCCCAGGTCGCGCACCTTCGCAACTGTCTCGCTGTCACTGAGCTTGCGCGCAGGCACGGGGTGGCTCCTGGTGTGGGCAGCGACGAGGCCGCCGGCGAACGAGCGGGGGTGCCTGCCGGGGCGTACGCCTTTAAAGCGGACAAGATAAGAGACGGCGTAACGATAGGAGTGGGTGTGTCAAGGGGATTGGAGGATGCATCTGCAATGGCGGCTAGGTCGATTGCACCGCGGAGCACCTCGAAGAGGGCCCTGACGTCGCCGGTCTGCGACGCGATCTTCTTCGTGAGAAGAGTCAGAGCGGGCACCGGCAAGAACTTCTTGACCATCTCCGCTCCGTCTACGCCATCATCGGTTGAGGACAATGGAGACAACCGCGATTTGAGTATCTCGAGCAACTGCTGGGCACTGTAAGGAGCAAAGTGAAGTGTCTTCACGTTGCTATGGGTACGAGCAGACGCGGTGGACGACACTGATGACGTGAGAGTATGTGTGTTTGCGATGCCAATCAAGCAAAGATGGGACGCATTTGCATGAGCCAAAGCGAACAAGGCGTCAAGCGCCTGGGATGACGAAGCGATATGATCCAGCTCGTCCAATATGAGAACACTTGATGGTTGTCAGACATGGAGACGAAACCAAGGACAGCAGGACGTACCACTTGGAGTCGCGTCCAGCAAGCAAACGCTGTACACGCTGGCTTGGTGTTTCCTTGATTTTTCTGCCACGTCGTCGTCCGGTAGCGGCATCAGCATCGAGATCCTGGGCGAGCTGCTCCCAAAGAGCATCAAGGGTGTTGAATGCCATGCAGTTCACCGACAGGACTGTGGCGTCGTGGGAATCGAAATCGGACTGCAAGGCGTGCAGTATAGCATTGAGCAGTGCGGTCTTTCCGGTGCCCGGAGAGCCCGAGACATAAAGAACGGATTGGCGGCCGAAGAGGTGGCATCGGAAGCGAGAAAAGAGAGGACGAATTGGCGAATAAGGTCGCGCTCATTGTCTCGGCCTGGGATCTGGACAGGGCTATTGCAAGTCGGGCGGAGAAGAGCTCGCGCGCGAACATGAATGGGGAGGAGACGGTGGGAGGAGGGACGGGAGAATGGAGATGGATGGCACCCAATTCGGACGTGGAGGCATGCCTGCGCAAGTCTGGAAGGTGGCGGTTAGAGGTGGCCACAGTGAAAAGAAGAAGAAAAACTGACTGCGAAGGGGACGCGGTGGGGAAATTACTTCAGTGCTGGTACGCCTTAGGGCGCGATCTGCGGCGTAGGGAAAGACGGGCAGAGGGTCGTCGCTCCAGGGCGGGATGTTTTCTTTGTTGTTGTTGCCAGCGTCGAGCTTGGCGCGTTTTGGGTTTGGGGTAGGATCTGGAGTGAGGGGAGGAGGCCATGGCTGAACGGTCACACTGTGATGAGGAGGGGGAGTCGGTGTCGGTGGGCGGCTGGTGTGGCCGCTTGCCGAGGACGGAGGAGCGAGTGATACGTGGCGAAGACATGGGACGATGAGAAGCAGGAGGGAGTGGGAGCATAGGTGGGCTGCAGGCGGAGGGCGGAGGGCGGTGGGAGGGAGACGACAAGAGCAGCTGCCACGCGCTGGCCACTTAAGTCCGGCGGAGTTGGCGCGCTTTCCCACTCCGACCATCAACGCGTCGCGTCAACACGTGATGCTGCGACGCGTCCACACGTGCCATCGACGCGCGCTTGCGGCGAGACCACTGCCTCCGTCGTCACCCTGCGGCCGCCTGCTTCGCCGGGGCTGTTCCCGCGCCAGTCTCGCTTGACCGTGAGCCTTATATCACGCGCCATGCACCACCCTCAGCCAATACACCCATGAAGCTTGTCGTCTTCCTCAGCACAGCTCCCCTGCTGGCCAGAGCAGCCCCGTGGTCCGACGACTGCAAGGGCCTCAGCAGGCTCGCATTCATCGTCGTCGTCGTCGAAAGCGGTATGTCACCGCAGTTTGCCTTCACCGTCACCCTTCTCACCGCCATGTCCAGTCGTCCTCTTTCTCTTCTTTGTCCTCTCCCTCTCTCTCTGCCGCACCGTGCAGCACCAGAAGCGGAGGATATACGCGGCGCCCCGCGTCCACGTGCAGCAATCTGTCCGCCACTCCGCCGACACCGTCCCCGCCGACATGCACGACGACGACACAGACCAGGCCGCCTATCTCCTTGCCCCCCGCGTCCCCAACACCCTCCGCCCCGGATCCGTCTCCTCGCGCTCCACCCTCCTCTCGCCCGCCCTCTACGCATACACCCCCTCCACAGAGCACACCGATCTCGACGCCCACAAAAAGGACACGCTGGCCGCTCCCACCAGCACAACATACTCCTGTCCACCACCACCCTTCCCAACCCACACAGCGCCGATCACTCCCACGACGACAACTCCGCCCCCCCGCCGTCGCCCTCCATCTATTCCCAGCCCACCATCTCCAGGTCGACAGGGTCCTGGGCCACAGAGCCCACCGACTTCCTCTCCCGTGGCTCCACATTCCTCTCACGCGCCACCTCCGCCCCCCGGCCGTCCCGCCGCACCAGCTTACATAGCGGCCCTGCCACCCACCACCCGGAGCTCGTCGTGCCCTCGCCACAGACACAGAACGTCTCCGACTCCCCGGAGCTCGGCGACACCGGCGACCTCGAGAGCTTCATCCTCCTTTCGGCGAACGTGCACCAGGGGCAGACGTGACGTGACGGCCACCACCCACTGACAGACGTCGTATTTGCAACAGGTGCACGGACACCTATCCTATCTATTCCTGCATATGCTGTGTATAATGTACTCTGCTTGACGGTCCCTGCATACGGACATATTTACTTCCACATACGGACTTTCCCTGCACTCATCTCGGACTGCCGCCTGTACTTACGACCACGCAGGCCCCGCCATCATACTGTAGCACCACATATCATTTCAGCTGTCGCACAAGTAATCGCAGACACAATTCGGCACGTTATGGAACAGCCACCAAGGCACATGAAACATCAAGCTGACACAGTGGACACAACCGAGACGCCAGACGCGAACAGGCTCAGCCCGCTTTCCGCGCGTAGTCAGCCACGACCGCAGAGACCTTCTCCGCCAGATAGTGCAGCATCGGCGCGACGCGCTTGGGGCGCAGCACCGCGTCGTCTTCGCCCGCGTCGTGTGCGGCACCGGCGGCAGACCCGATCGTCGAGAGCACCTCGATCTCCGCCTTGCGCCGCGTGTGCAGCATGCACTGGAGCTCCTTCCTACAAGGCCCACACAATTTCAGCAGCGCCAACGCGGCCACACAGCCCCCACCGCCCGCAGCCCACACTAGCAAGAAGACCCACCTCCACCTCCTCGGGAGATCCGGCCGCCGGAGCATCGCCAGCGCCTGCGCACCGTCAGTCCTGCACGCAGCGCCCAGAGCGCCGCGCACACACCTTCTTCTCGTCGTGCCGCGTCATCGGGATCAGCGCATCCCTGTCGACGCCCAGCCTGCGTGCGGCAGACGTCAGCGCAGCACCCCGCCCCGCGCCGGCACACGCACCCGGCCAGCTCGCTCGCCCAGATCCCCAGCCACCGCACGCGCGCCGCGGCGAGGCGCGCGCGCTCGTGCCGCATGCCCGCGCTGCCGAAGCGGTACACGGACAGGATGTCGAGCCCGAACGCGTCCCCGTCGACGAGCGCGAGGACGGGCACGCTGTGCGGCCAGCGTCAGCGCTGCGGGCACGTGGACGGGTGCGGGCGCACCGTGCGGGGAGGTTGTCCGCGAGCGTCTTGACGAGCTGCCGCGTCGCGACGTCCGGGTAGCCCTTGCCCTGGTGCGGTGAGCTGCGGGTCGGGGCGGAGGGGCGGAGGGATGGCGCACCGTGATGAGTATGCCGGGGCCGGGGAGGGACGGGTGGGTCGTGAGGCGGAGTCTGCAGAGGGTCTGGAATACGGCCTTGCGCGCGCGTCAGATCGGGCGGGCGGGAGGGGCGGCGGCGGTACCTCCTTTTCGACGATCAGTACCCAGCCGAGCGCGTCGGAGACGTCAAACTGGGCGATCTCCTCGCCTGCTGGTATGAGCGTGCCCTGGGAAGGGACGCAGGGCAGACCGATGAGATGGCGAATGGGCGGGAGGGCGAGATGAGCGGCTGTACTTGCCTCGGACTCTTGTACGTGTATCACCTCGCTGTTGTTCATATGTATGGTGAGCCCGGCACCGCATACCAGGCCCTTGGACGAGGCGCGCTGAGTCGATGGTCTCATGAGCCGCGCGAGCGCCCCGAGTGGCAAGGAAATGAGATATCGGGCGTACAACATGGAGGTCCGCCCGTCCCAGCGAGAAGGTGGCTGCAAGATCATCAACCAACTACATGGCCTTAGCGCCGTCTGCACACAGCTCCGCGTAGGATAGTCGCACCTTGTCGACGACCCCCTGGGACTTGAACAGCGGCACATCCTTGTAATAGATGTCGCTGCGCGGGAAGGGCATGTGAAGATGCTGAGAAGATGGCTGGATGGCGTACACACCGCTTTGTGGTTGGGATGTCATCGTGCAGCGCCTCGTGCATCAGATCCACCACCCGAAAGGTTTGGGCTGCGACCGCATGCGCGCGTATATGCGGTGGGAAGGTCATGGCCAGTGCATATATGCGTGTCTGGTTAGAGCTCACCAAAGGGCTTTGCGCTGGCACCCTTTGCCTTCTGGGGAAACTTGATGGCGCGAGTTGCAGTAGAGCTGTGTTGCATGAGAATGCTGGAGGTACCATTCGAGGAGTCACACACCCGTCCGACGTTACTTTCTTCCGATCCGCAAGCTTTAGCACGATCTTCTTCTTCCCGCCTGGTTTTTCTTCGCAGTCACTTGCACTGGGCAGCGCTTCCGAGAGCTGCGACATGAAAGACAGCACGAGTGCTTCGAGGCACTCGATAGATTCTTCCCTATAAATGCATTCGCATGGAAACTCGGTACCAGCACGCTGAGCAGACGACTACTCACCGTGGATCAGGTTCCTCCTCGTCGCTCTCTTCATCTTTTTCTACATTGTCTTCACCACCATCCTCTGGAGTATCCGAGAATGCTTGTTGGGAGCCTGCAGGTGAGTCCTGCAAGAGTATATGCGATGTCTCCTCGTCAGAGTCGAATGACAGCATTTCTACATCCCCTTCGTCAAAGTCAAGGTCCACGGTGCTCTCGGTGTGCAGGGAAATATCCATCTTGCGGTCTTGTGTAATGGTGGACACGATGCTTGACATATTGCTTATAAGGAGAGCACAAGCCAAACGAGATCATTTGACGCGTCGTGTCACAGCCGTGACAATGCGCGTCTTCCCACAAATCAGACGCGCGAATCCAGATCATATGCGTGTCGTTTGCGTGGACGTCGTATCTACAGATATATTCGCATGAAGATGAACGCACAGCTCTTGCAAGCCGCGAAGCTCTCTCGAACAAACTTGAATCAGGGCCCCCAATTGTCCACCTGCACGTCGAACCATTCGGGGATCCTCCTCCAGAAGTCCTCCCGAACCGCATCCACCACCGACCCGTAATCCAACCGGCACGCCTCGCACGCCCTATACAGTGCCGTGCTCTCCACCCCCGGCGCGTCCTCACGTGTCTGCATCAAGACGCTGTCCGCGATGGCAAATAGCGGGTCGGAGTTGCGGTTGCACACCATCCCGTTGACATCCCGGATGAGCTCGAAGGTGACCGCCTCGAACGCGATCTGACATGCGCGCTTTCCCAACGGGTGCGGATCGTGCCGATGCAGACACCACTGCGACGGCGAGCGGCCCTCCAGCTCATTCACGATGAACGTCGAGAAGAACCGCGCAGCCTGCTCCTTCCCGCGCAGCACCTTCATCAGGTCGTCCGTCCCCAGCTGATGCCTGGCTCCACATGAGGTGATGTGTCCGACGGCTAGCTGGCTCGGCAGGTAGCGCGACAAGTCGTAGAACGCGGACGGCAGAAGTTCGCGGGCGTTGACCTCTTGCGCCAATTCGATGATTAATCTGCCGAGAATCAACGGGGGCGCGAGGAGATGCGTTACGGGTATCTTACATGGGATGAGGCAACGTGGGTCGTGGAGAGTATACGCCGTCAGAGTTTGTCGCCTTCTTCTCGCGCAGCTCCCACTGAAGAAGGGTTGCAGGCCAGGATACAGCCAGGACACGGATGACTTCGCGACGGAGGCCTTCGACACAATACGTCGTCGACATTCGCAGCAGGGCAGCCACCGCTTGGAAATCCAGACTTGCGAGGTCGAGGCAAGACCTGACGCAGTCCTAGTCTGTCACCAAACATGACGCCATCTCGAGCGACTGCACTCACCCGTAAAGTGCGCGCAAGAAATTAGCCATGTCTTCCGGCGAGTCTTCGACGTACAGTGCGGGGCGGCCCTCTATAGGCTGCCTCTTGCTCATATCCCGGTCCCTGAGGACTTGATCCAGAACTTCGGAATGATGGCGCAATAGGCCCTGGTGGACGAGGAAATATTGGTGACCAGCGACGACGGCCAGGTTTGCATCTTCGAAACAGAGTTCAGGATGGCGAACCAGTACTTGATATTCTTTGAGAGCGGTCGTGTGCCTGTTGGAGCTGAACTCCAAATCGGAAGCAGTCATGGTCACTGGCAGCGACACGTATCGAGAGACATGTGAAAGGGCTGTCTCCGTTTATAAGTGAGCAGTAAGTCAGCCACGGAGGCTGCCATCGAGTCAAGACCATTGTCAAGCAACGTCTTGAGGTTGACCCGTCGCGATTAGAATGAGACGTGTATGCGGCTAACACCATGCATACTTTGAGATGGGCAATCACGCTGGACATTCTGCAAGACCAGGAAGTTCATTTAGTAGATTGAAGGACCACATATGCAGACGCACCTCATGTCTCACGACATAACAAAGCTATCCTAGAGCATGTACGATTTAGTAGACGAAAGGGCCGTCTGCTGCAGCTGACGTCGAGCCGCATGTGTTATCTGTTAGCAGCCGGATATGATTGTAGCCAGACTAAACTTAATAGCAGCCCTTTGGGGCGGCGAACGCAGGCATAAATATGCCAGTGCATTGAGCGCGCCCGAGTCCAACGATCAGTATGCGTGGGAAAATCTCTGGCAGTAGAGTGGCTTCGATTTTTCGGTGCTCCCCAGTCGAATATACGCGCGTCCAGCAAGCCCCACAGCATCTTTATAGTTCGCACTCTCGCCTTTGCACCAACCTATCCTCTCTTGCCTGAAAGCACCATGGCCGACACAAAACCTCCGTCTCTCCGCATTGTGCCAGGCGCGCCTCCTCCCCCGCCGCTCTCAAAAACCCAAAAGAAAAAGCGCAAGTCCGCGAAGCCCAAATCCGCCGAGACCCAGGACGGTATCCCAGACCCCATCTCCGCTGCGCTTGTCGAGCAAGCACCCCAGGAGGAGGACGTAAAGGAGGGCTCTATCGCCCCGGAGCTCATCGCGCAGCCCTCGGAGCCACAGACGCCTACAGACGACTCCGCGCTCAAGCCCAGCCCGATCATCGAGCTGCTCAACAAGCGTACGAAGGCGTTGTACAAGAAGATGGTGCGTGAGGATGTGCCTTTCTCCTTCGTCCCTACGTAAGCTCCGGGGTCGTGTGGTCGGGCATGCATGCACCGCCCGGCCTCCACGTTCTGCATGCTGTCATCACCGTGCGCGACTCGTCTAATCTGCATGCGTTTCATCAGATCCGCATCCAGGCATATTCGATGGAGCCTCCGGAGAGACTGAACGAGGACCAGCTTCGCCTGCTCAAGACTTTGCCGTCCCTTGAGGGTGCCCACAAAGAACTCGAGGAAGTCAAGAAAGCTATCGCTGTCAGTCAGCTTCTCCTTCTGTCCCTTCCTATGTCATTAAGCGTTCTCCGCAGACCCATGAAGCGGAAGTAGCACAGGAAGCCGCAGCAAAACGCGCAGAAGTTGCAAAGGCCGAACGCGACAGGTTGCTAGACGCCGTTGCTGCCGCAGAGGTGAACCGAACCGACTACTCCTGCGGATGGAACAATCTGACGACTTCTTGGGCGCCTGCAGAGTGTGCATCGGCGGAAAGCTGCAGACCTTGTTACGTTTGCCCGCCTGCACGAGCTGCGCTCATCTGGGCATCCGGTGGCAGTAGCCCTGGATTTGACCGAGCATGAAAGCGCAGCCATCTTCTCTGCAAATCAGGCCTTGTTTGGCGATGAGCCAGAGAGAAAAGGCGACGTCATCCACGGCTTCTTCACCGGCCAGGGCGAGCACCTCGACGTCCCATGTGGGTATTCATCCGTGCAAAATACCGGAATGGCCAGCTAATGTGTTCTAGATTCTCGGTTCGTTGAGCTCACCGAGCTATTCCTCAACCCCCCACGGGTACCAACACCAGAGGAGTCGATCGACGAGCAGGCGGAGCAGACCGAAGAGGATACGGAGGAGGCTGATGCTGCTGAAGAAACTCCTGTGTTGGTGACAGGCCTCCCGTCCACGCTGGCCTCGTCGGGTAGTTTCCATTTCATGCAGGACGACGAGCTCGCGAATGAGACTGGCGGCGCAGACTTCGACGAGACCGAGTTGATCGACAAAGCGGACATTCCGGAGGAGCTGCCCGCAGAAGTAGAGGTCGTCGACACAGTAGTCGAGACGACTGTCAACGGCCACACTGTCGTCGAGGAGTCGGTCACGATCACGACAGAGGTGAGAACGCTCCCCGCCGCTATTCGCTTTGTAGACTGACGTCACATGCAGGCCCCGCCATCCGTCGTCGACAACAAACCGATTGACTGGGCGGACGAAGAGGGCGGCCTCCCGCCCATTGCGGGTCTACACGAGAGATTTGGCACGTCGGGAGATGCTACGCCCGTCGTTGAGGTGCCGGAGACGAAAGGCGTAAATGGCGGACACATCGACGGCACGGTGCCCCTAAGCCACCATGACGAGGACGGATTTGTTGCCATGCGGGGGCGCGGACGAGGAGGAAGGGGCAGCTTCAGGGGCGAGCGTGGTGACCGTGGTGGGTTCCGCGGACGGGGCGGCGAGCGTGGGTTCCGTGGACCATACCGTGGCGGAGAACGCGGTGGAGACCGTGGTGGTAAGTCGCTCCAGTCCTGATGTTCACTCTGAGTTAACCAATCCCTTGCTTCGCACAGGATTCCGTGGGCGACCCAATGGTGATTGGCGAGGGGGAGATGGGGAGCACAGAGGGCGTGAATGGCGAGGGGGAGACGGGGAGCACAGAGGGCGTGATTGGCGAGGAGGAGACGGGGAGCACAGAGGGCGTGGTGGGCGTGGACGTGGACGCGGTGAGTTCAGGCCTACATCCTGGATTGGCGGAAGAGCTTATTTGAGTTTGTCAAGGGTTCCATGAAGCGCGAGGAGGGGTGCCTCCTACGCCCGCATAGGCGGGTGCAGGGCTTGTACGCGGCCAGAGTAGTCTGGTTGCAAAAATGGCAAGTGATCCAGTGGACGCAGGTTTCTTTCCGGCAAACATTGGAATTGCGCCGTGTGTAATATGGACGCTGATTTTGGAGAGATGTAACGCTGTGCTGCTCTGCATATATATTTTGTGGCTGTAGTACCATGGGCCTTTGACCTGAGGAGGGGCGCACGTGAGGGCGTGTCGGATGCCACGTGGATGAAGTTTGACGGAGAAGTGCGCGACCGCCGGGAGGACTGTCCCCGCTGCCCGGACATCACATACCCGGGTTATCCCCCTCCTCATTCTACGCCCGCCACCTCTGTGTCTTCATGTGCCTTTCCCCTCACTGCTCTGCCATCTCCTCGACCTCCAAGGCATGTCATCCCCCCAGCCTCTCCCACAACCGCCCTCGCAGCACGCGGGCCATCCGGAGGCGCAAGTAGACACGAAACCACCGTTTCTCAGCCCCCAGACCACATCCTACTTTATCGCCGGCGGCCTCGCAGGTGCAGCTTCACGCACCCTCGTCTCTCCACTCGAGAGACTAAAAATAATACAGTGAGTTTCCGGACGTTGTTCAACTGTCTTCTGGTGCTTGATGGTGTGTTCTGCGTTCTCAGGCAAGTACAGTCTGCTTCGTCCGACAGACAATACAAGGGAGTATGGGCCAGTCTCGTCCGGATGTGGCGGGAAGAGGGCTTCCGGGGCTTCATGCGCGGCAACGGCATAAATTGCCTGCGTATCATTCCTTACAGGTGCGTGCCTCAGTGCGCCCGATGAGTAGCGGAATCCCGACTTCACTGTTGCACAGTGCAGTCCAGTTCACTGCATATGAGCAGCTAAAAAGAGTAAGCTGGCTCAGTTCACCGGCCGTATGAGGCTGACAATCCACTCGAGTGGTAGTGGTTCACCAACTACGGTGCGAAAGAGCTCGACACACCCACACGGCTCGTGAGCGGAGCGCTGGCAGGCATTACATCTGTTTGTGAGCCCAAGTACCTCGTCGGCGCAATTTGAAATACTGAGCGGTTCCCGATTGCCAGGCACGACATATCCCCTGGACCTTGTTCGGTCCCGCCTGTCCATTGCGACAGCATCGATACCCATGCAACCAACTACCCAAACCAACGGTGCAGCGCAGCCTGCGCTTTCGTCCGCATACCACACATCCACATCGGCACGCGGAGCCGTCCCCGCCTTCAGTCGGGCCGAGCTAACTGTGTGGGGCATGACCCTCAAGGTGATGCGCGAAGAGGGTGGTGTTCGGGCCCTGTACCGCGGAATCGTCGCTACCGCAGCGGGCGTGGCACCTTACGTAGGTCGGTCACAGTCGACTCTGGTTGCGCGATATAGGATGCTGAGCAGCTTCTTTCGGCGACCGGCCGGCAGGTATTAACTTCGCTGCATACGAGGCGCTGAGGGGCGTGGTCACGCCACCGGGGAAGAGCAGTGTGGTGCGAAAGCTCTTCTGTGGGGCGTTGGCCGGTGAGTGGGGCCCATTGATTTGCACCGACTGAACGTTGAACCTCGGCCAGGCTCCGTGTCGCAGACGCTCACATATCCGTTCGATGTGTTGCGACGCAAGATGCAGGTGACGGGCATGGGCGCGATGGGGTACAAGTACACCGGAGCCCTGGATGCGCTGCAGAGCATTGTGCGGACGGAGGGGGTGCGTGGGCTATACAGAGGGCTCTGGCCAAACCTCCGTGCGTGCTGTCAGTCTGTCATGCGGCGATAGTACTAATCTGATGTCGACTGGCCACAGTAAAGGTTGCACCGAGTATAGCAACGTCGTTCTTTACGTACGAACTGGTGAAGGAGATCCTCGGAGCGACATGACAGCGAAGGCGTTGTCGGGGCTGGACTGGCCAGAAATGGGAGCATATGAATTGGCATACTAGCATGCCGCGTGTTAGGGCTCGCAGCGGACTAGCACAGGCTAATTTTCAGGGAGTAGAGTGATTAGACTAGACAAATGGAAACAAGTTGTGATCTTGGCAGGAGCAAGAGGGCGGCGGTTGTGGCACCGGCGGCTATATGGCGGCTTGATCCAGTTTGAGCGCGACCAAGCCTGTTCCTCCCCAACCGCGGGGCCACAAGCTCGTCCTTCTCCTTCTCACCGTCCGCCGCTGTCTTATCCCTCGCAGCCCGCTGTTTCCACGGTCCATGAATATCGTAGCCATATAGGAGTGAGATAGCCTGCTTTCCTCTTCCTGCACACGCACTAATCGCTGCCAGCTCGCCGCAGGATCACCTTGCCGCTTCCTCGTTGCCCTCTCACTCCACCTCTTCCTTGCCCTCGGCGTTTCTTGTCAGCTTTTGCTGAGCACAGCTGCCTGCAGCGTCGTATCTTATTCCTCTTTCCTAAGGTCCTTCCCGGTCTGGCCAGATAATCCTAACCATGCACATCTATCACACCCACACCCGGAACAAGGATACCAATTCTGCACCCAGCACCGTGCCCCCCTCGCACTCTTCCACCTCTCTGTCGTCTTCGTTTTCTTCAGCTGCCTCATCCGTCCTCCTTCCCGCTGCGCCTCCGTCCAACTCCAGCCAGTCCGATTTGGCAACTTCCGATCGCTCTGCGTCCTCTATCCCTACCTCGCACAAGAACCGCTTCTTCCCTCTGTCTCTCTCCGCCGCCGCCCCCCGTTCCACCTCCCCGGCCATGGGCCAGGTATACTCCCGCACCGCCGTTCCTGATTCTCCCACGTCATCCCTTGGTGCTGGCGGCAAATTCAAGCGTGCTTGGGCAGGCCGCCGCAAGAAATCGGAGGACATCACAGCGACCTTCATCGGCATCGAAAAACGAGACCCTAGGAGCAACGAGCGAGAGCGCGAGGTCGTGCCCGTTCCTGCCCCGCCGGCACCGGATTACTCACAGCCGCGCCCTGCCGATCCCAGTCGGGCTCCGAACGCGGCTAGGAACATCAGCACTCAGATCGCGTCGACCAAGCTGAATGTGTTCGGTGGTAAGAAGTCCGCGCAGTCCTTCAAATCGTTCCAAGTTGGCGGATCTACACCGCCACCGCCGCCGCCGAAGCCACTCCCTGTGCAGGTTCCTTCGAACTTCCCAACTGCGCCTGCGCTGCCTCCCAAGACGAAAACGGACGATCGTCCAATACCCGTTGTCGCGGTGAGCAGTCCTGTGCCGGCACCGACGGTACGTGCACGGGCTGATGGAGTCGACGTTGAGGAGGGCCCAGCCGGCATGAAGCTTCCGACAGTGGCACAAGATAAGGACAAGGATAAGATGAAGGAGGACTGGCGAAAGAGCGACTCCACCATGACGAGTCATGTCACGGTCCGTCCAGGTGCGTTGGGAGGCAATCGGTCCCCGCGACCAGTGTCTCTCGCCGAGTCGTCGCATTCAGCGAATACCATCGTGCCCATCAACAAGCGTCTGAGTGCGCTCATCACCGATGCGGAATTTGCGACTCTAGAGGAGAGCGACTCGTCGGAGTCGGATCAAGACCAGCGGCCCCGTCCACCTGCGTCTGGCCGACCATCGCCCACGAGTTCGCTGAGGGCGAAGAAGAATCGGCGATCAGCGTCGCTGAATCTGGGGCCAGGCTTCGTGCACAAAATCCCGGCAACCCCCTCCGAGTTCCCGAACGGCGCTGGGCGTCACTCGCCGGGTCGTTTCATCAGCGACAGCGTATCGATGCCAGTCTCCCCATTGTCGATGCCTCGCGATACTCCGACGTTGACGCGGACAGCAGCGAATGGCATCATAGCCCCGACCAGCGCAGCTGGCGCGACGCATAGTACTGGCTCCAACATCCGCAGTCGCCTTGCCGCTTGGACGGCCGCATCTTCGGCATCCTCATCTCCAGCGCAGCCCACGCGGGAACTGCCCTCTTCTCCCCCACAACCTCGCCGGCCATTGCCACCCTCACATCCACCCAGCGCAACGCCTCCATCCTTCCGCCAGACTGCAGTGAGCATGACAGGCGGTCTTGCGCCAGCTGCAGGCTTCGCAATGGGTTTCGGAAAACGCGCTGTGGAGAAAGTCGGCCGAGCCTGGGGCGGTTTCAACTCGAGTTCCTCGAGCGCTTCAGGGTACTCGTCCTCGTCCTCCGTCGGCACTGGCGCCCCGTCATTCTCGAGCCGACAGTCGGACCATGGCCTCCGGCGCACGTCGTCGAACCAGACGAACCATTCCGGCGTGCCGATGCCGCCGTTCGGGGTGCGCAAGACGAAGCGACGTACGGCGGGGAACGCTAGCATAGCGTCCTCTGTGACGTCCTCGTCTGCATCGGATGTCGACCAATTCGGGACGCCTGGCCCCACTCTGGGCACCAGGCTTCGAGGCCCACGGTGCACTGCTTCCGGGGCTAGTATTGCTGGTGGGCTCGTCTTCAGAAGGGACCTGAAGACATGCGTGCAGAGCACCGCGATAGATAGCGTCCTTTTACGCCTGTCCCGGGGTATCGAGGATGATGGAGCAGGGAACAAAGTCAAGCCGCTCGAGGAGCGCTTGCTCCCGGCCCTTGTGGTGAGATGTGCACAACATTTGTTGCGGTGGGGTGTGCAGGAGGAGGGACTGTTCCGGTGAGTGTGGTTGCTGTCCTAGAAGTATGCCTGGCTAATATGGTGTCTGCATTGCAGGGTCAGCGGACGGTCTTCTCATGTTGCGAAGCTGCGTTCCGAGTTCGATGCTGGTGCGTGCAGTTGCTATCGTGGCCACGAGGATCCGTTTCTCATCGTTGCTATCTGCTCTTGCAGGTGCTGACTTCGACATGGTCGAGTGCGATCCTGGAGATCTCGATCCCCACGCGGTCGCGTCCATCTTCAAGGCTTATCTCCGCGAGCGTGAGTTGTTCTCGTTGCGTAAATGGATGTTGGCTGACGGTGCCCGCAGTGCCCGAGTCGATCCTGACCGCTGCGCTCATACCTTATTTTGAGTCCGCCCTCGCAGCTGAAGAACGCGCTAGACAGAGTCTCGAATCGACCACAAGCAGCAGCGCAGAAGGTCCCTCGTTGTCAACCAGCCCTCTCACTGGTCTTCCTCATGGAATGCGCAAGCCGCCCTCCTTGTCTACGCTCGCTGTGCCCGGCTTCGCGGGGAAGCGCACAGTGTCAGACTCGTTGCTGAACGCACTCACGTGGCTCATCTCGCAGCTACCGCGCGAGAATCGCGACCTGCTATATACCGTCGTCGAACTCATCAAGGCGACCGCGGACAATAGCAAGGAGACCAAGATGCCACTTGGTAACCTGCTACTCGTCTTCTGTCCAAGCTTGAACATGAACCCGACGCTGCTCCGTGTGCTCTCTGAAGCTGATACCATCTGGGAAGGCGCCCCATTAACCAACCCTAAAGTGGAAGTTGTGGACACCATTCCCGAGCATGTTCTGAAGCCCTCGGTGGGCGAATCAGACGCCGATGTTGCTATGGCGTCAAAGGCCGAAGGCCGGCTTGAATCGACGGAGGAAGAACACGAGGGCGAGGATCTCAACAAGGATGTCTCTGAGGACACCCCGCATACACCGGAGGATCACGTTGTCCTGATTGCACCAGAACCTACAAAAGACGAAGAGGAGACTTCAGAACAATCACAGGCTTGCTCACAAATAGTTCTGCCGTCACCCATAAGCCCCATCTCAGCAGCGTCTTTCAAGGACGACAACGCATCTTTCGTTTCAGCGCAAGAGGTGCCTTCCGCAATTCCCACCCGATCGCCCAGCCCAGCCAGCTTTAGCCCTGGCATCCCTCCACTTTCTTCTTCCTCAGAGTCGCTCAATTCACCGTCGACCATGTCGGATGAACCTGTTTCGCCGCAACCAGTTGTACATATACCTGCTGCTTCTGGCAAGGTCACTTCAGAGTCTCAGGACTCACTCGTCATCCCGGAGCCTGACTTGTCATTGCTTTCTACCCCGCGACGTCCGCAGGCATCGGGCGCAGTCCCATTTCCGACGTCTGGTGGAAGTGCACCGCAGACACCTGTCTCTCGTCGGAAGTCCTTTGCTCTGCTGTCCTTCCCTCCCATGAGGTCCGAACCCGCCACCACGTCTGCTGCTGCGTCTCCGACCTGGTCTCGGCCGAAACGGCCCTCACTTCACCTACTGTTCTCGAAGAAATCTTTCTCGTATCTGACCTCTCCTACTACATCTGGATCGGCACAGGCAACAGTGTCTGCGCCCTCTCTGTCGCCCTGTATTCAGACACAACCAGCCTCACCTCCCCTGCCAATCAGCGTCGCGAGCATGCCGCCGAAGCTCAGCACGACGATCTCCTCTTCCCCCATCGGTCTCGGTTTTGACGACGTGACGACCCAGCTCCGCAGTAGGACTGAGACCGCAAGGTCTGCACCTACGAGCATCACAGAGCCGACCAGCGATCTCGCACCATCCCCCACTCATCTCCACGCTCGCCCAGAGTCATACGTGCCGTCGGTGTACACGACTCCGGTTGGGACGACACCGCAACATACTCCCATAGCAGATCTATATCAGGACCGCTCGAAATCCGCGTTGTCTCTCCACGGCGATGCTGGTGCGGTAGCCCCGGCGATGACACGCACGACCTCTGAGGCCTCACAGGTTTCGACGACCCCTTCGATTGACCTCGTCACTGGTGTGGAGGATGCGCATGAGGACTGGGCTGAGAGCGTGCTCTCGGCGGCCCAGGGCGAACACATAGTTTAGCCTGGGACCAGTCGAGTATGAGGAGACCATAAGGGTTCTCCGATGCTCGACGAGTTGGAACGCTGCCCGATCGTCGCAGGGCGACTAGCTGGTATTGTGTTCATATTGACGACCCCCTCTCTGAGATCGCGTTGCATACGCTCGATGGCGATTGTACAGTGATCATCGCGGACTTATCACTATCATTTTTATATCTTCCCTTCGTTTGTCTCCTGCCACAAGTCGCCCCGTC
Organism: Amylocystis lapponica; assembly: GCA_022376435.1. Lineage (NCBI taxonomy): Eukaryota > Fungi > Basidiomycota > Agaricomycetes > Polyporales > Postiaceae > Amylocystis > Amylocystis lapponica. Next base: position 288,002 of record JABYQE010000014.1, read on the forward strand.
TCGTCTGTCGTCTGCTACTGTCGTCCCGAACATATTCGCAGTTTACATGTGTGCCTCTTAACGTCGCTAGTCGCATTGCTTGCATATATGATTTTCAGGTATCTTCCTCATGTTTTTTGAATGAGTCAGTGTGTTAATACTTCTTCAACTCGGGCAACTGGAATAAATTACTACGCAGGATGACATCGGTGTACGGCATACATGCACAATGAGAAGGTACAGTATTGTATGATCTGCTATTTGGAGTGACAGTAGGAGGTTTTACCATTACCGCCGCTAGGGATACAGTCATCAACCCGTCAACGTTATTGGCTGATATTCGGGAACATTGTTGTGTAAAATCTACAAAGCATCAGGAGAGATGTCGCCGAGGGTATTCAGGTCTGCTGCACTGTATGCGCTGAAGAGCGAGTGTGTTTCGTCGCCGTACTCGGACTGGGAGTCAATGGTTTCCTGTAATGAGTAGATTAGTGAGCACCGTCACGGGGAAGATCACACGGTCCACGCACATCGAAGTAATGGTGGGCGAGGCTGCGAGGCGCTGCGGATATATATTGTTAGTACACTGAACAGTAGAACGAGAATGATGCAATTCACTCTTAGGCGTCTTTGGCAATCTACAATTTGCACCGCTTTGCAAGATATGATATGCGACGAGACCTGACCTGTGGAACAATATGCATCAGAACAGTGAAGACTCAACCACAGGATACTTACCATCCCGTCTGGTGCGAAGCACCAAGGCCTCGCCCATCATCTGCATGGAAATACTGGAAAACACTCAGAATAAGTGTTTGGGCTTCATGCTAGCGAACACACCTCATAGAACCACACGTAGTCACGAAAGTGCGGGTCATGGTTCAGCTTCGGGTTCCCGCCATTTGCCGCGCGCCGCCCCTCCATGTCGCGGCCGAAGATGTGGATGATCCGGTGCTGTATTTCCTCTGCAACATTGACCAAGTTCATGTAGTCGCCACTCCCGGTTGGGCATTCCACCTATCACCGTATCAGCCAAAATTACGACGCATCAATGTGGAAGGACAGCATACCTGGACTTCATCACCATAGTATTGATGGAAGCGCTGCAGACTTTCGATCAAAATAAAATTCACAGCAAGCCCTGAGCAAAGAGGCATCGCCGGTGAGCTGAAATCAAGAATGTTCTGATAAGGACTTACAGATCGGCCCTCTCCAGTTGGAATTACCACCGAACATGCCAGACTTCGAGTCACCAGGCCAGTAGTTGACTTCGTACCGCTCGCCGTGAACATCCATGCCCCACGGTTGATCCTTATGCTTCTTAGATAAACTGACGATCGATGTTTAGATGCACAGCACACCGACAGAAGAAGTACACGTACGACCGTATACCATGCTCGCTGAGAAACTCATCTTCGTCGAGCATCTTCTCCAAGATGCGTATAAGGCGTTCTTTGCTTGCCAGTGCGAGCAGCCGCCGCTCGCCCCTGCCCTTGACTGTTTCATCATCAGTCGTGCATTTTCCAGCGGAACACATGAGCACGCACCTTTGATATTTGCCATGTTCCGCTCGGATAGCTCAGGTCTGTTGTCGATGAACCATTCAAGGCGCTTTTTGAAACCCGGGAAGCGATTGATAGTCGCGGGCTCGAGAACGAGCGTCGCATATAGCGGAATAAGTCCAACGAGACTGCTTACGGGCAGCTGCATCGAATTTCCTGGGCCGAACTGGATCGCGTCGTAGTACATCCCATCCTGTTCATTCCAGAGGCTGAGTTCATTGTTGCCCTCGCGGAAAGTCATGGCATCGGCAATGAAAATGAAGTGCTATGAGGAAGTCCCTAGTCAGTCACATTCTGGGGAAATTCTTTGTAGTGACTCACCTCGAAGAACTTAGAAGCAATATCCTCATACACAGGGTTATGCTTCGCCAACTCAAGTGCTATATTGAGCCTATATGCTAACGCATCAGCCAAGATACATACATTCCCTCGAATCGACCCACATATTGAGACAATAAAATGCCATCCAAGCAGTCCCGTCTGCCTGGCGCAAAACACCACCGGTTGGAAGAGGCTCCGAGCGATTGAACACGCCAATGTTATCCAACCCGAGGAAGCCGCCCTCGAAGACATTGTTACCGCCTTGGTCCTTGCGGTTGACCCACCTGATTGACATAGAGACACTCAGTTAAATTGCTCAAACAGAAACGGACCTTAGAAGGCTCACCAGGTGAAATTGAGCAACAGCTTTTGAAAGACACGCTCAAGAAACTTGAGGTCTTCCCTGCCATACAACTTGCGTTCAATCTTGAATACACGGAAAGTCGCCCTTCACGTCCATGTCGCAATCAGCACGCATGTCAACGCGGAACGGGTGTCACCTACCAGGCGTGCACGGGAGGGTTCACATCACTGAAGTTCCATTCGTACGCGGGAATTTGGCCATCAGGCTTCATATACCACTCACGCGTGAGCAAATCAAGCTGCTTCTTGGCGAACGCGGGATCGACTACCGCCAACGGTATGCAGTGGAACGCGGTGTCCCAAGCCGCAAAGAACGGATACTCCCATCTATCCGCGAATAAACACTTGAGTATATGCGTTAGATGCCGGGAAAGCTAGGCTCACTTATCAGGCATAGATAGGATGTCTGCGATATACATATGCTTCCAGTCCTGGAACGTTCATGAGTACTTTATGCAGTACAAATCGCGCAAATTGAGGGCTCACTTGATTCCTGATGTGCTTCCTCTCGGGCGGTGGTGGCGGCTGTGCAGGATCTCCCTTCATCCAGTCCTGTTGTATGAACTGGTAGTACTGCTTCGTCCAAAGCATGCCGCCAAGTGCCTGCCTCATGATTTGCCTCAAGTCATCGCTGATCGGGCCCATCACCAGCTGGCTGTAAAACTCGTTCGCTTCTTCGCGGCGCTCCTCGACTGTGTCATCAAACACACCCTCGTCTTCGACGCTGGGATCTTGCTTCGGTGTGCGCGGGGTGAGCTTGAGGCGTACGACCGCACATCCGCCGCGCGGAGGCACGTCCTCGAACACATAATGTGCAGCCGATTTGGTCCCTGACTTGGCAGGGTTCACGAATGACGGAGTCTGCGGGAACGGCGTGCGCGGGCCTTCCTCCTCCTCTGAGCTCGGTGTACCATCAGGCCCTTTGCGTTCGGGGTTGGAATGGCGCGGGGAGGTTCCGGAGTGAATTTTAGTGGCAAAGAAGCCGGGGTGGCCTGAGTCCGTCGGTGGCGGTCTATGCGCTGGAATGATGTGATCGTGGAACGCGTCCTTCACGTACGGTGTCTCGTTTTGACCGCCATACAGCCTGTGGAAGTTGGTGTTGTTCTCCGTAAACAACAAGTCGGGCTCCACAGCGTCTAGTTCTACGCCCTCTCCAAGGGGAGGAGATGAACCATCGACGCTGACAGGAGGAGGAGAAGGCAAGCAATACAGGTGATATTTCCCGAGAGTTGGATGCACTGCGGTAATGACGCTGTTGCCAGAAGCGGACATTACGGGCATAGACGGTCGCTCGACGTTCCACGACCAAGTATTCGGAAACCAGAACTGAGGGATAACGTGTAATGTCGCAGGTTCAGGTCCCCGGTTATAGGACGTGATACGGATATATACGCTGTCCGGATCTTCTTCATCCTTGGCGTACTGCGAGGCAACGTGATTGAGTGTATGCGGCTAAAAGTGTGAAAAGCGATGAGAACGTACCTCCATGAACACATCCCAATAGCGATCATCATCGAACGCGTCGGTGTCCAAGATTTCGAATTCGGATACGTCGCGATCGCGGTTGATGTTTTCGCGAACAAGCTCCTCATACGGGTAGGCCTTTTGAGGATACTTGTATAGAAACTTCATATACGAATGCGTCGGTGTGGAGTCTAGATAGTAATAGACTTCCTTGACGTCTTCACCATGGTTGCCTTGATGGCCGGTGACTCCAAAGAGACGCTCCTTGAGAATGTGGTCTCGGCCGTTCCAAAGGGAAAGGGAGAAGCAGAGGCGCTGATGGTTATCGGATATGCCTGCGATACCATCCTCGCCCCATCTATATGCGCGAGAGCGAGCATGTTCGTGGGGGAAGTGGCTCCAGGCGTCGCCGTTGGCAGAGTAATCCTCACGGACAGTGGCCTGGACGTATGGACGTTAGCAGGTATTGGAACGAAAGCATAAGTGCTGGACGTGCCCATTGACGATCGCTAAGGTATGGCCCCCACCGCTTCCAGTGACGTTCTTTGACCGCATCCTGTTCAAGACGATGTCTCTCTACGCCGTGATACTCGACGCCCAACTGCTCGGTAAGCCTCTCCCTGAACGGCCTGTTGTCCCGGGGGGTGGCCTCGAACTTCGGTGATGAGGAATCGGTCTTGACCAACTTGGGTGGTGCAGGGTGCGTTGGTGGCTGCTCCGCGGGCTTTGGAATACTGATGGTGAGGGATGGGTCTGAAGTCGAGCGAGAGGGGGAGCCGTCGCCATTGGTGTTCTCGCCTCTGAATATTTTCCCCTGCAATTTCTTTGTGTGAGACATGGACGGAGGATGTGAAGGGGAATGGGCAAACACAACCAACTCCGCGTCCGCCTCGGGTCCGTTCTGCGAAGACGCGTCCGACCCACTGACGTCACGCACAGCGCTCCTACTATATCGGGTAATTTACCCCGTGATCCTACCCCGCTATTCGCCTGAGTACTTGAGCAGTGCTTCAATTAATGCTCCTCGCCACTTGCCCTATCTATTGTGAAATATGTCTGTCGCCGTACGTTCTCCGGACGACAACTCTCCCATAGTTTTCGACCTTGAACAGTTTATGGGCACTTGGTAAATTGATTCCCCCTCACAGGAGCCTTGATCACTCACTGTGCACTGCACCGCCCAGGCATGTTACACATTCTACTCTGCCACTCTGGAAGGTGAGCCCATTTATATTCGATATGCACGCCTTGCGCAAACACGCCCGTGGTCTCAGTCAAAGAAGGACGTGTCAATTACCTACGCCCTCAAAAATCCATCTTCTCAAGGGACCACCCAGTTCGACGACATCGTCGAATACCGCTCCGAATCTGCGCCATCCACATCCAAACGCAGCCGCATAGTCGGCGTCGATACTTTTCTCCCTTTTGTCTCCGACGACCCCCAAGCCACTCAATCTCCCCCTCCGCGCTACCACTGGCGTGGAAGAGGGCTGCTCTGCATCGTAACTTCACGTTGGCAGGTCCTCGGCTGCAGCACGGACACAAGCTCGGGTCCTGCGTGGGTCTCACCTACTTTGAAAAGACGCTGTTCACCCCTGCAGGTCTCGACGTCTACTCTCGCACGCCGGACGGACTGCCAGATGCACTGCTTCAGGAGATCATCAATAAGGCCCAGGCACTCGGCGGCATGGTGGGCCAACTGACAAACGATTTCTTCGCGGTCAAGCGGAGCCCGCCTTTGGATGGATGGTACGTGGGACAACCGTTCTCAGGCTGCTCCGTCTTAGTCAGTGTGAGGTCCGGCATTGACCTCGTGTTTCTAGACAGTAGTCATCCGCGCATTGGTCCCATCAACAAGATTGACGTTCTCAATCATATCGCGATGTCTCCCAGTTGATTCCGTAGAGTACCTGGTACCCTGAAGTTACCTGCTGTCGTCCAATCGCTTTCGTCTAGATCATCCGTTTGCTCTTCTGAAATTTCCACATCGGTATCACATTCCAGAGGCATTTGAATAAGATAACATTCCATGGACACCTCCCTAAGCAATAATCTAGACAATGATACACAACAGTTGGCGAGCGAGTCCCAGCCGGACAAATCCTATGCGTGCAGACATGAGGCGAACGAAGGGCCGTCGGGCGTCTGGGTGGTATAGGCCCAACCCACTATGAGACAAACAACCACGCAGTCAAATTGAGAGGAGATCAAGGCGCAGGCCGGGAGCGGAGAGCGAGACGAAATGAGCGGGCGGCCATGGCACGAGCGACGCCAGCCTGTGAAATGGAATATGACGAATATGCGACGATGCGAGTAGGATAATGGCGGGGAAAAACGGAGGGAAGACGGAAAGATCGTGAGAGTCATTATACACTATGTAACCAAGGAATGTGGGTCCCCGAGTATAAGGATAATGCAGAGATTAGGAGCAATGTGCGGATGCAGTGACATGGGCATTGATGGATAGCGCAAGATGAAGATGGGTGCATGGTGATGAGATGACGCAGGTGAGAGGGCAAGCAGACGTGGAGAAGTGGAGAGCAGGGTACACTCATTGCACGTACAGCGTCACCTGGGCGCCTGGCCGGAACGACTCGAACGCAATCTGAACGTCCTCCGTCGACCCGAGGGACACCAAGTCGCCATCCTCATCCTTGTACTTCACTCGTAGCGGCCCATCGTCCCTCCGCGGGCCGCACAGTCTGATCTTCTTCCCGACCTTTTCTACCAACTCCGTATACTGGGTCAACCGCGGTACCTGTATGACGAAGATGTCCTCGTGGAAGTGTACCTTCACCTTGATCGGCGCTGACAGCTGGTCGGCCGCTGACGTAACAACCTGGTCAATAGGATGCGAACGCTGCGAGCGCGACGCCATCATACCAGCCAAAGATGAATCGCTCGACCCGAAGGGCGTGATCGGCGAGCTGCTTGTGTGTGGCGAGTAGTCTGAGCTGTCGCCTGTCGACTGGCTTGATATGCTCCCTCGTTTATTGTTCAACCCCATCGAACTCTGAGATCGGTGATTAGACCAAGGCATGGGCGCTGGTACGACAGAGGTCGGTAGTGGAGGCGGGATAGTGTTCGGGGGCACATAAGCTGACGGTTGGCTCGCACTGCGTGAACGCAAGGGCGCTACTCCTGCGCTACCGTTCATGATGGCACTGGCGTTGCCATTTGACCGACTCTCGGGATTGTCGTAAGTGCTCTTCAACCTTGTCGAACTGAACTGACTGCGCAAGGTCCCAGGGCGAACCGGAGCAACGGCAACACCGACGCCAGGACTGAACCCGGCCGACTCGGGTGTATAGCTCTGGGTACTGCGAGAGATTGACGGTCGCCCGGTACCGAAAGGCGACCCGTTGGGACCGCTCACGGCTGACCCAGGAGGGGCGTGAGCGCTGACCCGAGAGCCGCTCCATAGCTGTTGTATTCCGAACGTCGGGTTCCTACAGGTGTTCCTCGACCCGAAGACTGGTACCCAGAAATCGGTGGATAATCCTCGAACTCGTCGTCTGGGTCGATATCGAAGCCATCGTGAGGAGGATAGCCTTGAGGACCATTGTTGTAACCGTTGTTTAATGGCCCGTTATACACAGGCGATGACTGCTCGTCGCCGGAGTACGGGTGGCGAGAACTGCGGTTATTCTGAGTGTTTTGCAGGGTCCCAGAGGCGCCGTACGCAGTGGACTGCGAAAAGACGGAGTACGTTCTCTCCTGATGATATGAAGATGGAGGAGGCCGGAAATGGGGGGCAGGACTGGTGCTGTTCGTGATTTGAGCAAGTCGTTGCATATTCCGATCTGAGGTTCTCCGGCTAGCCGTCTCCTGGATAAGGCGGTTCAACTGGTTTTCCCACATTTTAAGTTGCTCTTCGTTACGACAACGAAGAGTAAAAAATTCGAGGTCGTCATCGCCTCGCCAGTACACCGCCAGCGAGTACTGGCCTGAAAGAAACAACGAATGAGTATATCAGGTACGCAAATGTAGCAGACGACTAACCTGCGGATACCCTGGGTACTGCTGAAGTCACATTGTTCAAGAATATACGGCCTTTCAGGAGGAGGGGAGTGTTCCTCTTCTTCGAAGGGGCTGCACCTGGGAGTACCAGCGGGGTAGGAACCGTAGGCTTCTTCAGGATCGAGTTGCTCTTGCCAACCTTCTTGCCATTCGTAGGTGGAGCGACGAACTCTTTGCAACAGAGTATGATCTTCTCAAAGAGGAAAACGTGGTACTCTCGGTCGACTTCGGACTTCGTTACGCTAAAGATGTCGTCGAGGAGCAGCGAGCCGAAGTTGGATATATGATGACCTTTCCAGTCCTCCACGCGACCTTCGAGATTCTTTACAGTTGCATTGTTTTCAGCACGGCGTTGTGCCTCGTTGATCTTGTCGGTGATCCGCTTGGCGGCTGCAATGCCGGCCTTCAGCTCGTCGCAGAAGGGATACCCAGTCCCATTCACCGCCTTCAGAAGAGACTACAAAATAGGTCAACAGCAGCCATAACATCTGATGATGATCCGACTTACTTCGAGCAGCAGGGGATATTTACAAATCCGCTGCACAGGTTTGATCAGGAAAGCCGGGAGCTCGCCCTTCGCGTTGATCACGTTATTGAGCGCCTGTTTTGCCGTGTTTGGTCAGTTCACATGTTGAAACGATCATTCCGGTGTAACGTACACCGAGGTTCTGCTCCTCCTGTATCAGGATTTCCGATGCCATGGTGTAATTTGCACAGTACGGTTCATAAACGGAGAACTCCTCTTCCTATTGTTCCGCAAAGAGATATTAGTTTGTGCACGAAGACAATAACACCGAACAATGAGAACACCGCATTCAGCATGGAAGCGTCAGAACTCACGTTCTCCGTGAATGGAACACCCCATCGCTGTTCGTCCCAGGCTAGCTCTGCCGTACTCTCCAGTCTGATCAAAAACCTCCTCTGGAAGTTCAGGAGCTTATTGAGGTTCGGGAAGAGCAAGTGAATGGTGTCTTGATCGATGAGATTCATTTGGGACGCGGCGTTGGAGTATTTCTGGAAGCAACTCAGCCCTAGACCAAGCAATGAGCCAGCACGAGGCGCACCTGCATGACCTCAAGATCTTGAACATATTTCCGCTCCGTCTCCACCAGTTCCTTGATGATATTCAACCGAGGACCTTCCAGCTCCTTCTGAGTGGGTAATAGTGGACTATCGACCGTGAGGGAGTCAGTTGATTGCTGCGCAGAGGCGAGTGTTGGTGACGACGGTGTGGACTCGATGAAGACGTCTTCTGGCAGACGTTTCACAAGCAGGATGACGTTGTTGACAACCTGCAAGACGCCATGTTAGCACAAGCCGGGCCCTGAAATGGCAAACTGTAAACCTTGACGAAACCGTCCGTAGAGTTACGGTCCCACAACTCGGTAACCGTAAACTGCTCACAGCCTAGAATTTGCCGTACTTGCATGGAGAACAGTGCGATGGCACGCTTCTTCGTTCGCTCGTTCGTTACGTCGAATGATCTCGGATCAGTATCAATAGCAATGGGCGCGAATGGCGCAGGCAAGAGATTGAACAGGTAGCATAACGGGACGCCCAGAGCAAAGCAATCCCAAAGCTGTGTCACTGGATCAGTCGACCGGCGGGAAGATTCTGGGGGCGAGGAGAGAGTGAACCATTCAGGAAAGTCCTGAACGCGCACAAGTCGAGTGCGCAGGGCCGAGCATTGCTGGTAAAGAGAGGTGGACTGAGAGGCAGCCTTGTTGAGGAGCGTGTTATTTGCTATAGGCGATTCGATAGTCGGTGTGGTAGCGGATATCATGGACTTTTTGCGCCCAGTAGTAGTGGCCATGACCGGGGAGAAACCTTGAAGGGAGGGGGGTGATGGTAGGAGGGAGAAAGAGTCGGGTAGGGTAGGTTACGGGCGAGATAGAAGTCGGGGTCCGTCGACTGGTTGGTACAGCCGATGGGAACAACTCCGCTAATTGTTTGTTCTTGTTTACCGCCAATCACCCTCGACTTACTCGACGCATACCCTCCTTTTGTGGCTTCTTTCCCACGACTGCTCAATTGAACCTTCCTCAATCGTCGTGATTCACACCAAAGCCGCACAACACTTGCGCCAGCCCACCGTGGGCTATGCAACTGCAGTGAGAGCGTACACCATCTGTCAGGCTCCCAGGCGCCGTCAAACACCTCGTATCGACCCAGGGAAGGCAGAACTTGAGTAGTGGTTCTCCGTAAGCATCGCCGGTTTATAGTTTTCCATTCTTCTAGCGCTGCAGCTGTGCGCGGTTTTCACCCCGTAACAAGGAAGCTTTATTCGCTGACATGTGCATATTGAATCCTTTCTTCCGTCCTACGCCTTTCTCTAGCTAGCACCAAAGTCTTGACGACATCCCGTGGCGTTTTGGATTTCATTGCGTCGTACCTATTCTCTGGCTAAGGACTTCCAAGCAGGGGATCGTGACGTCGAGGACCAATCAAACTCAACAGCTCAGGTAGCTAGATGTGTCTGCAGTACTTTTCTCGCGGGCTACTTGCGCGCGTATTCCCGTGACCGGCATATTCTTGGGCGATACCGCATCTGGGTTGGGAGACCACACGATCGAAGGTACTGCTTGTACAGTGACTACTGTATCTGCCCGCGACTGTGTCAAGGTCCTTTCTATTAGATTTGGACTGGGGAAACTCTATCGCAGTCCATATTCCAGGCTGTAATGGAATTCCGCCATCAAAGTGCATGATTTTCTGGGGTACGGGATTGCCGAACTGCGTGCTATCTGCATGGTGCCTGTCTAAACAGGTACTACGCTCCTTTTGATCAGGCCTTTGGACGAGGGTTGGCGCGAATGTTCATGCAGATGGCACGGTTGGCCGGCAGTCGTAATGCCAACGTACCAACATACAATGAAGTGGACTATACTTAACAGTGTCGTCGAGAGTAAGTACTGTGCAGATGCATACCTTGTGTTCTACGGGCGTCTACATCACTGGCAGGCAGTGGCAGCACATGTACATAGGGCAGACCGACAGCGTCCATGTGATGCTTTGATCAAGTGCAGAGATGAACCCATGGACGTGCGGTAGCCCAGTACGATCCTAATAGTAAACAATATAAGAACCTTCACAAACAGCCCATTCAAAACAATAGTATGTTTCTCCGCATGACTTCGTCTTGAGAACAATAACGGCGTCCACTCACCATGACAGCAGTCAAATTCGCTTCGAATTCCAGGATCGTCCTCAGGATGTCAACAGGAGAGATAGCGATAGGCACGTATTAAACATGGATCAAGGGCTGACTGCTACCACCAATCCTGATGCGTTCAGGTCTGTCTCGCGTTCTCTTACTCTCACAGAGATCAATGTGCACACGTACCTGGATGAGGCGCTTACATCTGATGTGCCATTGCAGGAACGAGTCGGCAGAAGTCAGAAAGGATGACCATAGCACGGTAATAAGTTAGACTAGTACTCACATCCGACTTCATCAGTGTAATGCATTCCCTTGACGTGAAAGCATTTGCAAAGTCGGCGTGACTGGGTCATATTTGCAGTGCGATTCGTCCGTCGGTTTATGGGATTGCCGATCGCATACCCACCGGGGCCGGTCTTGTCTCAAAATTTTCTACGTTGACAACACATTCAGTGGTCGCCAGAGCCTTTTAAAACCATACATGTTAATGATGGTATAATGTTCGTGATGCGTACTGGCCTGTCGTACTTACCGTTGATTGACCACAATGGGCGGCGTTTGGCATCAGCATAACAGTGTACTTGGCTGAGAATCAGAAGAAATACCACTGGTACTCTGAATGCACTGCTAACGCGAAAGACATAGCAACCCTAAGCAAGGCAGAGAGCAAGACGATTGAATAGCCCCAGCATTTCGAACTCCGCGTAAAGATGAAGGAAGAGGGTGATACCGCGGGCCCCCTGAAGACTCCAACTACGATCTCCTGCAAGACCCATGGCACCAGCACGTACAGGAAACCGTCGCGGTCAACGCGAGCAGAATCTACCACAACACAATGTACAACCAGAACCCATGGCCGAGTCTCTCAAGGATGACTTGTTTCTTGAGCCCATGATGGGCACGCCTCTCGCCATCTATGTCGAGAAAGATGTCGAGAATAGAGACTCCATTGTGGATCTTATTACGGTATGTCGCCGTTCGTGTTTCGCGTCAATTGTCCGAGCAGCCTATCATATCGATGCAACGATGCTGTGTTATACGAACACAATGCTGAAGTCGCGTTAAAAAATACGCTGCCCTCCAGTCGACATATTGCATGTTTGAGCTGACTGCATCTCCTACTAGAAACATGGTGGCGTGGTGTCCCCGGGCTACAGCGGGGTTCCATACATTCTGGGTAGGTCTCTTCGCGGGGGCAGATCCTCTTTCGGCCTTCAAAGCACTAACGCATACGAACCTCAGTTGACCCTCACAAAGAATCCGGACAGAACCTATACCGCCAGTACATCGGAAAGAAAGGCAAGATTGTTCTCAGTGCCAACTGGGTGATAGAGTGTATTTCCCTTGGCGTGTTGCAAACGTATCACCATAATTGGGCGGGATGCAAGGTGACCGGCACGGAGAAGTACGTTGCTATTATGAAGACCCTGCTGAGTCTTATAATTTGTACCAGAATCTTGTCGGTCGTTCAGCCTGGACCGTCCCCCGGTGATGGATTACAGATGTTGCATGAGGAGCTGGCACACCAGGTTCCACCTCAGGTCATGCAGCCTCCCCATGCGCATGCTATGATGGCTCCTCCCATGGCGGCTGCACCATCGGATACTCTGGTGCATCATCCTCAACATCCGTTCCCATACTCGGGCTATCCTCCTGCGATGGACGTTGCTGCGCGCGCTATGCACCCTCCTACCGCTGCGCCCCCTCAGTCATGGCAGCTCACGAACGGTATAGCTCCTCAGCAGACTCATATGGCGCCGCCACAGCCTCAACCTATGCCACCTCGTCATCACCATGGCTTCCGGGAGGATCAACCATGGACTGGGGCGTATCAACCTCCTCCTCCTGGTGCAATGGTCCCCAACCCGTCTCCGGAGTACGATTACAACAGATTTAGAGAAGATCAAGCCTGGGTTGGTCCGACCACGGACTATTACGCCCCACCAGTGAGGCATAATTCGTGACAGAACAGATGGTTATATCTAAATCCAAATCTAGTACGAACCACCTTACCCTGAACCCGATGCGTACATGAACGAAGCAGGCCCATCAAATGCCGAATCGTCCACTACAGTAGCTGAAACCTCGGAGAAAGGACGAGGTCGTAAACGTGTCAGGACGCAAGTAGGTCGTACATTTCCGCGACCTTGTGTTGTGGTCTCACGTCTTGTACAGGCGCAACCTGCGCCGCCTGCTTCCACGCTAGTTCTCAACCGACGCAATCCTCCCGCACGCTCTCCGACACCACCATCTCGTGTGATCAAAAGCACATATGGCGGCAATCTATTCACTTCCGACGATGTCTTGTACCTGAAGAAATATATCGATTATTGCCAGGAGCAAGGTTTGGTCTTGAGGTGTGGCTCAAGTTGTACTCAATGAGATGCTCACGACTGAAACATTCTCCATCAGTCTTCGCGAAATCTGCGAGCGTATTGCTGTGAAGGTAATTATGGTCGCTTGCATCCACGACGTAGTCGCTGATTGGAATTTTAGGCCCCTCATCACACGTAGGTTCGACAAGATTGCAAACGCCGAGCTTAACTGATGTTGTTTAGATTCTACTCGTGGCGTCGATATTGCAATAAGCACCAAATTCGTCTGGGAGGCTACGCAATGGATGTCAATGACAGGGCAGAATCACCCGGAGCAGAGGACGAGCAGGGTCAGATGCAAGGACAAATTGATCCTGATCCCCAGGCTCAAAACCTGGCTATGGGCGCCGCGCCGGGGACCATTGCCGCCGCCCGCCAAGCGGCCGAGGCAGATGTTGGCAGAACGCGATCACCTACGCCCCCCAGAGCGTTGTTTAGAAGTACTACTGGCAAGGGAGTGGCTTTCACAGACGAGGACGTCACTTTCCTTGTGCGCTTCCTCCATTATCGGAATCGGACTCAAGATGGCAAGGTGGACATGGTGAATTTCTGGAAGGACGTCGCGACAAAGGTAAAGCTTCGAGTTACGATGGTAGGACGATCGCGGGGCCTCACATTGGTTGTCTACAGGCGCCTCATCATTCTCGGGCCTCATGGATGAAGTTCTATCGTCGGCATAAGCACGAGCTACATCATACCGATGGTGATGCACCTCTTCCTGCACCTCCGGAGAAAAAGATGCGCTATAGCCGGTCGGACGACGTGCTTTTGGCAAATTACTTCGTCAACAAGCCTGAGGGCACCTCCGATAAAATCTTCCAGGCGTTTGGCCGCATCGTAAGTTACGAAGCCTATATCTCTGATGAAGTTATATTCATACTATGCGCACACAGCACCCGCATCATCCGTGGAAGGGATGGCAGGAACATCACCGGATTCATAAAGCCAAGATCGACCACCTTATCCAAAAACTGAGCAATGGAGAGAACATCGAGGAGGGCCTGGAAGAATAATTGAACCCACGCAGAGTTGTCGATGCCAGATCGTCGCTAGTTCTTGCATCCCATCACACAATCAGGCAGTGTTGTGCGAGTTTCTCATTCCCTTGTCCTAGTCGAATTCATTATGAAAACGAAAATACTCATGAAGTAGGGGAAGAGTAGCGAATCCTCCGCTGCCACGAGTAGGTTACATATAACTTGAAGGCTCTCACAATTCCGTGGCTAGCTCCATGCAAGTACTTAGTTCGCACATATGCATGCGCAAATTATTGTGCTATAGTACATTATCAACGTCAATACGTGAAGCGGTATACGCGTCAAGTGTTGATACGCGATCTATATCACCTATAGAGCTCCGGCGCAACGTTAACGTCACTCCTACCGCACATCCATTGCCTGTATCCAGAGGTCAGTCCGGTACTATTAATTTACGGAGTTGAACTCTTCGTCTGCACCGTTCGCGTCGATTACACGTACCTGCATTGCTGATTTGAAACCTAGATATGACGGGAACCCCGGAGAAAGGTGGAGAATCCAGGAAACGGCCCCGGGTAGATTCACAGTCGATTGCAAAGTCGGAGCAGGAGACTTTCCACCGACACCAGGATTACTGGTTTGAAGATGGAAATGTCATCATCGCTTCCAGGGATACTGGCTTCAGGGTCCACTCCAGCGTCATGTCCCGAAATTCTCAAGTCTTCCGCAACATGTTCCAGTCCGAACCTCATGTCAAGCTCGAGACCATATATAGCTGATTGTCCTGTGTATTGGGTCCCGGATTCCGTCGTGGATCTGACGAACCTGCTCTCTGTCCTCTACGACGCTCAAATGTGCGAGCACAACCATGTCTGCAACTGGTCGTGGCCGTCGTACTCAACCCAACCTAGATACTTCAAGCCATGCGAGCGAGCGTCATTCTCCCTCGTTGCGTAGTTGATCCGGCTCGGGCACAAATATCAGATGCTGGACCTCCGCAACGCGGCTCTCGAACGCCTGAAAACACTCTTTCCGAACAATTTTGACGCATGGGAGAACCTAGACACCGCTTGGGAAAGCGCTGTTATGACCGGAGAAGATGATGGCGACGAGATTATAGCAGTTAATCTGACTCGTCTCACGGGGGAAGCTTCGATCCTACCTGGGACCATGCGTGGGCTGTGAGAGGAAGCAAGTATGTGCCAAAGTTTTGTCAGATTATCCTCGAATCGTGCACGGGAGAGCCATGTCCGTTGGTTGCCATACACTCGAAAATGTGGTAGGGGAAGTGGAATATGCGAAGATGTGTGGGAAGTGCTTAGACATGGTTCAGTTGAAGTGGCGCGAGATGCGGAAGAAAATGTGGGGCAGATTGCCCGTGTTCATGGGCGTGGATGTAGAGGGATGGCCAGATGGCCAAGCAGAAGGTAAGAGCTCTGCTGAATGTTGATTCTGGCCTGCTAAACATGAGTACTTGGTACAGGCTGAGGCCTGAGGAGTCACTGCATGCATGGCGGTAGGGCTGTTGGAGGTTGTCGGTCTTTGACATAGTGTAATTAAGCCTAGAGCATGTGACCGTGTCGGACTACGCACGAGAATTTAGAAATCGTTATCGAGACACTGCGACTCAGTACATGTCTGTCTGTCCGAGCCCAGCTCGCTTTTAACTCGCGAACAGACCGAAATACTCGCAAGAATGACTGCGCAGTCACTGGGATATCTTACTCAGGAGCAGGTCGACCAGGTTGGTTTCAGCGGACCTCAGCATTTCGCTAGCCACTTACCCTTTGTAGTTTCGCAGGGATGGGTTCGTACATGATCAAAACTGCATTTTGACTTGACTGCAACGAGCCTTCCCGACCTCCACCCCAGGTATCTGCGCCTACCGACATTCCTAAGCTCGGTCGAGACGGAGGCCCTTTTGACCCGCTCGAAGCAGCTGATAGAGCAGTTCAGCATCGAAGACCACCCTCTCGTGCGTCCACGTCCACTGACCCCTTTACCGTGATATGTTGTTAATCCTACGCTTCATAGACCAAGTTCACAACCGGAGATGACAACCACATCGGTGACGACTATTTCCTCACATCCGGCGACAAGATCCGCTATTTCCTCGAGGAGGATGCAGTAGACAAGAATGGCAAGCTGAACAGGGAGAAGCAGAGGGCCGTGAACAAGATCGGGCATGGTGAGTGCTCCTTGCACATTGCCGTACACCATTTTCTATCCCTTGACGTCCTCGAATGCTCAGCGCTGCACGAGTTGGACCCGGTGTTCCGTGCAGTCACCATAGAGAACCCGTCAATGCGGGCGGTCGTCCGTGACCTGCAATTTCATCATGACCCTGTTGGTACGCAGGCCAAGTCTCTTCGCATGTGCGAACTTGACTCGCCATTTACACCAACGCAGCGCTCCAATCTATGGTCATATGCAAGCAACCAGAAATTGGTGGCGAAGGTGAGCCTGGCTCCCTTCAGGTCCCAACAGATCTCCCGCGCTGAACACGGCCGTAGTCCCGGAACACAACGATTCGTACGCGCTGCGCACTCCACCCCCTTCTCTCCGTCACTGACCACCGGTCCTGCGCATACACAGCACATTCCTCGTGAGTAAAGCAGCACCGCACACGCGCGCTCCCCTCTGACATGCCTGCAGTACACGAGCCCGCCATCGGCGCTCGGCTTCTGGATCGCACTCGAGAAGTGCACCCCAGAGAACGGCGCGCTGTCCTTCCTGCCCGGCTCGCACCTCTCTGCGCCCATCACGAAGCGCTTCGTGCGCCTCCCGTCCGGCGGCACCGGCTTCGAGCAGCTCATCCCGCCCGAGCGCGCGCCCACGGCGCCAGAGGGCACGTACGTCCTCGAGCCCTGCGAGCCCGGTGCGTCCCCGTCTCGCCTCCGCACATGGGTCGAGAGAGCGCGCGCGCTGAGCGTCGCACGCGGCAGGCGACATGGTGCTGATCCACGGGAGCGTGCTGCACAAGTCGGAGCGGAACACGAGCGCGCGCACACGCTTCGCCTACACGTTCCACATGATCGAGACGCCCCCGCACGCGGCGTACGACGCGAAGAACTGGCTGCAGCCCACGCCCGCCATGCCGTTCCCGCACGTCCTCGACGTCCCCAACGCCACGACCGTACCCGTCGGCGCCGGCGCCTAAGTAGGGGGCGGCGGGCGGGAGGACGTGTTACATACGTCGGCTGTATCGCGAGAATGCCGGAAGTCGCTTGCTTGTACACCGTGTACTTACATGTATAAATCACTGCTCCACCACCTCGATCTTCGCCGCTGCGACGAGGCTCTCGGGCGTCAGCTTCCCCAGCTCGTCGATAAGCGCGGGCAAGAACGTCCCGCTGCCCCGCACGTCCTCCCGCCGCGCCGCCGCCTCCGCCGCCACCGTGAGCGCAAGCACGCTGCCGCCGGCCATCGATCAGCGTCCGCCCACCCCAGCGCAGCAGAACCAAGGGGACACGCACCCGCCGACCGCAGCAGCGAGCATGTCGCCGCGCACGAGCTGCCCGTCCTCCCGCGCGTCCTCCGTGCGCCCGGCGGCGGCGGCCATGCTCGCGCCCGCGCAGAACGCCGCGACACACGTGCCGAGCACGCACCCCGAGCCCGTGATCGCGCCGAGCAGCGGGTGCCCGTTCGCGAGGCGCACGACGGCCGCGCCGTCCGACACCCAGTCCGTCGCGCCGGACAGCACGACGACGCAGCCTGTGCGGAAGCGTGAGCGTGAGCGGGGACATCATGATGCGAGTGCGGGCGGGCACGTACGCTCTTTGCGCGCGAGCGCGCGCACGAAGCGCGCGGGGTCCGCGAAGCCGCGCCCGACGCTGTCGACGCCCTTGGCCTGCACCTGCGCGCGATGCGTGAGCCGGCGCGCGGGAGAGGGGGAGAGAGGGAGAGGGGCACCTCGGGCGAGTCCGCGAGCGCGCCGAGCTCGGCGGCGTTGCCCTTGATGACCGTCGCCTGCCACGCATCGAGCAGAGCTGGCGGGAGACGCGGTGAGCGTGCCGCTCGGGAGGGGACGGGACGGGACGGGGCGTGCACGCACCGTTCGCCGCGGTGCGGCGGTACCGCGTCGCGCCGACGCCGACGGGGTCGAACACGACCGGCTTGCGGTTGAGGTTCGCGTGCCGCCCTTGCGTGGGGGGAGGGGGTGAGCATCGCCAGGAGAGAGAGCGCGCGAGAGGGGACGGGCGCACCGGCGGCGAGCATGCCGTCCAGGTTCTGGATCGTGCCGAAGTTGACGAGGAGCGCGCCGACGGCCGTGCTGAGGTCCGCCATCTCCTCGGGCGCGGTCGCCATGATGGGCGACGCGCCGAGCGCGAGCGTCGCGTTCGCAGACTGGTTCGTCACGACATTGTTCGTGATCTGCACGCGCGCGCGGTCAGCACTCGTCCGCCGAGGCGGGGCGGGGGCAGAGGCGGGGGCAGAGGGAGGCGCGCGGCGCACCTGGTGGACGAGCGGCGAGAACGCGCGCACGGCCGCGAGCAGCGCACCGGCCTGCGCCCTGAGGCCGTCCGCGGTGCAGCCCGGCGCCGCCGCAAAGCGCATGCGCGGGCCGGCGGCCTTGGACGCGCGGACGAGGCCCGCAGCGTCTGCGCGGCGCGGCGCGGGTCCGGGGACGCGACGATGCCGCTGACGACCGCGACGCCGTCGAGGGTGCGCCCGGCGGGCGAGACCGCGCCGTGCAGGCAGTGCAGGACGTTCGCGGCGTTGATCCCGCCTGCGCGCGTGCGGCGTGTGAGCGGGCGCGGAGGGGCGGGGCGAGGCGAGGCGGGACACGCACCGATCGCGACGGCGTTGACGGCGGAGCCGTCGAGCTCCGCGAGGAGCGCGCCGAGCGCGCGCACGCCGAGGACGGGGCTCGTGAGCCGCTTCGTCTGCGTGTCCCACACGGGCCCGAGGCCGACGTAGTCTGCGCCGTCGGCGCGGGCCTGGCGGGCGTGCGCGGGGGTGTTGCAGGAGATGCCGAGGATGGCGTGCGGGGGGAGGAGGGCGCGGGCGGCGGCGGGGGGCATGTCGGACTGGCCGAGGTGGACGCCGTCTGCGCCGATGGCGAGGGCGACGTCGATGCGGTCGTTGACGAGCAGCGGGACGCCGTATTTGCGGCAGAGCGCGAGGGAGCGCTGTGCGATCGCGAGGAACTGCGGGGGCGCGGTCAGCGGGGCGCGGCGTGGGAGCGCGGAGCGGGCGCACCTCGCCGGTGTCTGCGGTCTTTTCGCGGATCTGCACGAGAGTGACACCGCCCTGGAGGGACTGCGGACGGGTGAGAGCAGACACGGCGCTAGAGACGGAGGACGGACCTCCTCGAGGGACTCAAAGTAGTCCTGGATGGCGAGGCGTTATCGTGTGCCTCACAAGTGAGGGGGGACGACAGACCTTGGTGGACGGGAGGAGGTCCCTGCCCGTCACCAGATAGAGCGAATAATCTATCGTCGGCTTGGAAGGAGCCATGAAGAACAGCGTGCGGAAGCAAAGACTGCGAGTACTTCTGGCTGGAATACTGACCGTGAGGGAGTCACCCCATCGATCTTGTCATCTTTCCGTCCTATCTGGACCATACATGACGCCCAGGTACCGTGTCCCAGGGCCACCGGGAGGTGCTTTCATCGGAACGACTAACAAGCGAAGCGTCATTGAAAAGAAAATCACACGCATACGGTCCGCTGCTGCTGTATGGTGTCGCGATTATTTCTCGTGCAACTACGAATACAAAAGTGTAGTGTAAGGTAAGAGATACATCGCATCCTAGATAGTGCGGAGACATCACTGTCGCCAGGCGAGCAAGGCACAGCGTTAGCAAGGTGTCGTAAAGCAGGGGGCGTATATGGTATCGATGGCACAAGCATTTTTCATGCGAGAGAAACAGAAATCGGCAGTCCGCGAAGAGCGAAAAGAGTAATACCCACATATACTAAAAGAGGCGTCCAGCAGCAACAGTATCACAACTTGATCTAGTACGCGCTGCGCCGTGTGCGGTAGCTGCCAAAGATGCCACACATGCTGGCGAAGAAGCCGAGGAACAGGCTGACGAGAGCGCCGAGGACGAGCCAGTTGGCGTCGCCGAACTCTGCGTATCCGCCGCGCTCGCGGACATGGTGACGGGCGATACCGAAAAGGCTCATTTCGATAACCCAGACAACGAGGGTAACGAGGAAGGCGAGGGAGGATAGGAGAGTCATGATGACGGTGCCAGAGCGGTGGTAGCCGACGCCGCAGAGTCCGAAGAGAACGGCGAGGCCAGAGAGACCGGCGGCTGTGGGCAAGATGGTCAGTGGGATGCAGAAGACGGGGAGGAAGGCGCCGCACCGACAGGGATGAGGACGAGGACATAGGTGAGGTTGTGGAAGAGTTTGTCGTTGAGCGTGCTATCGCTGTGCAAGTTGTGAGCGAGAGCGTTGCGCAGACGCGAGGGCGGACATACGCTACTGAGCTGGGGAAATACCAGCCAACGTGGGCGGCAGAACCGGTGTAACCGAATACACCAAAGCGCGTGGAGACGCCGCCGATATCGGTGTCAAGGAAGGATATGGCGTGCCATGTTGGTACAGACACGGAGGCCTAGGGGGACAGACGCGTTAGCTGACACAAGGAGATACAGACACATGGTACGCACGAAGATGAGGAGGACCATGGCGGCGAAGACGAAGAAGAAACCTGGGACAGCGGCGCCGGCAGCCATTGTGGATCGTGAGGATTGTCGTGAGCTGCGGGAGGAGGGTCAGCGAGGACGGGCAGTGGAGTGGAGAGATGGAGACATACGAGGCGGGGGGCGTTGGATGGTGAGGGCGGAGAGAGGGAGGCAGGGGAAGAGGGAGGCGGAGGGGCGGTATTTAATGGGCGGCTGGCATGACGTTCGCAGCTGGAGTGGATGTAATGGCAATTCCCATATACGCACGTTACGTCATGACAGGCTCAGCCAGGAACGCGTCGATAGCGCACTGCCTCCGAGTCGACCGTGTCTCCTACGTAGTATGGCCACAAGTACATGTGACCAGTGCACAGCCTCCCTTTTACTAGGACGCTGTACTAGGACACAGGCCTAGACCGTGCCAATCTCCGTCAACGCGTCCTGTGAGCTTGTCCCACGTCATCAGGCCCGTCCCGGAGATGATCATGCGCATCAAATCGCACCTTCCGAGCTGCATCCCATATGAAGCAGGTGTAGACGTCGTCTGCTCGCTCCCCGCTTGTCCTTTCCTCGTCGCCAATAATTGATGTCCAGCGCGCTTTCACTGCCAAAGCACTCAACACCCCGACTTCCAGTCTTGCACAGGCCCTGTGATGTCGCAGCATTGAATGTCAAACATGGCTTGTCTTGCTCATCCAGCTTGTCCACTAGATCGTTCTAGCAGATACACACGTGGCCCGTACGGCGGTAAGCGCAACTTCAATCGCACGGATATCTTCAAAGCCAGCGTTGTAGGATATCCGGTGAGTCTTCGTCCGGGAAACATCATGGATATCTACACGCGCCGGCATGCTGCTCGTGTTTAAGCTTGTGAGTCAGGCAGGACAATGGGATCTTGCGCCACTTGGTGGCCCGCTCTGCTTTGCCACTCCTGGAGGCGGCCACGCCCCCGCCCTCTTAAAGCGTCCAAAGTCTGCCAACGCGCCACAAGCGCCTTTCTCTTTGAAACCCATCCATCTATACTTTTGCCTCGCCATAATCCTTTTATAACAACCGTTCTCTGTCTCCTGACATCATTGCCACCCACTACACCACCATCTATCTTCCTCCGATAATCACTACAACAACACATCCAATCACACTATGCAGAACTTTGCGCAGAGAGCCCGCAAAATCTCGCAAACCTTGGGCATCACCAAGTACGCCCCATTCCCATCGTGTGGCGCTTCCACTAATCCTTTCTGCAGACCCTCTGTCTCCACTTCCGACCTTGACAGTACAATATACTCTGCACCGCACTCACGTCCAAATCATCAGGGCGGCAAGCCCGTCAACAAGGAAGACATCCAGTACCCGCTCTTCGATGGCGACCCGGACGATCCCAAGTTGTTTCCCTACGCCCAGGTAGAAGCTAGGATCAATGCCCACCATCCACCGCGGAACGCGCACCCTTCACCGCCTCTGCTTGCTGCGGGTCCTGATGCTCCGCTCTGGACTCCCAAGGAGTTCGCAGGGGGCTCGGCAGACAACTCCGCACGACCCGTACAGTTTCCACGCACGGACGCCACGGCCACTCCGCACCCGCCCACAAGCACAGATGCGCACTACAAGCCATTAATATTGCCTGCCGTCGCCCCGTTGAACATCCGGAAGATCAATTCGATCGACAATACGCGCCCCGCGGCCACAACCACTACGACCGTCCGTCACGACACACAGGCGCGTCCGCCAGTGTCGAATCAAAAACTTCATAAGCGTTCGGTCAGTGCCCAGCAACTGCATACAACGTCGTCGCGTCCACAGGAAAGTAGACCTCGCGCTGTAGAGTCGACAAGCAAGCACCACCGCGCGGAGAGTGAGGAGACGTCGCCGCCGAAGTCGTTCAACCCTGTCGCCTCTGTGGCCGCTGTGGCCCAGTCTCTACTCCCTGGCGAGGCTACTAACAAGCTGCACAAGCCCCAGCGTGCCAACTCGCGGGACGGGATGCGCTCGGATGGGCGCGCTACAGACAAGGCCACAGCTGTACCCCGTACCTACCAACCTCCCGCGGGTTCCAGTACCACACGCGAAGCAGGCCATGCCCGCAGCGCAAGTGCCCAACAAATCTCACAAACGCAAACGTCGCGTACGCCGCGGCCTCACGCCTCCCCTGACGTCCACTGCTCCACGGCCGACGCGACCGTGCGACGGCAGCCTGCGGTCAAGCGCTCCGCCTCATCGGGCGGGATCGCCACTGGTTCAAACACTACAGCGTTCGCGGGTGGCCACCATCGCACCGTCACGAACATCTGGGCCGACCGTCAGCCCCGCCCGCTTGTCGCGTCTAATACCCCGCCCAATGTCGACCCGCACACGGTTCCCCGCGACCATGGCTCTGGTCCCTCGACGCGTCCGCCGCCCGAGCCGGCCCGTGCACACGTCCCGGTATCTCCCCAGGTACGCACCACCCCTCCGCGCGGGCAGACGCTCCCCGCCCCTCCCTCGCGCCGGGGTATACGGCATCGGCATCGGCGACGGCG